>OX392391.1:600000-1117100 GCA_947623385.2 Cladonia squamosa | reverse complement strand
AAGCAGTGGTATCAACGCAGAGTACTACCCTAACCCTAACCCTAACCCTAACCCTAACCCTAACCCTAACCCTAACCCTAACCCTAACCCTAACCCTAACCCTAACCCTAACCCTAACCCTAACCCTAACCCTAACCCTAACCCTAACCCTAAGGTATGAGTTTTACTATGATTGCATACTGTATGGTCAATACAGTTTCAAGATAGGACGAATGCATGAGAAGTATGGTCCGTCGGACATTCCAAAAAGATCGAATGATTTCCCTCGACTGATCCTTTAAAGGCCCGATAATCCGTATTAGCCCAGACGAGGTTCATTGCAATGACCCTAACTTTATACCGAAATTGTAGGCTTCTTCCGACTCTACCGTGATGAAGTATTCATAACATTGCAGGTATGCTGGTCCAGGATCTCGCAGAGACAAATCCAAGTTTTACTGCGATGCCGCAGCTATGCCAGGGGCTACAGCTTTTACTGCCGGTCATGACGTGAGTGGCGACTACAGAAATTTTAATCGGAAATTGCTTGATCGCTTACCTGCCCAGCTTCACCGAATGCGCCGTGCGCAATTGTCGAGCTTCTTCTCGAAAGCATCAGTGCGGCGATTAGAACCGGTCATTGTGAAGACCGTCAATAAGCTCACGGAAGCTCTGCAAACTCATAAGAACTCAGAAAAGCCTGTGGCTCTGAGCAGCGCCTACTCTGGATTCGCTATCGATGTCATCACCGAATACTGCTTTGCTAAGTCCTCTAACCTTCTTGACGACCAAACATTCCGGAAGAGCATGCATTCCGCTTTCAGTAAAGCTAGGTCCGGCATGCACTGGATTCGCCATTTTCCTCGGCTCTTTAGTGTTCTAAAATGGCTGCCGCGGTAAGTTTTAATTCCTATCTGCTTCCCTAATGATATTTATCATTGGCAGACCCGTAGCGCTATTAGTCAATGAAGGAATTATTGCGCTGCAAGACTTGCAAACGGTAAGGCATGAGCTCCCATTTTGTTGGTAGACTTCAATCTTATGGACCTTCGTTATTACTTTTAGGAGCTGCGTAGTCAAGTTGGCGAGATCATAAGCCAACATGAAAGTGGGATCAAGCCCGACGTCGAATCCCGTGCCACTGTGATACATGACTTGCTTGAGTCCAAAATGCCAGCCGAAGAAAAAGCAGCGGACCGCCTTGGAATTGATGCATTCTCTCTGATACGCGCCGGGACTGAGACAATGGCTTCGAGTAAGTACTTAAATAGGCGGTCTACCGCATTGGTCAATGCTGACTCCTAATAGCTTTGTCTTTGATCACCTATCATCTCCTATCTAAGCCTGAAATACTTGCAAGACTTCGCAAAGAACTCGAGACAGTATTCCCAGATCCTGCGGTTATACCTCCATGCAGTAAGATCTCTTCCTCAGGCCTCGTCTATCTCGTAAAACGGTGCCTGTAATTGAAATCGCGACCCTTAAACATAGAGAACCAAGTTGATCAGAAACTGACTATCTGAATAGCTGATCTCGAGCAATTACCATACCTAGTAAGCCGCCAACAACTCGAATTATGCGAGACAAACTGACATCAGAAAAAGACCGGCGTGATACAAGAAGGTCTAAGACTAGCGTACGGAGTTGCTACTCGTCTCCAGCGCGCGGATCCTGACAGAACAATGCTATACAAAGACTGGGTCATACCCCCGGGCACCAATACCGGCATGACCTCCATTTTAGTACACACCAACCCGGAGATATTTCCCGAGCCATACGAATTCAAGCCCGAACGCTGGGTCGAGAACCCAAAGCTTGACAAGTATCTTTTATCTTTCTCCAAAGGGTGAGTGCTAGTATGAGTTAGAGCTGAGATAGCTGGCTGATCGTTCTTTCATCGTCTAAACAGGTCCCGCATCTGCGTCGGCATTGCGCTTGCGTATGAGGAAATCTATCTAGCTACTGCTGGCGTTTTCCGACGTATTGACATGGAGTTGTATGAGACAGACTACAGCGATGTGGAGATCAAGTACGACAATTTTACACCAAAAGCGCGGCTTGATAGTAAAGGGGTTCGTGTCCTTGTCAATTGAGAGATCTAATTGAGGCAATCGATTCCCTAGCAGCAGCAGCAACACCACCATTCAATGGAGTCTCAACAGCTTCTGGCAGGATCTGTGCACACGTGCAATTCAAGAGACCAGTTTGTGTTACCACAAAAGTGGTTTCATAGGCCGCTACATTAGAGTGGCTTGGTGAATTGACCTTTGAATCTAATTGGTTTGAAGATTAGTATGGATTGTGACTGGCATTTGCGAAGTCCTAGCAGGCAAATACTAGTGCTATAAAAATCAACACAACGCAATAGAACTGAAATTTGGCTTATCCTGAGCGTTGCGCTCCCCTAAAGTGATGAACGAGGTAGATCCGAACGCATGGAGAACGTTGTGTGAAGAAAAGCAGTGGAATTTCGGGCCCATCTCTGGAGGAGAGATCCATAGCCCTCGTGAGCAAGTCAGAACCAAGCCTTAATCCCTATGTTCTGAGCGATGCTTATAGAGAAACGTTTGCAGCTTCACTTCACATTATGTAAATTCGCAGCAATAGGGATAGAAGACACTAGGATTCCAATGCTGTGTTGAAATCAGGATGGTCTGGTGCAGGCTATTAAGCTAGGATCCTGTCTTAAGCGAGGATGAAAGATGAAAATGGAATGCGCATGATTGCAGCAGATATGCACCAAGTCCTGAGTGAGCCAACCCTTTACTCCGCCGAAGTATGCTTTTTAATCCTCACGCCTAAGCCTTTCTGCTTGAAAAACGAAGAACCATCCACTGTGAACGCGGCAGGGTCGACAAGCTCGATCTGCAGACATGTGAGATAAGAACAAAGGTATTGCCCGGAAATCATGGCTATGCGATCCGATGTCTTAGACAACGAGGAAGAGGGGGACTGGCCTTGTATGCAAGCACGAGAGCTGGGACAACCTTCTTCATTTCCAACATCGCAATATTTCTGCCCAAGCAAACACGCCGTCCTGCGCCAAACTATGTTCGGGTATTAGCAGGATGAAGCTAGTCATACCTTCCCATATCCCTTTGTAATAAGATGGTACGAAAACTCACCGTTAGCAAGCTTTGATCCAGTATCTTACGCTCCTCCACCCCCAGCCCCAGCCACCGTTCAGGGCGCCAGTCATTTGCATCTTCTCCCCAAGTCCGTCGATTTCGGTTCGTCACGTACGGACTCATTCCCACGATGGTGCCCTTCTTGAAGAAGCGGCCGCAGATCTCAACGCCCTCCTCAGGCACTACACGCTCGAACGGCAACCAGAATGGCGGGTGTAGGCGTACGGCTTCGTTGATGCAGGCATCAAGGTATGGCAATTCGCGTACCTCGTTCCACTTTGGGAAGGGACGCGTGATAGCATGTCTCTGCTCCGCAGCGAGGAGCTCGGCGTGAAGGCGGTCAAGAGTAGCAGGGTGCGTGAGGAGGTTATGCCAGACGCAGCGCAGGACACCAGCGGTGGAGTCAGAGCCAGCGATGATGTTAGAGAAGGTCCATGCTGTTGGAGCCCTGGGCAGTGTGTTAGAATTGTGGGCTCTTGATGGCTGGCATGGCAATGAAGAACGCTGATGGGGGACTGTCCATCATACTGTACTGAAAGCGTGCTGGATTGTGGATGTGGTTAGGCTTACCATGGCGGTATAGACGAGTTCGAAGACTGGATCTCCATGAAGCGGGAGAGCATGTCCCTGTCGTTGAGTTGATTGGTACCTTCAGCGCCTCCGCGCTTTTTCTCCATAAGTCTTCTCCTGGTATTATCGCCGACAATCTTCAAGATCGGAAAGCCAAACGGCTGGCGCAACATGGCTATCCAGGGGTTTTTATTCCACCAGTCATCGTACCAGGGAATCTGAGTCACCTTTCAATAGGCGATGTCAGCGTTTGACATATGGGGCTCCGCTCTCGGCAAATTATGCCGGAATATTTATATCTGACAGAGGTCTGAGTTGGTACAGCCACGAACTTACCGGTGCAGTAGTCTCTATAAATTGCCCGATTGTCTCAATCATCGCATCAACGTCCTTGCCTTGCTCCAGAAAGCCGTATCTCTTGGAAAAGGTCATTGTACCCATGACATCGAACGCAAAATACTGCAGCCAATCCCCAAGGTCGACAATTCCTTGCGACTTAACGTAACGTTGATCTATCTGTTTGCAGAGAAGTTCTAATACCTCATCGATGAAGCTCTCAAATGTGACGACGTTCGAGAGAGAGTACAACGGCGCTATGGGATTCTTGAGTTGTTTGTGCAGCGTCTCGTCTCGAGTATTGAAGACTGCGGGCAATGCACCCTGCTTGGTGTAGGGCATCAACACCTTGTAGAAGTCGCTCTATTCATATCCAAGCTGTCAGTAAAGGCTTCATGAACTTTCGCTTCTTCTTCACCCAAAGACCGCCAGAAAAAATCCACTGGTAGATACAACTGGTGGTCCAGAAGTGCCTCCAAGCGCTTCGTGGGGCAATACACCAAGTATGCACGCACCTTTGGGAAACCCGCTCGCATTGGGTATACAGTCGAAATTACAGATGGATCAGAGATAGAGACCATATTAGGTCCGAAGCGTACAACATCGCCGTATTGCTCGTGCATCTGCTGGTGAATTTGGCGTGCACGCCCTGTTTTTACCCACCACATTCGTTGAATGTTGGTCAAGTTTGCTAGGAATGGTCCCGGAACGTGCCTAAGTCGCCACCATGTCCGAATCAGTTGTATTGTCACCACCGCACCAAGTAATAGTACGAGACCACTCGCGTTCCGCAAGCTCTCCATATGGGACGATATATTGCGTTTTTGCAGATGTGTTATGGTGTATTGTAATGTTAACGGCGGACAAAGATCGGACTTGGGTTACGAGTCTATATATAATAGGCTGTGTCGGGTAATTTCGGGTAATTACATGACATGAAACTGAGAGTGTTATACACCCGGAGATGATACTTCGCTCTCCAACACAGTTGCAGAGAGTCCCACATCGGTGGCGGGCGATCGAACGCGGAGAAGTGTCAATCAGATAACCACGAGTGCGGCTATTGGTACAAATGGATCACAAAATTTTAAATTTGGAGTAGCGAGCCTTGCCTATGTCAACTTGAGTGCGGACTCACTCGGATCAAGCAGCGTTTGGGGAACGCAGTTGCAGATATCAGGACCAAGTTATGTGCAAGTATCACATCATAATCGCACTATTTCATTCCACCATACGCTCATCACACCAAAGATTTGGAGACCCACTTTCGGACGCACGACAAACTCAGCAGAGAGTAGAAAGGGGCCACATGAGTCAGCCCGTGCAGAAGGTCCGCAGATGTTTGAGATTCACTTAAGATCCCGTTCGATGATTTAGAAAGTAATTCAAAATTGCTCGGTCTCCGCACAGACTCACTCCTAGCCAACGAAGTCCTGCTATATTTGTGCGGCCGCATCAACCGGATCTAGTTGAGAGGGGGTTCCCCGGCCCAGCTAATGGTCCTCCTGCCAATGTTAGACCTGTTGGTGGAACCAGCATAGCCGTGCCCCACTTTCAGCTTGCCACCCAGAAGTGTGATTCAATTCCTAGTATATCAAACCATTCCATAGCTTCATAGATCCTAGATCTTCAGACAATGCATCCTAGATCTGTCCATCCAGCAGCAGCCCTATGCCTGCTACAAGACCCAATAACGACCCGAGTTGCGAAACACAGATTGATGCTATCTACGGGGAGGGACTTTAAGAGACTTTAGCGACTACGAGCCAGAGCTCGTTTGATAGAGTTAAAGCACACCTACAATCAATACTAAGAAGACTGACACAGCATTTGCAAACTTTTGCACGAAAACTTTCCCTTTCCAGTCGGAGCTCGTTATCTAGTATATTCTGGAGGCGATTGGTTGTAGTTTGCGTGACCTGAAGGTTGGCGGCGGGTATAAAGCTTAGCATTTTCGTTTGCAACAACCACCATATCCTCTAGACAGGAGTTAATCTAGTTAAAAAATTTGGTACAGCAGATTAAAGCGTATATACGTGCAATATTATACCTTATTTGTATGAGTTCATAGCTAGTAAATTAGCTAAGATATCACGGGTTCAAAGTTTTTCAACATCGACTGCTCAACTGCCTTAAATCATTAAGATATAACCCTTTAATTTCTCAATAACGCCTCGTCTGAATCTTATAAAAAGCATAGATCTAGAATCGCAAGAGTTGGGTCCATGGACTTTCTGTACAAATCTCCAGGTTGGATGAAGTTTTGTGTGGAGAATCGGTGGTGGTGGCAAACGAAAATGTCCAAGCTTTCGCAAAAATCTTGCAATCGTTAATTGTACAAAGACGCTGGGTTAGTCACGCCAAGGAATGGAACTCATCATCGCACAGCGGTTCTAACTTCCAACGGTCCTATAAAGGGTTTGAACTCTACCTTACATGCTACTTTGTTAAAGAACTTCCCCAAACGTAGTTCGGACACAAAGCTCCTATATCGGACAGCATATTCGCTCACCGACTGTCTCTCTGGGGCAAACGGTGCATACTCTCCTGTTCCGACACACGATCGCACGCACGCTATACGAGGACGTGTATGCTAATGCACCTGTGTTCACAACCAGGACCGTATTGTCGGATGTTTCGTCATCGCTCGTTGTAACTGCGAAGCGCAAATTTGTCAAATATCCGTTCTTGAACATCACGGTACTCGATGTTAAAAAGCATCGGGAGCCTCACTTTTCAGGCGCCTATGATATCATGATCTTCATTGCATATATGCAATCAAATACTTTGTGGTGCCAACCGCAGATATCTTGCTGCCGGATGAAATGCGTTGGGAGTGCTGCTTACGCGCTGTAGGGTTTTGTTGCGTCGATTGGAATGATAGTAAGGTACCTCTGAGGAGTCTAATACTCTAGGGCGGGGCGCTAAGGACCAGCGTGCAGAAAGGAGCTACGGATCTTTCAGCCGGTAGCGGGTCCACTGCTGTAGGCCTGGAACTGCACACGACCATCGAAGCCTAAAGAAGAGCAGTCCTCTGTGCGCGCTGGCAGCTTGTGCATTCGATGATCCTTCAAGGAGGTGTGAACGTGTGCGATTTCATTTCGAAAAGCATGTGATTCGGCATCGCAATCATTGGAGTTGCAGGGCTCATGATATGCGAGCGCACTAAAAGCAACGCTGCCGTGGTCCGTGTCCTAGCAGTTCAAAGTCCAGTTAGGGTGCCAAAGTACAGATACACTCCCCCACTAGACGTACACCCCTTGTTTAGGGACTGCACCTCCAATGGCCCCGCTCCTTAAGGCAGTAACCCACGATTGGTGGACCAGATTGGCCTGTTGGAAAAAGGAAAATGACGCAGCATTGCAAGTAATGTCAGGCAGTGGTTGTGTTTGTATGTCATGCAAACCCAGGTTGCCAGGTTACCCGGCAGGCATCAGAGCTAGACCCGATCGCTCCTAGCTCCCGAACCTTAAGCTAGTGAAAACTACCCCCGAAGAACCCCATAAAGGTAAGACGCTCGGGGACCATTTTAAGGGCATCCTCGGGGGCTCTTTAAGGGCCCGTTTCGGTAGATTTAGAAGCAGCCTTATAGATAGGTGCGTTCATGTTGCATCCCATTGGTGGATTCCCCCATCCATGGATATGCCTTCCATCTATGGATGGCAAGATCCTACAAATGGGATGCAACATTCAGTTGATAGGTGAGTTCTTCTAGACCAGATCGGTCCGAGCTCCTTGCTAGTAGCCGCAGGCAGCTGCCATTGCTTTTCCTTCATAGCTTCCAATACATTCATATTGGGCATACCACCACCGAGTGTATCTGACCACTCCCTGATATTGTAGACCAAAAGCTGTCGTTTTGAGCGCCTTCAATTGACGCGTCTTAGTATCTGGATGATAGAAAGGACCATCAAAGCACTAATTGAGCTGGGGTCGCAACTCACCTGTGCTGAACCCGCACTGCTTATCATACATCGTCACATCCGCCCGTCCATTCGGGCCTATAGTCATCACTGGGATGTGCCTTCAAGCTCTAGACTCACACCCAAAACCTCAGCCTCTTTCCACAAATTCTAGATTAAATCTACCTCCGATTGTACACAATGATCTGCTTTCCCCCCTTGGCGCATTTTCTTCTGTCTTAACGGCAGTACAGAGGTGTTCGAGCCGCGTCAACCGGCAAACTGGAAATTGCGTTGTTGACTTTGCATTCGAAATCCTGCATATACATATTTGTTTTACCGCAGTGGTAAAGGACCCAAAGTCAATTCGGCCCGATTACCAGCCAGCTCGACGGTGAAGGTACCCCCAGTGGTGAGTTTAAGGAACAAATTCTCGGGGGTAAGAGCCTTGTCGCAGCCACGGTCCACCATTCCGCTTTGACGAGGTTATAGAGGGGATCCACAAGGAAATTAATGTTGAGGTTGGGGGAGGGGGTTATGTTACCCAAGGGGCAATGCAGCTTTGCATGCTGCCGTATGGACGGCTGTGGTGGCCGCGAAGACAGCGGCAATGAGCGTGGTTTTGAGCATCGTCACGGCTTTCTTGAGTGAACGAATTTGTTTTCGAAAGAGTGAGTTTTAAGAATTAGAAGTAAATCGATGGCATGGTTATCAACGAATGACTACGTGACCAAGCACGTTGAAAAGAACTTTATGTCAGGCTTACAGACGGAGAGAGCTTGCAGATGGGAGAAGGGTACAACGAAGACGCTGAAGGCTTATTGGGACAAGAGGTTCTAGGGGAATTATGCATTTTCCCAAGAGATCTGCCAAGACGGATCTTAATTGAGCCGCCAGCGAATGCTGTAAATCTCTTGGACCATTCCACACTCACTGTCTCTCCACGCTAAACGCTCAAGCCTCGCCATTACATCCCATATATCTCTATGGGGCTCTGAAGACCTGTGGGGCTGACGCCTACCTGAGGGAAGGAAGGACCTTGAAAGAACCTCAAAGCTGCCTAACGTAGCTCCGGGCACTAACCCCTTGGCCTACGCAAGGTGACCAGCTCTAGCGCTAGGGCTATGCGGTTGAGGCTGAACGCTTGTCGTCACGGTACGGAGTGTGAAAATATACTTCTAAGTCTTGGTTTGCGCTGACCGTTCTAGTAAAAGCCCTAATCCTAGCTATAGACGAGGCCCCCTGGGCATGCCTGTATCTTTAGGGTGTCATGGGGTCTAGACTTGAACCTTTTAATAGGTTAATTTAAGTAAGAGGCCCCTAATAGCGTAATTATAAGGGGAAGATGCCTTTAACATTAAGCCCTAAAGCGGGTGTTGTCTACTTCTAGGCACCTCTCTAGGGGCAGGACCTTAGGGTTTGATTCTTGACACGCTAGGATCGCTAGCGCAAATCAAGAGAAGGTAATCTTATCAATCTCCGTACATATCCCTTCCTCCTTCCCGTCCCTCTGAGAAACAGAGGATGCTAGGGAAGTAACCGCACATACTCACGGTTGTTTGGAGGACCTTACAACTTGTTCCGAGGACAAATATTATTATAGTAGCGTGTTGTTGCCGGACTGGCGTATTTTACATTTGATAATCTTGACTCGTATGTAGGTGCTGTTCCTGATGCTGGTGGGTCCCAAATGCTGCTGAGATTTTGCAATTGCTACATCGAGTGTGTAACACCGGGTTAAATACTTACTCCCAAAGGCGTACATACATGAAGGCATCTCCATATTTGCCTCATGAACGATTCAGTCACCAGAATCTTGAGACTCAATACCGTACTTCAGAAGCTCCTATCACCTTTTGCAAATCCTCCCCATCTCGCTAACTACTAGCATTATTTTCGCCTAGGCGGGTTTTGCGACCTTGTCCCACCTACTCCGCCAGCTCTAAAGCTACCCATGTCCAACCATGCTCACGAATTACAAAGGCAGTGCAGACCACTCCTGTACATTGTCGTTAGGGAGTCTAGATTTCTGGGATTGAAAAAGCGAAGACCTAAGAGAATGGAGTATAAGTGATGCATATACAGTAGACATTTAAATCAGTTTTTAACACTCATTAAAGTATATCGAGTAGTACATACTTATCATTGAACACTTGTTGAGTTCTGAAAAGCTATGATTAGGGATTGGCAATAAGAAACCTAGAATTTTCAAAGACATTCTTATTAATAACTTATCAGATTAAGCATTATATGAATGAATTTGGCTTCATTCTCTTGTATCCTGGCAAAATAAGGCTCAGGCTATGCGCTCGAGTTTGTCAGCCAGAGCTCCGGTTCAGGACTTGTCGATCATCCAGGCTCGAAGGTTGGAACAGCATAGAGATCAGCAAAACAGGACCTGAGGATACTGTCACAGGCCTGGGGCATGCTGTAGTAGTGTCCAAGAACATGATGCATGAGACATGGAAACAATGAATAAGAATCTGCATAATGAAAACTGCTATGGTAGCTGCTCTGCTGTTATCGCTCTTATATGGCTTATCGTAAAGTCGTTGTGGAGATCCACCCGTAAGTCCTGATTGAACCATTGTGCAGATCCGCTCACAAGTGATCGGAGACATCTTAGACTAGAATATACTCTTTTGTGGGCAGCTCTTCCTGCTCCTTAAGCAAGATCGCCTCTCCATCCATCATGCCATGGACGTAACACTCTCCAATGAATGTATAATTCCCTAGATCGCCGTTCCGCCTGAGGAGCACTGGGACCGAGCATCCATGAAGAATGCACACCAAATCACCTGCTTCGCACGATCTTGGACCAAGTACTACATATCCTTGATCGAGAGTAGCAAGAGTCCTTCCCCAGATCACAGACTGAACCCTGTTCAGAAAGTCAAAGACAATTCCGGGGCAACTTTCGAACATCAGCCGCCTGATATCAAGGTCGAGTCCATCGCTATTCCGTAGAACGTGCTCACTTGCCAGCTTATACCATGGCGGACAAGCCGACCCTGTGGAACCCCGGTCTGCTACAAGAGTCCGCCAGAACCAATCCCCTGATGCTTTACTTGTATTGCTGCGTCGCCCAATCTTGCGCCATTCCTTGGGTAATATACCATTCATAGCGGGCGGTCCAATCGTATCGACAAAACCTAGACTAAAACCTTCGACAGCCAGTGACGGGGACCTGCTGAGATGAATTATGATCGCTTGAGCCGGTTTGAGAAGGGCATCCTTCCCGCTAGCGCTGTACAAGATCTGATGAGTCGAAGTTAAAACAGCCAGGCCATCCGCATTCACACGACAATATCGACCATCGTCTAGCACCCTAAACGCATTCTCACTACGAGGACGTACCCAAGATGGTAGATTCGAGACTTCAGGAGCCCACGGACGACAGATAATATCTATGTGACGGGTAGAGCTTATTGTATGTCTCACGAAGGTAGAGCAGACCTCTTGCTCGGTCAAGTCGTAGTCTACTCGTGGCAGGCCATATGAAACGGGAATGACCTTTGACCAAAATATCCCTAACCCACGGTTTTGACTTCTTACATCACTGCTCGCCGGCATTATTTCGGACGCCAGGAATACCATCGTGTAGACAGCATCGTGGATCACACGTGCATTTAATAGAGCAGTTCTGGTGACGAGCTCATCCAGCCGAATACGTGATATCCGTAACGGAACCGATAATTTGCGCTGCATTTCATCGCGAAGATCAACAAATGCATTTACTCCTTGGTACCTGAAGTCGGCTAGGAAGTCAAGGAAACTGTCCGCGTTGTTGTTTTTGTGTAGGAATAGCTGAAGAAGATCCACAGCCCGGGATCGTAGGACGTATAGGGCTTCAGCCATAATCTCCCATGGCAACACATCCTTGCCGTAGTGAAGATTCACTTCTTCGGCCAGAACGAAGTCTGCAACGACCCATTTTCTTTGGAACCATGGATTCCGTATCATGGCAAACAATGCCGTAAGTAGCACCTTTAGCTGTTGTTCTGCAACATGTATCACAAGATCAGGATGTCTGGTAATCCAAGTTGCAAAAGAGAATGCGACCTTGCCGTAAGATGTTGTTTCTCCCAGCCATACAGCGACACTGTCGGAGAGACGGTAGATATTGGCCATGAGAGGTTTCTGCAGGTTCCTTTCTTTCATGTCGTGCTGATCGATACATAACGCATCTATCCAAATGTAGAGGTCCTGATCAAGTCTTCGTAAAGCGCGCATGGCCGAATCAAGGTTCGGCCTGAGCTCGATGGGAATATCATCCAGGAGAATAAATTGCGGATCCTGCCCTTCTTCGCACGGCGGGCCCCAAGCATAGGATAACGCAACGTACCGTGGTGCGCTCGCCTTATCAACCGTGATCACTCGACCAATGAGGCGATCATTTTCTTGCCCAGGGCGAAGTTTGATGAGGCGTAATTCTCTGGGAGCTAGGTGACGGTATTTATATCGGTCAAGAGATGGCCGGTATCGCGCCTTCCTGGACTCTCGGTCTATCCAATATTTATTTTCCCGACGCAGTTGAAGATCAAGTGCAGATGTTGATATGATAACTGCCTCTTCCTCATAAGGAGGAGGAGGATCCAAGATTAGTGTTTGCTCAATACTGTTGGACGATGCCTTCTCTGCCCTGAAATTCGCTGTAATTGACTCCCTTGCCTGACTGAGAAGGTTGCCGGAGCGGACCATGCCCACAAATGTACAACGAATCTTTGGAGGTAAAAGTAACCAAACAGCAGGGGGCAGCGTTATCAGCAGCATTGACGAATTCGCCAGATAAGCGGCCTCTATCTTGATGAGTTCGACGCCATTTATATACCCTGCAGGGGCGCCTTGGCCCTGTAGCCAAGAGACCAGATCTCCAGATGGTGTCTCCTTTAGCTTGACTGCAACAATGACCCGGAACGGCCCAAGATCGGGAGGCATTAAAGGTGAAAGTTCACCGAGAAAATGTTTCTGCGAATATGGTCGGGGGACGATCCTGCAACTTTGGAAACCGTAGTTGACAAGGGGAATATAGTATGGTAATTCCTTCAGCTCTTGAGGGTAGTAGTAGTTTCGCATGTGAGTAAAAAGCAAGACCGCAGAAAGCTGAAAATTCTCGGTTCGGTGTCTTTCCGCAAGGTTCTTCAACACTCGCACGAGTACGCGTGTGAAAGACAATCGACTGACGCCAGGAGCCTGAATGACCTCGTTTGTCGCAGCAATCACCTCATTGGCACCTTTTGTCGGGCCTGCACTATTTGAACCGCCCTTAGCGGCATAGCAAGTATCGAGGATCATCAAGACATCTGACGGGCACTGGAGTAGGAATGGCTGATTCAGACTCCAATTGACGCTGCTTGCATTTTGATTCATGTGGCTTCACGAGTCAACTCAGCTCTATTGCTGCCCATGTTGGCTAGCTTACCTTCTCCAGATAGACTGTTGCGGATCACTATCATCTGAGTGACCTCCATAGTATATAATCAGTAAGTGGTCCCGCGAGGCTTTTTCAATTAGTGATTGGAGGCGAGTCATCAGGGCCACTTGCGAGCCCTCCTCAGGTATCTCGAAGATCTCTTCACAATCATATCCGTAGTCAGTACTAAACACATTAAAAAGTTTTTCAAGCTCTGTCGAGACGCCAAGGTCGTCGTTCTTCCATTGAATTAGCAAGACTGACACTTTAGAGTAGCGGGGGAAACCTGTGGCTTGTGGTTTCGGGTATGCGCTTTCGAGTGCATAGTTTGAGGCATCAACAAAGTCACCTAGTCGGTCTTGAAGCGCTTGTTGAGGGATAGTATGCGGCTGAAGATACTCGATGCTCTCGTCTGAACTGTACCCTGAGTCATCTGTAGCATTCCGGGAATATTCTGTCTGAAGGCCGGTCAGCTCACGAATTGCTTTGCAGCTCTCACAGCAAAAAAAGGCACATTGTTACGTTGTTGCCGCCATTATAGCCTACGATCCTTGGCCAGCCTAGTCTCCGCCAGACCTCCCAGAGCACTATCACATATATGTAACGTACAACCCACGTTGCAAGGCTCTCGAGAGCAGACGCGATGAACGCCATTCACAAATCTAGCAGAACTTCCCCGCTAGGAGGACAATGCTTCAAATCCCACAAGGAACGTACCTCGCCAACAAGGGGTTATGAACGGATATCGTTCAACGTGGAACGGGAATGTCAATGTTAACGGAATATCAAAGCCAGGGGCAGGCAGTGATGCTGTTTGGGGTAGACGGGGATATGCTCGGGTAATGTTGACTTTTTCTCCGTTATCTTGAAATCAGTCAATATTTAGTCAGCAAAAGCTGAGCCTGTTCCAGGGCTGATACCCCCGGAGGACCTACATATGCTCAGTATATGCTAGGGCTGATATAGGTCCTCCGGGACTATGAGCCCCTAGAACTTGGGGGCGTCGGCCTGGAAATAGGGTGAGACTTTTAGATAGGCTGATTGAATGCTGACTAATCTCAAGTTCCTCCCTGCTACCCGAAATGGGGGTAAGCGCGGGGGTTAGTGCTCAACGGAACTGTCGCGGCGGCAACGGAACACTGTTGGCGGACTGGGAAAATTGTTATCAGGGCCACCGCCTAACCTAATCCTTGATCTTTCCTAGAAGTGCTATTTATTCAGTTCCCAGCTTGCCAATTATCTAAGCTGCAAGCTCACCCCGCCCGCCCACGCATATATGGATAGCTCAGCCACTGTGCCCTAGGTCTGCTGTCGCCTAGAGGGAAGAGGTTCTCAGCAATGGACCTCTGCTCACTGTTGCAACCGTTGGCATTAACATAGGCATTGGCTGATGGCACTGAGGAGTAGGAGTACGGCTGAGGACTCGGCTAGTCAATGTATCATGCCCACCTACCTATTCTTCTATAGCCTCGGCTTGTTTGCCTACCATCTCGACCAGCTGAGCACTAAATACTAGGAGTGACTCGGACGTCTATGCAAGATGGTCGCCTTTTGGGCAAAGCAGATGCACTTGGAAGGCACGGAAAGATTTTAGTCCCGGTTTAGTTCGCGAAGAGCGTCATCTCTTCCCGTGACTGCGCCCGGTGGCTGCAACCCTCCAATCAGCTGAAAGGTGATGCCACACCAAATCACAGTCTAGCAAGGCTGTGCTGTCGGCGTATGATGCTCCGATATCGCTTTGGGAGATGCCTGAAAGTTCTTGGCGAATCTGAACCCCTCCATTGCACCTATGGTTAATCCCGTCGACCCCTCTTCTTTCATCTTTGCAACAATGAGCTCTACGATGACTTCGATGGCCACAAACCCGTGATATACTGTTCACATTTCCGTAATCAATCCTAGCAAACCTTTCTCGAAGACGCCATCGCCTTCTGCTTCCCTCCGTTCAATGTCTGGATACGAGGTACTGGTACCTTGATATGACTCAATGCATGGAATCATATGTCCAATCGCTTAGCCATCTATGGCGATAACACTCACCCGGCCTAAGGTCGCCGACTGATCCTCAACGCAAGCCCCATACTGAAATGGATCCTCTTTCCATTGCAGCAAGCGCGATCACTGTGGCAGCTCTCGCTACATCCACGTGTCGTACTTTTTCAGAGCTTCGTTCTCTCTGCACATCATTACCTGACCGTTTGCACGCGTTGAACAACGAGGTCGTTGATACCGAAATCGTACTTGCCCAGCTCGCCGCCGTTTCCAGCAAACGGACATCACTCATCGAGGAAGCAGAACAGCAGGTGACATTGGAATTATTGAGTCAGGCAAGGGTTACTTTATACCAACTGCAAGACATCCTGGAAGGGTTTACCGTGCTTTGTGATCGTTCCAGATTTGTTCTCAATCAAGCACGTGCTTGGCGGAAGGAACAACCGAAATTAGAAAGATTACAGGATGATATAAAGAGGGTGAAATGCACACTGGGGATGGTGCTTGGAGCTTCTAATTCGTACGAGAAACCTTTCTTTCATATCCATTATGCCGTTGATTCTAGGGACCAGTTGCGGTAGGCATGGACTGACCTGGAATCAGACGTGATATGCTCCGCATTCGTTTGGATATCGAGCAGATCTCTACTATCACGGCCCAGGTTACTTCGCAGACGGCACAAGAACGTGCTATATTGCGAAAGGAAATATTGGGTGGCCTTGCCTCGCATCGAGAGGGTGTTGTCGAGAATATCAATGGACTTTACCGCCAATTGGATGAGCGGATTTCGAAGGTTGAAGGGATGCTCAAGGCACCACCTAATGAAGCTCGGCAATCCCCATCAAATTCAACGATGGTGACCCAAAAAGGGCGTCCAACGGGGCGAGACTGCATCCATCAGTGTTCCCAAGAATTGCCTACAACCAAGGACTCCACCAATAACCCTCATTCAGAAGGATTACGTATTTGTCTTAGAAGACGGACCTCTAGCTGCCTAGTTGGGTGTAATTGTATTTGCCACGTTGCCAGGAAATCTTCAACACCGGCCATGGTTGACCGCCTCCTCGGGCAATTGTTTGTTGGCTACGCCGGCATGCCATTCCTTACCGCGAAATGTGATGCTGAAGGGTGCAGGAAATCTCAGAGTCCTTGGATCAGCCTTGAGTACTGGTTTCCTCTTGGCTATTTTTGGTCTCAAATCTTTCGTCTTCAAGTCGCCTACCAATCAAATCTCGGGCCACAAGTCTCTTTGAGCACGCTTCGAAGGGTACCAGATACAGCACTCAGCATCAAATACGCATTGACTGGAAATATTGAAGGCCTCCAAACCCTTTTCGCCCGTGGACTAGCGTCACCCGTGGATGTTGATAGCAGCCGTGGCTATTCACTTTTGAGTGTCAGTATGCCTTGCTTTGCGGCGAGCTCAGGGTACTAAAGACATATAGTGGGCCAGCTATGCGATGCAATTCAACACTTGCAGATTCCTCGTTCATAGAGGGGCAGATCCTAGTCACAGGTTAGCATCTTCCACAATAGCCGGCAATATGAATTAATATTAACCGATCACAGACCATCATTGAATTGTTCTGCCACTCCAATATCTCAGATATTTGACTATATGCTCCAGGGTAGGTTATCACAGGAAGATATGGAGGTTCTTTCTTGCGTCACTCAAGGAAGTAACTTCATTGATGAAGAGGGCTACACTCAACTTCACAGAGTTATTCTTGGCCTTTCGATGGAAGGTCTTGAAGAAACAATTAGCATGCACCCAGAAGATATAAATGCCATTGATGCGCGGGGTAGGACGCCACTCACATGGGCAGCATCGCGCGGAAACGAACATGCCATATCTTTGCTTTTGGATGCTGGCGCAGATCCCAATACCCTCGACCAATACGGCGACGGCGTGATGACACATGCTGCAGAAACCGACCGTACTGTATGCATTCGTCTGCTCCTGGAAGCCAATGCAGAATTGATCCCGGGCCCGCCTACGGGGAAGAAGCTAATAGGTGCCGCCATCCACACGACCCGCTACGCCTCCAAGCTTTCATCCCTTAAGCAGCTTCTTGACGCAGGGGCCGACGTGAATGCAAGTACCATGGAAGGTTTGACTCCCCTTATCAACGTTGCCCGACTTGATAAAGTGGATTTTGCGAGGCTTTTGCTGGACTATGGCGCTAATATCAACGCCACGACAACGTCCGGCCAAACTCCCTTGACCACTACAATCACCTACAACAGCCATAATGTACTTAGGCTACTCTTGGAGCGGTGGCGTGAATACAGCCCATGTCCTCGGCATAAAGGGCCCAACCTGCTCCAAATCGCAGCATTGCACGCAGACATGGAGACTATCAACATCTTGACGACTTGGGACCACCTGATCTCGAGATCTGATCGGATCTGTATCATTGGCGATTTTGCAACACGGCTGCACGAGCGTCTAGATGTGACTGATGAATTGATCAACAAGTTCGATGAGCTCATCACCATCGTGGGCAGGGAGCCCAACACTCACGAGGCCATCGAGAATCAACCGGACTCAGGAAACCTCACCTCCTTCGAGCAATCTTCGAAAGTCGAAAAGTGGGTAATTCATGATTCAGAGAGCAAAGATAACGAGTCCGGAGAAGTCTTTGTCGATGCACTTGAAGAGCCCGAAAAGTAATATGAAATCTAAGATTGCTTGCCAAACAAGCCCATCACGCGGGACATTTTATGCTCCACGGCAGGATGGGCTTGAGATGATCTTACAATTCAATACCTTTAATCCATCAACAGTATTCGAAGAAAGCTTGACTCTTATGCTGCACCCACAGCTGGAGGCAACAAAGCATGATAACCAATACGAGATGTTATCCGCGACCTACATGTCTACGAGTAAACCCCCCAATCAAATATTAAGGCGTTCAACACTCCTTTGATGGGCGAGATTAGCAATACGAGGTAGACGACTGCTTGGGATACGGGTTTGAACTAGAGCTGGATTTTCTGTAATGATTATACATATGTATGATATCACACCCAAATTTCGGATTGAGGATCACCCCTTTTTATATAGGAAAGAACTAAAGCCACTTCATAGGGAACATAGAGCGAGCATGGGGGCACAGCAAGGTAGTCTTGAGGAAGCATGGAGGGAGTATATAGAGCCGTAGACAATATTCTGATTTATCTAGCTAGGTACGCGCAATAGTTATTATTCTGTCCAATCACACAATTACATGTTATCTTAGGATATAAATGGCTGTTTTCAATAAGAACAGGAGTAGTAGTCGTGCTTTCAGAAAGAGTGACAATGGAGCGCAAAGGAGGCTGAACTGGCAGGTTTTCAACCGGCTAAGATTACTTTCTTCGAGCTCAGAATTGATAACTCCATCCGTGGAGTCTTCAAGGAGCTTCAAGGGCGTGCAAATCCAGCTGCTAGTAGAGGAACATTCTAATCTCAGTCCTTTGTTAGACTGGTCGGCACCTGTGGCGCTTTTTGCGTGCAGTGAAAATTCTTTAATCAACAGTCTGCCTTGCCGATCCGCTATTTATCTTCATGTCAACCTTACAGCCTTATCAGGACTTCTGGTATAGGCAGATATTTCTAGCCTGTTAGGTAGATCCCGCCAATTTGTAAATCATCTAGTCTATGCAACCATTGCTACTCTGTATTGCTTTCGATTAGTTGAAATGCTCACCACCATCACTAAAGAATGTTGCTGTCGCCAACAACGCCGTTATTAATCAACCCCCCCCCACCGCCCCCCCGTTCCCATCGATACTATAATGCACCACCGTACCTCATAAGATGGTACGGCTATTGGTGATAGCGAGGGTGATGATTGTTGATGGTATGGTGGTGATGGATTACTGGTAGGGCAATATTGTATGCAGACACTAATATCTAGCCCAGGCACGATTTTAGTCCCTTCATAATCGGACTAGTTCAGTGCCAAAGGCCCGGGTGGAATTTCTTTTTCGACCAGAGTAGCAACTTGTGGAGGCTGTGCAATGCAAATATCTCCCATAGGTTGCTTTAAGCAGACGGCTTATGCGATCGTGGTGCTTAATTGAGATGAGCAGAAAGGCTGATGGATTTTTGGGATGAATAGTGCTTGCGCCAAAGAGAAGTGAGCAGATAAGCTCTTGAGTAGTTAGATCTATTCCAATTCGCATACTTTCAGGGTCTGCGTTCTCCCATACAATTGTACCTAATCTGCTAGGAGCAAGCTCGGAAGATCATCTCTTCGGAACTCGGTCCTCTAGATTGACTTTGCTAATTTAATCACGAAGGTCCTTTGTCGTGGTTCAAGTCCTTGGTCGTTTTTGGCGACTCCGAGTGCCGTAGGTCACAACGGATCCCCTGTCGGTGACTGCAGGGGCGATCGCTGTCGCCCAGGCCCTCACAAGCGGTTTGAGAACTTTCAAGATTTTCCATGACGCTGGTGCTGATATTGACTCATTGGTTGACGATATATCAGAAGCCAAATTGGTTATTGTTGACGTTGAGAAAGCCATAAATGATCGGGAGCGGTGCGAACCCATAAGTCTTGAAAGAACTGAATTGATGAATCGATTGATTATATGACTGCTCATGGGTCACTCAGGCGTGTCCTTCAAGAAGCAGCCATGTAACGAGCCGAGCTGTAGGAGGCAGTCGATTCCAACTTTCAGACTTAACTTTTTCTTCCCACAATGGATGGTGTCGAGAGTGATTCAATTTGTTGCTCAACTGTCCTATATGAAGGGGCCGGAACTAGTTCTTCGAGTGCCTCGAGTCGTCCCCGACAATGCACCTGCACTCTCTATGCGGTCCAAGGTGATATCGACGGGATCAAGTCATTGTTCAGTAAAGGTTTGGCATCGCCGTATGATGTGGCCCTGACTTAGAACGGCGCTTCATGTATGTATCCGATCCCTTCCGGGCATGGACAATGCTGATATCAGTTCTAGTACGCAGTCAATTACAAACACCGAGAACTCTCGCAATTCCTAATCGACACAGGAGCTAGTCCAGATATAGAGGATAAGAGCAAGAGGTAGGATTAACATGTCTTAGAGAACATCGAATCCATCTAACGATCATCCAGTACAACCATCGCGCTATCTTGGGAACGAATATTTGGGGCAGCCAAGAGTTCCTCAATGACGGTGGATTCCTGGCGTTGTATGTTCGATGATGAAGAGTACTTGGAGTCCCGCGTCTTTCCACCCATACATAAAATCAGTTCAGGGCTTCGTCGCGCAGACCTCCGCCAACATCTCGAACTATCGTCTTCCAACATCGATGACACAGATGTAGACGGGAGGACCGCGCTCTCCTGGGCCGCAGCCAAGACTGATGCCAAAGCCGTCGGAATCCTGCTCGAGTTCGGAGCAAATCCCAATATTATTTCCCAAAGGGGCCACGGCCCACTCAGTTGGGCGGCTCAAAGCCAAGAGCTCGGGCGTCGAGAAGTCATTGAAAAGCTTCTCGCCTTCAACGCAGATGCGAACTGGGCCGATAAGTCCAACCGTACCTCTCTCATCAACTCGGCGTCCGACGTCGATGACCCAGAATGCCTAAGGTTACTTATCGACCACGGCCCCGACATCAACTGGCAAGATTGCCATCGAGGGACAGCGGTTTGCTACGCCTCTAAAATGAATCGAAAAGCCAACCTGCGGTACTTGCTAGAGACGGGCGCCGACTACAGCATCCCGGACCATTGGGGGCATACCCCACACATAGAAGCCACGTACCAGAACCATCATGCCGTGCTCGAGGTGCTATTGGCCAAGGATCCGCTCCTCTCGCCATCTTGCTTGGCGGATGGTGGAACCGTTTTCCACGTCGCGGCCGCGCGCGCAGATGCAGAGACCTTCCTACTTCTTGCCGACAAAGCAGATTTGTCACTCATCGGTGCCGACGAGCTCGACAATGATGGACGCTCGTTTCGAGATGTATTTGAGACAAGGGACTTGTTGACGGAGGAGTTGCGAATGGCATTCAAGCGGTTTTGTCAGGGATTGGGGAAGGAAATCCCGTGTACAGATCTGATGGATCCTAATGATTCAGAAAATGAGTTTGTAGATACTCTAGAACAACAGGCCGGTGGGTTTCAGCAACACCTTGAATTAGTGTAAAGATCAACGGAAGAGATTGACCAAGAAGGCGTGCGTTCTCAAGCAGTCATATCCGCTAATTGCACTACCGGCAACCCTCGATTCTAGATTCCAAGTATATAAATTGCATGCAGCTTCTTATACCATATACAAACATACTTTGCGAGCAACTTCTTTTCACTAGAAAACAAATGCCACTAATCGGCTTTCTGGAAATTAAACTCTATCCGCGTGCCATCAGCTGAACAGCTAGTGTGCTACTGGAACTTGGCGCTTACAATTCCAGTTCCCAAAATCCTCACAAGAGAACAAGGCTGTTTGCATGTTGATTACCAGATTCGGAGAAAACTTTAGATGCACACAGCATGCAGGTCTCGTTATCTCTGATGAATAATTGCGGGTCCATTTTCTCCCAAAACTCTGTATTCCGGGCCATGTCATCCATCTGTAGCCAGCGAGCAGCGGGGTTCTTCGTAACGTAGAATATCCATGTAGCATCATCGCCTTTGGTGCATTCTCCGGCATCGGGAAAGAAGCAAACAGCAGACTCTGAGTTTAAAAATTCAAGATCCTCCACCCCCTTCCGCGGGCGTTTGTACACAATAGAGCCTTCGATTGTGAAATGTTGACCATATTTGAGGGAAACAAGTTCGGTGGTCTTGTCATCACAAGCGCAGGGTGATAACCATATAGAGTCCTTGCACAACTCCAACATCTCTCGAAAGCCTAAGATATGGGTTTTTGCCTCTGTGCCTTTGAAATTCCACGTAAAGGATTGTGTAGCAAGAAAAGCGTCATTATCACGGAAGCCAATTAATGAATTCCCCCTTTTCGCTGTGCTTACACCGGGGAAGAAGTTCACCGAGCTACTCTTTGAAGGCCAGTCTGCTCTCAAGATCGTAGAGTCCGAATGTGAGAAGCTTAGCTCCGTGGGGCCATCCAAGACTCTATCCTTGACTACTCTGTTCTTAGAAGTGTCTTCCACCGATGGAACGCCCGCTGCCATCCTTAAATTGCACATTGATACATCAGACGGGTCAGTCGCATCTATGGCGTCGAAGAAAATGCTCCAAGCGCATTCGCTTACTAATACAGCTTGCTCAATAAAGCAAGCTGAGTATCTTTGGCCAAGGAGATAATGCGCGAGGATCTCAAAAGATTCGGTAATATTGGGGAATTCCATGTCAAGTAAACCTGGATTGCTTGTCCCGGAGTTGAGCCTTGTCTTGAAAACTTTAATGGATAATGGCACATCAGCACATTGCTTTAGATCCTGGTGTTGAACCCTTGATAAAGACAGGAGCAATGGTACAAGCTGGGCACCGGCTTTCTGTCTCTTAGATTTAGCCTGAGTGCACTCCACTTTCAAGATCGTTTCATCGACTTCGTGCAGTCCAAAAAGCATTCGAGCGGCCTCAAGAATCCGGGATTTGCCCGGGAATCTTCTTGGAGTGCGGTTACAGTGAGCTTCGTGGATCTCTGGTAAGTTTATTTTGAGCCAAGACGATGTTTTACACGAACATTCCCGATTCAATATCGCAAGTGCTCCAGCTATCACCGAATAGCATGTGGGGATTATGTCGCGAGGTTGGACGTCCACCTCCTTCAAAGCAGCCTGACCGAAACCCAGGATTTTGGCTCGTAGCTCGGGTCCAAATTTTGGATCGCGCTCACTGCTGCTTAGGGTGAAAAGGGGCTCATCTTGAGAAAGGGGAATGATAAGTGAAACGCTGGATCTCATTGTAAAGATGTCCTTAATAAGCACATTGAAGGGCCCGTCGCCGAAGGTAACTTCGCGGTCCTCAATGCACACCTTGACGCTCAAGCCCAGAACATGAAAGCACCACACCACGAGAGTAGAGATTCCTGTTCCACATTCGATAAAGATCTGTCTTTCCTGGGGGAAGTGTTGCAGAGAATCTAAGGCTAGAAGCAGCGCTTGTAAAATTGGGAAAGAGAGTCCGCGATCCTTGATGCTCTCTCGCTCAAGATTCAGCAAGGATGGTTTATTTGGTTTCCTTTTTTTCGCTGGAGGTTTCGGATGAGGATTTGCTCTAGTAAGCCTGTCTCGAATGGTCCTCTCAACGGAGTCGAATAATGCAGACCACTGGAAAGCCACAGTCTCGCGCTGGATTACTCGCATTGTGCCTAGTAGCGAGGGGTAGTCCGGTATTGCCTGAGGATTGCCTTTGAAATCTCTTACAATTCATTCAATCGCTTCGACCATAGCATTGGCAAACGGCTGATGTTCGTGCACAGAGCATAGAAGCGACATCTGAACGATCATTGAAAACAGGGCCGTATCCTTGAGTGCATTCTGGACTGTTGGACCGGCGCCAGACTCCAAAACAATTTCAATGTACCTCGAAATGAGATTACGCTCTGATTTTGCGACCGCTTGCCTGAAGTGGGCTTCGAGAATTGAATCAATACGATTATTGCCCAGAAAAGAAGCAAGCTTCAGTTCTGTGAGCACATCGGAGCCAGCCTTGCGCACCGCATCGACAATCGCAATAGAGCTGATGGCAGAAACAGCTTGAGTAGCTGGATTGAGAATATTGGTCAGCTCGAAACCGAGCTGGAATTGCGCGTTCATCAGTATCGGAGGCCTGGAAGATTATTTTCCCTGGGTTGTTAATTGTTGCAGAACAAATAAAGCCTCCACGGCGAGACTTCTTTTGAGAGGGAAGCGCCTTCTCGGACATGGACGGGACTTTTATCAGCTGCATTGAATGTGGTTAGGTCCTTGCTAAGCCTCAATTTGCGAGCGCCACAGCGGCCAAAACAAGCCCCCACCTAAGGCAGCCACCTACCACTGTCAGGTAGGGAGGTAGTACCCAGCCTTGGACTTGAGCTTGAAAACAAATAATGACAGCCCCAATCCATAGTGACGGCGCCATTCCAGGCTTTCAACTGCTGCGCCCCAAAAATTCCCCATACACCACAGTGCTCCCTCAGTAGTCCCTTGATACTCCTCATTGCTCACTTACTGCTCCCTCCAAACCATCACTTGCTCCAGGTCAGTGCTTGCTTTTCAACATTCGTCCTGTCCAAAGG
Organism: Cladonia squamosa; assembly: GCA_947623385.2. Taxonomy (NCBI): domain Eukaryota; kingdom Fungi; phylum Ascomycota; class Lecanoromycetes; order Lecanorales; family Cladoniaceae; genus Cladonia; species Cladonia squamosa. Next base: position 1,092,624 of record OX392391.1, on the reverse strand, counting down.
AGTATCTGGCAAAGACATGGCGCCACGAGAGAAGCCAACATTCTTCCTTTACGAGATTGGCAGAGATCCGGAAGAGCTGTGTCTGGGTAATCTCGTTCTCAAGGACTACGCCAACCCTACGATATCGCGACACTACACCCATCCCAGGCTGAAGTGGGTCCCGTCTTTAGCTCAGATATCCCCCGTCAACTAAATTTGACTCCAGTGAGGACGATCTAGAGACATACGCCATGTCAACTCGTTTGACCAAAGGATGGGAGACCAAGTCTTCTTCTAGAACGACTTTCAAACCCTCAATAGACGTGGCAGACTTGTTTCAGGCTGGGTTTGACTGGGATCGAAAACATGAAAGGACTCTCACGGCTAACGAGGGCTGCAGAATAGTCTTGAAAGAGTAAGTTGACAGGGTACCACAATATCCATTATGCTGAAGAGGCTGTAGTCCGGAAAAGTTTCTGCACCAACAAGTCCTCTGCCAAGTTGATGCTGTGCAAGCATTGCAGATATGGATATCTGGAGCCAATAGAGGTTTAAGCGGTTTGATAAAGAAACCAAAAATCTGGCTCCTTACTGGCATTTACATGCTCAAGGACGCTACCTTCACAGTGGATAGAAAGCGGACAGCTGGGTTTCAAGCAGGCGTCGATTCGACCCTACTATCGGCCATTGGTGCGCCTCCTATTGGTCCTTCAGTAGACCTTGAATGCTCAAACGACTCGAGCTCGCAAACGCCGACGCAAGGATGGCTCGTATGGGCCGCTCAGTATCTTGCTCTTGATTACCGAGTCTGCAGTAGGAGGTTCAGGTCTGCCGATATCAAATTGCTACATAATGTGGTCAGCGAGGGAAGGCATTATTATTGCGCACCTGACTATTACAGAGGTTTGACCGTCGAAGTCGTAGAGCAGTCGGAGAGTCTGGATGAAAGCGCTCAATCATTTTGCAATGACTACGACTACCAGCAGATTACTGAAAATCTCTGGACATGTAAAGCCTCATCCCGGCTGACGAGAGAGACTCCCTTTTATGTCCCAGAGGAACTGATACCTGAGCAACAAGCGAAGCACATGAGGTGGCAGCATAGTGAAGAAGAGATGAAAAGTGCAGGGCTGACGGTCGGCAAGCTCCATTCACGAATAGACTATGTTGGTCCTACGCCAGACAGCTTCAAAGAGCAAAAACAGCTGGCCCGTGATAGGTTTCTGGTTGCGGAGGAGAAATACAAACAAGCCCTTACAGACTTCAAGAGCTCACTCTCAGAGACCCAGGCGTTGAAGGAATGAACCAAAAATACTTACGCGCCTGTGGAAGCCTAGCTAGCAGCGTTGGATACATGGTGATGATTTAAGGATCCGTTCTATGAATGAGATTTCGAATCTTGTACGGAGCAGATCCGCCAGTGTCTGTCGCCTTGCAGCAACCATGGTAGAAAGAGGAGGTGAAGGGAGAAGAGGGCAAGTGATATCTGCTGGCTGCTCTGAGGAAGGATGGGATAGAATGAGATGAGAAATAGGCGCTGGGCTTGTTGTTTTTGGATTGGGGGTGTTTATAGGGAGCGAGGGAGGAGGCAGGAGCATGATGGGATAGCTTTTCCACACAAGAACAGGGACACCTTCCCGTAGGATTTGATGAACTTGACGAAAATACGGGACAATGTTTTTGAAAAGTAATTATGGAAGTTGGATATGTTGATTGAACTAGGTCTCTGTAATGTAGAAGCCCTGTCGAATGTTGATGCTACAACGTTTTGGCAATGACTGTTAGCTCTGTTCATTACAAACAGTACCTACTCCCATTTGGGGGATTTGGCCATTGATAAATAAGCTCTCTTGCTGGGCGAGCAGGAATATCAGAAGGCCATGGACTGGCAGCAGCATTGTTAATGTGCGAATTTTGTTGATTCGTGTTTCTCGGTAGGATACAGATGGGTATCTATCTCTACAGCAAATAGATTACAATCTTCATGTTGTTCAAGTATTCATCTTCCCCCAGCCTCCAGCCTCCCCACCAACCTCTTCATCCTCGTCCACTCCTCATTTCTCACACTCTCCCCCGCCAACTCACCATCAACCTCAAACACAGTAACCACCCCCGCCGCGCCCCCAACACCCAATCTCTTTCCCTCCTTCTCCTCCCACGTCACCTTTTCCAAACTCTTCGCCACATAACCCCCCTGGATGCTCCGAGACACGTTCGGCGTTGTCCTCGTAACAGGGACTTCCGTATCGACTGTCAGATCCCAAACTTCGACATTGCCGCCTCCGTCGACGGAGGCGAATACGCCGGGTTTGTGTGGGGACCAGCGAGCGTCGTAGACGACGTCTTCTCGGGAGAATTCGAGGAGGGGTTCGACTATTTGTTCATTGTTGGCTCCGGGATTTAGGATGGAGGAGGTGGTAGATGAGGCGGTTACGGCTGTGGAGATTGGTGCACGGGTTTTCCATAGTTTTACGGTCCAGTCCAATGCGCTTGAGAGGACCAGGTCACCTAAGTCTACCGGGCCCCGCGCGGGGTGAAAATCGAGACTCATGACTGGGGCAGCGTGGCCTCTGTATCGCATTCGGGTGTCGACGCCGGCTTTGGCACCGGCGCGGTCGTAGCGGTGGCAAGGGTAGATTGTGCCCTCTTCGGTGCCGACGAGGAAGGATGTGGGATCGGAGATGGGGAAAGACATGCATGTTGGACTGAGGTCTTCAGTTTTGCTAGGGGGTGGGGTCATGAGTTCGAGATATTCTTGGGGTAGACTGAGCATGTCGACAGTCCATCCGCATACGACGCCGTCGGTGGAGCAGGAGATGATGTTATTGGCGTTTTGGGTGCCAACTAGAGATATTGAGTAGACAGGATGGGTATGACCACCTGATGAGGCACCTGTGAGGGGTGTCTTCTGTACCGGTAAGGGTGTCCTCGAGCGTGTATCCCAGAGGAGGACTTGCCCACTGTACGAGCCCCCAATGATGAGGGAAGGATGGAAGGGAGAAAATTTGGCGGTCAGGATATCAGATGTGCTGTGGAAGGTGTACTCGGGTCGCGAATGCAGATGCATATTCCATACTTGCAACAGTCCTGAAGGATCTTGAGGCGCAGACGGATTCTTGGTGTACGATGCTAGGAGGAGCTCTGGAAACTATATCCGGTTAGATTGGATCCTTTCTCTGCTGTGGAGTTTTCTTACCTTGGGCGAGAAGCACATATCACTGATCATCCGTTTCTTGCTCCATCGCTCATCATAGAATTGTGCAACTTGTTTTATCCGCCTACCTTTCTTCCCAGTCGAGCTTCCATACCCCTCATCTTCGTCCTCGTCAATTCCATCTGCGCCGTCTAAAGCGTAGTCGGCCAGCACATCGTAATCCTGATCCAAAGCCTTTTCTATAACCTTACTTGACCTCTCCACGAAGTCAAGAAACTCCTCCGACGCAGTCACCGCGTTGGCTTCTTCATCCGTCAAAGCTCGCGCAGGGAAATTGGAAGGGCCGGCTGGGATGGTTCCATCCAGGTTGAGACCTCTTACAGCCTTCAGTTCTTCTTCAATCTCCCGTCGTAGGTTTTGCCTGAGCTCTTCATCTCTTTCTCGATCCCTTCTACTCAATCGCTTCGAAGCTCTGGGCGAGCGTGGCGGTGGTGATTGATCACCTTCGGAGTCCGAAAAGCCACCTGAAACCCTCCGCTGCCTCTGTGGAGACCATGGCTCTGATGTTTGGACAGCCTTGCTGTATGTTTGTATTTCCACTTTGGCCTTTGTAGGGGCAGGGGCTTGGTCATGGGTTGTCTCTCCCGGAGCAGTCGCAAGTGTCTGTGTTGCTGCCGAAACGTAGTGTGCTGGAGGTCGACTGCCACTTGACGCTCGCTCGTAGGTTTCAGCACCGACTCCTCCAGCGCCAAAAGTAGAGCTAGGCCGGCTTTTTCGACCAGCCGGAGAAGATGTGGCGGATGCTCTGTCCCCTACCAATGTCTCAATGAAGCTGTCAAGTTCCTTTCGATCGGTTGTACGCGACGGAGTAGAAGATCTGCCCTGATATTTATGAGTTCGAGCTGTCAGAGTCGGGAGATATACGGACAAGGTACCTCTGATGGATCTCCTAGGATTGACTCCCGCCTTCCAGACTCCTTATGCCGCTGCTCACGCTCCTCACGCTGTCGACGCAGCTCCGCAAGCTTTGCCTTCTTGGCTGCAATCTCATCCCTGCGCTGCATGTTGGAGTTCCGAAGTTAGGCTTCAAAAGTTGGTCTCCACTCCCCACGATTTAGCAAGTTGCTTCGCTTTTGTATTGATACAGGCTTTTGGAAGCAACACAAGGGACAGAGACCCTGTATATCATAGCTCAATTCGAAATATCACTGACGCGAAAAGTATCAATTAGAATCCTTCCCATGCCTTCGAACACAATACATCTGTCTCGCGCCGCTCCCAAGACGCGAATGGACTATCGAAAACCTATGCATGCACAAAAAAACCAAGGCTAAACATAAAATTATGCACTCAAGCTCCACCTCAAAACTTCCCAACCAGCACACGAGCTCCCATTACCCATTATTGCGACAAGCTCACCACAACCTCCCCCGTGGCCTATCCAACGGCTCTCCGCCCCTTCTTCCCGGCGATTGGCCTCCCTCGTTGCCCTTACACAACATCCAACCCACTCCTCCCACCACAATGGCTTCCCCCGGCGTAAATGTCCGTCTACCACACCCAACCCAACCCATCTTCCCCCTCCCCCTTCCCCCCTACCTCCCTCCACCCTTACCATTCTTCCCTACCATCCTTCCTTGGCTAACCTCCCCCTCCCCAATGCAGGTCCTCCGCTGGTCCGCCCTCGGCGCCGGAATCTTCTACGGCATATACCGGCAATCAGTACTCGCTGCGAAAACCAAGGTCCATGAAATAGATGCGGAATACGAGCAGAAGAGCAAGTTGATACAGAAGGCGAAGGCGGAGTGGACGAAGAGGAATATGCCCAAGGAGAGTAAGACGGAGGGGGGTGGGAGTAAGTGCTTTTTTCTTTGGATTTTTTTTTTGGATGGGGGTGGGTGGAGGATGGGTGGTGGATTGGAGGGTTTGGGGGGATGGGTAGGAGGAGAGTGTGTGGAAGGTTGAGGCTGGGAGAAGGGGGTGAAGGGGTGAGGGTGTTGTAAGGTTGCGTCGGCAAAGGAACGGAGAGATACAAGCTGGACGAACATCTCGCTCAGTGTCCAAGGAGGCCCAGAAGATGGGAAACGGGGCATTCATGATAGCACACATCTATAGAACTGCAGGGCAGAGAAGACAACGTGTTGCGCGAACGGATTGGCTAACAATGCTTTTTCTCTGTAGTCATCACAGATCCCAACGATTCCCGCTTCGACCTAGAAGCCTATTTAACGATGAAAATGGCGGACGAGGCGAAATAATTTACATGTGGCGAGCGGGCAACAATAGCATCGATGGAAACATCTAAGAGATCTGACGGACGTTTGGCAGGGTGGAAACGAACGAGTTGGGAAGGGGAGAAGAATTGTACATAAATATGAGGGGGGGGCAGTGTATCATTACCATCATCATTGTCATCATCATCATCATTACTATCATCAGTCATAGAACTCTGTTGACGTAGTTGATGGGTTACTATGTGCGTGTTTAAGTGGGAATGTGTGAAAGTGGAAAAGATATTTTTTTACTCAATCGGATAGTATCATACACACCAGGCAAGACAGACGAGATCCCCACGCAGTCGCCATGACTCGCTAAATAGCACCGTGTCTTGCAGTACACTAAATGAGACTGACTCCCCAAATAAGCGTATTATCTGACCATCTTTTCCTGCTTCCCTCTAAACCACGAGAGAATCTCGTTCCTAGCTTCCCCCATCTCCTACAGATATCCATCCCCTCTCCATGCTGCTGAGATCGTGCGCGAACTCTCCCTCCCCCCTTTATTTAGCAAAATGCAAGTCATACCCCAACCACTTCCTCGCATTAACCTGTTCTGGATCCAACCCCGGCTTCCCATACGTCAAGGGCAAGAAGAAATACCAGCCCCCAATTACAAGCGTCAACACCACCCCCGCGGCTCCCCAGAGCGCAAGTTGACTCTGCGCTTCCTTTGCTGGGAGAACGATTCTCTTTCCGCCTCGATCTTTAGTACCTTTGCTGTTGCTTGGGGCTGATTTTGAGATGGGTTGGGTTTGATTTTGTTGGTGAGCGACATTGTCTTCGAGGCCGACGGGGTCGAGGTTGAAAATGAATTCTAGCAGGGCACCAGTGACGAGGGCGGAGGCGAGGTGGGCGGGGAGGTAGTGGTGGAGGAAGAGTTGTCGGCCCATGAGGTAGAAAGGGAGGTAATGGGCGGCCCAGCAGAGGAAGAAGAAGCCGGTGCTGTTGTAGAGGCGGGAGCGGGTTCCTGTTCATCAAAGATTCAGTATGTCTTTGATGGGCGTTTAGAATAGGACAAGTAGGGAATACTTACGCTCGTCTAGGCTATCGATACCGCGGCGTTGGGAGAGCTGGTCGGCGCCTATGATTCCAGCAAAGACGGCAAGGAGACTGCTTGCTAGCCACCAGCCGATCGGGTTGCCTAAAAAGTAGATTTGCTGTCTTGTCTCGTTCTGTGTCCAGAAGCTGACACCACGCAGTAAGAAAGGCCATTGAATCGGTTGACTGGCGTAAGGATGGCTGCTCGTTAGAGCGTTATTGTGGTAGAAGATGGCTCTTTGGAGCTCAATGTATTTCTTGAAGAATGGCAATGTCTTCACCTTCCTTTCCTCTTTGATGTTGCGAGGACTGTCTTTTGGTATTGATGGGACCTCCTCCACGTACCAGATGTTGCTGGACTGCTGGATGTTCTTGTTGCCATTAATTTCGGCTTGCTTGTATGCCCAATCAGGGAGAGGTGTGGTATGGGTCCACATAGCTACTCGAGTTGGAGCATGAATCAGCTTGAAATGCCCAGAGACACTCTTGAGCTGTTGCCCAGGCTTGCCGTTTTCGATCTTGATCTCGAATAGAGTATCATTATAGCGTTCCCCGTTCGCTTGGTCCAGGGCTACTGTGGTGAATTCCTGATTCGTTGGGTAGTACGGTGAGGCTACGTCGTGAGACAAGAGATAAGTATCAGTCACTAGATGTCGAAGCTTAACGAAATCTCCATTCTTCACTTGATGGCCTGGCTCTTGGTTTTCTGGATCAACTATATCTCCGGGCATGATCTGCCAGTAGTTGTTCGTGTCGTTATAAGGGTATCCTGTGACCTGCTGACCCTGGCTAGAGACTCGCCCATCATCGTAGCGTAGAGGGTATCGATCTGGATGACTGTGTAGATAGGTCTTCGTCTCTTTGTGTTTGATAGAGATGGAGTCAAAATAGTCAACGCCGACCGATTGCGCACTCATCACGTTGTCGGATAACGTCTCTTGAAACGCCGGCGTCATGAAGTCGTCTCCAGGTCCCGATCTGGTGAGGATGGAGAAGTGCACCTGGAACCAGAAAAGATATATTATGAAAGGCACAATAATAAGACCAACGGCGCGCGCCGCAAAGTGCTTCCCAAATTCTGGCAGACTTAAAGCTCCACCCTTCCTCTTGACGTCCAGCAGGTCCCAGAGGTCAATTGCTACCGCAGAGCCAATAGTGAAGAAGCTGAACACCCCCACGTATTTGGTGGAGATAACGCAGCTCAGAGCAACTCCAGTAAGCAACAGCCACTTCCACCACTTTTGTGAAAACGGCTCATGCCGCATCTTGTAGAATCTGACATAGCACAGTATACTCATAGACATGGCGTAGACCAGGGTTGCATCAAGAAGGATCAGTCGAGTCTGGCCAATATGGGCATTGTCGAACAGTACCAGTCCAGCCGCAACAACGGCAGCGGGCAAGCTATAGCCTGATTCCCACATGATCAAGAAAACAGTAGGTACCGTCAGCGCACCGAGGAGAGCAGGCATCGCCCGAAAGGCAACGTATGGGACTTTGTTGGAGATGTAGGAGTCCCCAATGTTGTCGAAAAGGAAATGGCCATCGTAGCCGACGAACCAGCCCATCAGGGCGAAAAGGAGTTTACCGAAGGGAGGGTGGACATCGAAGAAGTAGGTTCTTTGCAGGTAGTATGAAGCAAACTATGAGGAAGTCATTCGAGTCAGCCAATATCTTATAGCCTACCCCTGAGGCTACGGATCGCAACCTGTGATTTCCACGGATAGCTGCAGCCTTTCATACCTTGCCAAAATGAACCTCATCGAAAACCACCTCATTGGGATGCCCAATGCCCCAAAATCGTGTTATGAAAGCCAGCACTGTAATAATTGCCAGCGCAAGCTTGTAGTCCCATTCTGATTTCACAGCCTCTGGCAGCTTGGTGTCTTTCAGTATGCCATTAAGGTCGCCAGCCTGACTTGAAGGAGGAGTGACGACTTTTTTGTCTTTCTGCCCTTGGCGTTGCCGCACTGGGGCCGAGGACATGATGGGTCGTATGGAGGGAGGTAAGGACCGACTCTGGTAGTTTCTCTCGTTAGAGAGCTTGTGAGGGGACGCGAGGCACTGTATAATGTTTGGTGGGGGTCGCTTACAGGAAGGGTAGATCATTCGATCGGGAAATACGTTGGTATAGCCTTTATGATTAGAGAGTCTCAAAGAAGGGATGGTTGGAGCTTGAGATATTCGTGGCATTTACATGCCAAGTCTACAAAGTTTAGAGTTTCTGCTCCTTCGCCGCACCATTAAGGCTTGGCGCCTAGACTTAGGGCAGAACCTTAGGGCTCCGTTTCATAAGGTAATCAGGAACCAGGAGCCCCTTTACCCTTCGCCCTTATACTGCGAGGCCAGATGAGCTTGGAAGTGAAGATGGGATTCATGGAGATAATATCCCTCACGGGTTGATGATTTGTTATGACTTGATTTGCTGGCTATGGACCGAATAACTGATAATTGTCACGCCTCGATGCTATCACGTGAACAACGATTGGGCATAAAAGTACTATGCAAAGGCAGACTCCAAGTCCTTGTACGACATGACCAGGGTATCATAAATGCCATTCCTGCAAATGCGTCGACAATACCACCCTTCAACAATCATCATCCGCGATCATGCCTAGTGTCTCCAGCTCCGTGCGTACCATTCGATCAAAATCCGTTCTCTCAATCCCACTGTTCCTCGAAAGCCGAAACAAGCTCTTGATGCTCGTACTGATATGCTGTTTGACAGCTACCTCGGCCATTGACTGAGCCTCTGCCGACTGTTCTAGCTGCGTGATGGTGGTCGATCTCGGCCTTGATGATGTCGCCGTTGGTTGGCTGGGGTCCAGATCAGTTGGTTCGGCGCCATTTGCATTTGCATTCCCATTAGGCACAACCATGACGCCTTGAATGGGAGCCCATTCTGGTTGTCGTATTTGCTGCATTGAAGGGCTTATCACATCGCCATTCAAAGTGGACTCCCCAATTGCCTCCCGGTTTTCCGACGGATCATCATTGTCCATTTCTGGCTGCACTTGAGCGTACCGTGCGTAATGATCAGCTTCCGAAGTCGACCTAGCATTTGCGTTCAAAGCCGTAGAAGGACCAGGGAATTTGGCCGCGGGGGTCCTCCCTCCCGGGGTTTGATCATACTGAGCCCAATAGTCATCATCATCGTCACTTTGTTCCTCGACAATAGTAGGTACGTTGTTGGTAGGCCGTTGCGTCACTGTATTTTCCTCCCCATGCCGCAAGGCTTCATCCATCATTTTATCCTGGAACCTTTCGTCTGCCTGCGTCATTGTAGGCCACCAGGTCTCCGAAGTAACGGCTTCGTCTCCTTCCAATGGCCGAACTTCTGATGCATGCCATCCATCGCCACCGCTCTCCGGGTCCCCTCTACACCATAGATAGATGATTATCAATCCCATGTCTGTAACCACAATCTTCGCTTGTAGGGTCTCTTCATCGAGTCGACGATAAAGGATATTTTCCACCTCCCCAAAATCTATCTCTCCAGAGACCGGATGTAACTCAAATGCATCACTCTCGGAGACAACCTCCACGAGTTTCTGTGCTGGTCCTGATTCCCAACATAGTAACGGCAACCAGGAATCCGTTGGTGATGATACACTGGCAGCAAGGAGTTGCACACGTTGCCGAAGAATAGGTGTCAGCAGGGGAAGTAATGCGGGCGGTGGGCAAGGAGAGACGAATGATGTTGGGAGACAAGCGAGCAGTGGTGGCAGCAGACCTTTATAGTCAGGTGGAGGGATGTATTGTACCATGGTGAAGAGGCGGTCAGCCAGTGGGTGAAGAAGGGGAGAGAGAGCTGGGACTGGAGGCTTTTTGCATCCAAGAGGATTTCATCAATAAGGTCAGCCGGCGTAGATGCGGTGCATTCAGTTGGAGGGTATAATGTTCCGTTGTGAGAAATGGCCGTTATTTTAAGGAGTCAGGTGGAGAGGGTCCCTTGGACCTTTGGTACCGGTGGACTCCCTTCATCCGAGGCGTAACAACAGACCCACAGTCAATAGTATGGGGCATACTTGGTCACGATGCAGCGGAATGACGCCGGAGAGGTTGATCTTCAACCCTGGGGGCAAATACACCATAGAGTAGTTTCTATTCCTGCTAGCATGCGTCTGCGGGGACTGCCATTCAGACACCGCCTTAATCATTAATCATGGTTTGCAGCAGGTGGTTTGCGCCTCTCGGGATCGGCCGCGGCTACCTCACAATAGTTCTAGTCGAGTCTCTCAGAGCAAGCCTCAATGGTCACCTTAATGCACGGTGAATTCATTATTTCTCCCATTGCTGCATTGCTTTTAAAAAGAAGCATACCCCAGATGCTTGACGTGCTCCTTATTGACCTACTCATCAGACCTGTCTCCAGGTTGTCTATCTCTGAACGCAAACCACTAGTTTTCGCCTACCATCAAGGGGGCCATAGGCTCAATATCAGAGCGTGCACAATCTCGATTGACTCTCTGTAGGTGCTCGATCCCTGCACAGTCTGAGGTAGAGCAGTTGGAAGGAGGCGGCGAGAAGGTATGCTCGAAGGCCGATCTTGAATAATGCCCCGTTCCTGACTTCTCTCTCGTAGTCGTGATCTGCAAGATAATGCCATCATTATCAGTGTATCCGCCTCTAGCTTGAGCCTTTCGGATCGTAGATCATGCTAAGCTCTCCGGCTACTCTTGCTGTGAGTCTACAGTGTCTCTGGGTGTCTTGTGCCTGTCAATTTGGCCCTGATCGGAATAGTTGTTGCCTCCATCTATGAAGAGATGGAGATGTTCATTTTCGTGTGCCCTGTTAAGTTGTTGCGTCCGGTGTAATATGTCTCTTTGGCCTTCCGGGATTTGATAGCATGTCATATCGCCTGCAACAAATGCAGTCGAGCTTTGCATGTACTAAGCCAATCACTGCTTTGCGTTCTCCCCGGAATTTCATTTGGTGTACCGAATGTAGCCAGCACCTAAGAGTCTCGCATCTGGGCTGCTGTTCGTGCGGGCACAATGTCGTTGGCGTCTGGTCAGGAGACGGATGCGGACAATGTTCTTTGAGCGGGCCTGAAGTAACTTAAGCCAGCGACGGCCGCGCCGGACAGTCAAAGGGCGATTTCTCAACAAAATCGAAGCAATCGATCGTACGAGTGTGATCTGTTTGGAAATACTCTTGATCAGCTTAAGTCGGAAAACCGAGGTAGTTCGGCTCTCCTGTGCTTTGCTCCAGCCCAGAAATAGTTGTCTCCCTCGCCACTGCGGGTACCGTCTTTTCGGATTTTGAGGGTTGCAATGGTCGTAGTGGCTTTAGGTGCTAGCGATGAGGATATGACATGTTGCATCTTCAAAGGGGTCGTTCAGTAATGCTTCTGTTCCGGTGGCGATAGTCATCCGGTCTCTTTCGGTCAGGGCCATCAGGCGTCACTGGAACCGTGAAACGGAGGCTAATATTGCGATTCCTTCTCCTGAACTCGATATTCCCGGTCTGCGGAACCTCTAAGTTCTTGCATAAACTCTGTCATTTTCGAACGTTGTCCACATCGGTGCCCCACCTTATGCTTCCCCAGAGGTCCACCCGAGGATTCCGTCCAGACGCAGATTTTGAAAATCAAAGGCCAATCTGGAAGTTGCGGCTGGTTGATAACGGGCTCCACTGCTTGTGCATGAGCCATGAGCGCCATCAGAGAAAGACCAAGGCTTACGGGTCCTGACTTAAGAGGGTAGCCTCGTCGAAAAGATTCAATTTCGCATTTAGTACACCCACAGGAAGACATGGTGCGGACCGGAAACTCTATGGCGTCAATCAGCACACACCAAATGAATGGCGATCGCGTTGCATACTTGGCTTGTTGTTGCAATCCCGCGGACAGGTCCTTCTGTACGGTCCTGTCAATAGATGTGGGATGCTTCAGTCTTGATTCGACAGGGGATTGGCTGTAAAAGTCTGATTCAGAATTCCTGACCTAGTACAAGTATTTGCAAGCCGTTAGGGGTTGACCCGGTTTGTATATTTTTTGCCGGTCTCGAGTGTTGTTACCTCCCACGAACAGACGGTAAGAGCCTTAGACTGCATATCCAGATCCTCGTGAGGTATGGCTCCGGACTCCAGTTGCCGACTCTGTTGCTAAGTGGACTGGAATATTCATGGAATGCTGTGAAAGTGTGAGAGTGCTCAAGAAAGAGTTGTTACAGATGGTCAGTAACTCGATCTCACAGAAACGGACCGGTCCGTTGTCACTTAAGCCTGTCACATTAGCCTTGTCGCCAGACGATCGTTCTCCAACCTAATTCCTGTATTGAGCAAAGTCCATGGACTTCTGTTACCCTGTTCCTGCAGACCTGCACCAAACGTGATTTCACGAACTTGTGGAGACGAACAATTCGGGTATGTTGGTCGGCCAACAAAGGGGTTGAAAGATCCTCGAAAAAAGAATTACGCACCTCTTTGAACGGACAAAGAGTTCGAGATCAAAGCGACCGCCCGAGCTGATAGTGGCGATAGATGTACGGCGTGTCCTCTGCTTACGTAGACTATCTCTGGATTACTGTCGCTCCGAAGTGATAGTGCGGTCTCTAAAGCCGAGCAAAGTCGAGACTTTTTCAGAGGGCAATCTCGACATCTTCATTACTAGATTACCATCACTCGCTAAGTTTCACATCACTCGTTATACCCTAACACACTCGGTTCCGACCAGGGAAGTACGACGGAAATTTTTTCTGCAACTCTAACAGCTGATTTCAAGCTTGACCTCAGTGTCTACTACCAGCAGCAATGCCCAAAGGCTTAGAAAAAGCCAGCAACCGACATCCGAACAACCATTGGTCCACTGAAGAAGTGGTCCTAGCAGTATTCCTCAGAAGTCGAAACGTTGGCAATCCAAAAATCGTCCTCATACTCAACGAACGCTACGCCCCGAAAGTCAGAAAGGCGGCGTCTTTACGCAGTAAATTGCTGGCTGTTCGAGTCAGCGAAAGTAGTGCAGGTCGTATAGACCTGACGTATGACAAAAATTTTATACAGAAACCAAATGTGGACAGGTGGATAATGAGTGAGATTGGGGACCCCCAAGCGCGGTCGGCGTTGCTCACATTTACAGAGCACGAGCTTGAAGTCCTGGAGATGGTAGGTCAACATAAACATTGAAGCTTGTGCACATATACTAAAGTCTTTACAACAGATCCCCAGCCATTTAGTCTTTAGCAGTGAAGACTCCCTTATTGTCCGCGGCCCCGGTCAGACGTCTGCCAACCCAGCGACAGGCAGAAGAGATGACTCTCTGCCTGCGGTCGGTCCCAGCCAAGTGCTGGACCACACGACTGGCGCAGTAATGACTGGACTAGGACGGATGCCCGATCCCTCGTCCCTTAACCGCAATGAGCGAATAGGCCACCCTGCATGGCCGGTCTGGGACGCCACATTAGAAGGACTGTTCCCTGGTATGGGGCTGACCATCCCTGGGTTGCGGCCGCCAGCAGGAGAGTCTTCATCTACGATGCAGTCCGGGGCTAGTCATGAAAGAGCCCACGATCCCTACCACCAGAGCCAAGATCTTGAGGAATTGAATCCGAAGGGAGAAGAAGGTGGAGATGAAAGCGACGAAGATGAAGTCGATGACGATGACGATGACTATGACTCGGAATATCGTTTGCCAAGAGACGAGAACGACAAAACCTGGTATGATGAGGCTCAAGAGGAGGAAGATGTTTAAGAGGAAGATTTGCAACACTCCTCAGAGATGGACAGTTAATGTCCAGTATTCCCATCAAAACCCGATGCATTGGCCTCTTCTCCCTCGAAAGTCCGCCCACTGATACATTGATAGATCCAGAGCAAGTCATACCCCATATAATATGATAGCCCCATCAAACATCACCGCCCATGACGCTGCCTTACAAGCCAGTCTTTCCACCACCCTTTCCTACGCAGCAGTGGCCCGCGAGGCCTGCCCAAATGAGACAGCGCCACTACCCAACAACAACCCAGCAGACCTTCTGTCCAGATCGAATCTACCCCTCCCCGTCCTGTCCTAGAATCCGCCATCACAGGCGAAGCCAATAGCGCAACGGCAAGTCTCAATTACTCCTGATTTCAAAATTTTGGGAAATATCTCTCGTGCCACATGCCGCATTCGTTTCAAAGCTTGACTCCCGGCTTCAGCATTCGGTACCGCTTCCATAGTCCAATCTCTCCTTGAGCTATTACGAAGGTTCGGACTGGCCTTGTACTTCTGTAATACTGTTTCTTTTTTCCTGGATTGGTCTTCGATACTCTAATAACTACTTCGCTCCATCCTCCGTTGCGAATATTTACATTTCCAGCTTATAGCCTCACCAAATCCCATCTGCTCTAAGGCTCAATAACTGTCGAATCGGAATGAGATGACCGAGCAAACATGAGAACTTCAAAACATCGTACGGGTCTCATTGGTGCGTATGCCAATGTCAGCGGGACCACAGGCAGCCTTTAGGACATATCGCGCTACACCAAGGCATTGGAGCAGGTGAAGAGGGGACATCGGGCTTTTGAAAACCCTTTAGTGGTTGCTAATATACTGGAAGAGATGATATTAAGTCAGCGGTAACAGACTTTGCAAAAAAATTGTACTATCTTATATGCATCGCTTTGAAATGCGCAATAGGAGACGGCGTGCGCTCAGGGGCAGCTGCACAGTCGGTTAGCAAGAGTTGCTTGCTCGACCCAGTGGAAGCATTTAAATGGTATGTAGCCTACTAAGGCTTTAGAGGGACTGCTAGTACGAACTCGTCACATAATTTATCAGTCAATTCATAGACTATTTTCATTTCGGGACGGGGCCAACGCCAAAGCAGGCGGAGTTCGTTAGATATTGATCGATAAAGACACACCCTGTAGATTTAGTACTATGAAAGTGCACCTGCCAAAATGCTGGGATTGCTCACTGATGGCTAGATGACGGCACTTCACAGCTACATGCTTGCAGCAATGGCCACAAGCATCCCGAGATGTATCATAGAGCTTCTTGAAGAGCTACCAGGCAGAAAGTAGCCGACTAGCATTAGTACGCCGCACTCAACCACAAAGCTACCCTTCTTTAAAGGAGCTCCCCTGGCTTCTCCACCATGGTCTTCATCTCCATATGCACCGCGCTCTACGACTATACCCCTCAAAGCGATAATGAGCTTGCTATACAGGAAGGGGAGCTGATATATGTACTTGAAAAAAGTACCGAGGATGACTGGTGGAAGGCGAAGAAGCGGGCGCCCAGCGAGGATGATGAGGAGCCTGTTGGCCTGATCCCTTGCAACTACGTGGAAGAGGTTAGTCTTTGGCTTCCAATTTGGAGAGTTTCTGCTGGAGCTATAAGCTACATCTCATTGGACACATTAGTTGGTGGCGAATAGTAAAAGTGCTGACAGTAGCCCCTCGTAGGCTGAACCCACGAAGCATGCCAAAGCACTCTATGACTATAGCCGCCAGACAGATGAGGAGCTGTCCTTCTCGGAAGATGCAATACTTGAAGTCTACGATGACACGTCCGACCCCGAGTGGACGTTGGTGGGACTTGACGGCGAGTTTGGCTTTGCGCCTGCGAACTACATCGAGATTACCGGTAAAGCCGAGCAGAAGTCCCCACCGCCAGCACTGTCACCACAGACTTCCGGCAGAGATGTAGAGCCTGAACAGCCTTCAAGTCCTATTTCGCCAGTCTCGCCAGCCCGTGCTGGACCAGCAGCTGCAATCGCTGGGATCATGCACCAGAAATCCCCCTCAACAGATTCAGCACCAGCTAGTAGTGCAAGCATACCACCTCGAAGACCACAATTTACGCCAGAAGACTCGGAAGAGGACACGGCAGCACCGTCCCTACCTCAACGTCCGCCTTCTCAACAGCTCTCTCCTCCGACGCAATACGCGACAGCTCGAAGTCCCGAATCTCCAGGGATAGCCGCTTCGCCACCTTACAATCGAGCCACGTCTCGAAACTACGATGAAGATCGACCGCAGGGTAATAGTGGAGGGTTCCACCTCTACAATGTCAACGAGGTTGTCTCTGCTATGGGTAGAAACAACAAGCTACCCACAATACTTGGTCTCAACGTAGCTACAGGGGTCATCATGATTGCACCGGAAAAGTCTCGAGACGGACCGCAGCAAGAGTGGACCGCGGAGAAGCTTACCCATTATTCAATAGAAGGCAAACATGTCTTCATGGAGCTAGTAAGACCGAGCAAGAGCATAGACTTTCATGCGGGTGCGAAAGATACAGCACAAGAAATAACGGCAGCTCTTGGTGACATAGCAGGTGCTTCAAGGGGCGAAGGTCTACGAGAAGTAATAGAAGCAGCGTCTGGAGGACCTGGGCGAAAGAAGGGCAAAATCCTATATGACTTCATGGCGCAAGGTGATGATGAAGTGACTGTCGCCGCTGATGATGAAGTTGTCATTATCGACGATACAAAGAGCGAGGAATGGTGGATGGTAAAGCGAATGAAGAACGGGAAGGAGGGGGTGGTACCTAGCAGCTATGTCGAAATCACAGGGTTTGTACCTCCTCCTCGATCCAGCTCGGGCCTCAACGCCGCAAAATCGATAGTGGAACAGAACAGATTAGAGGAAGAAAGACTAGCTAAGGAAGCTGCAAAGAGCTCGAAGGGGCAGAATGGAGGTGATACAAAGGGCTCTGAGGTAGGCCCAGGCTTGAAGCTCCCCGAAAGGGGTAGTAGTATAGCTCGTGGGGACTATAGTAACCATACGTCACAGCGAAGCAAAAAGGACAGCAAGCACGCAAAATCGTCTTCGACTTCCAAATCAAGTGAGTAGAATGCATTAATTCAAGGCACATCTGCTCATAAATGAAACAGAACCGAATATGTCAAAAACGAGAACGTGGACGGATCGATCTGGATCTTTTAAGGTTGAAGCAGAATTCATTGGGTTGAAAGACGGCAAGATACACCTTCACAAGCTCAATGGTGTCAAGATCGCGGTTCCTGTAAGCAAAATGGCAGTTGAGGACCTCGAGTTCGTTGAGAAGATTACTGGTCAATCTCTTGATGATGAGAAACCTCTGTCCGACATCCGGCGAAGGAGTACACAGTCAGTGAAAGAAAGTGACCGAAGGAAAGTGCAGGCAGCTCCAGTGTCAAGGTCCGGGGCCACGATCGAGCAGACTAAACCACCCAAACCTGGAGGTCCGGAGTATGACTGGTTTGACTTCTTCCTCAAAGCTGGAGTTAGCCCTTATCAATGCGAGAGATATGCATTCAATTTTTCAAAAGATTCGATGGATGAGAACGTGCTTGCAGATATTACAGCCCCAGTATTACGAACATTGGGCCTCAAAGAAGGCGATATACTACGAGTGATGAAATACTTGGATACCAAGTTTGGTCGCACAGGTAGGCCGAAAATGGCTCTGCTTCAAATCGTTGATGGCGCCAAAGCTGACATGAGCGAAGGTGCAACATCTCCAGATAACGTGGGAGGTGGTCTCTTTTCTGGACCCGGGGGCGCTCTCAGAAATAACACTCGCAAAGGTCGTCCTGCGCCTGCAGTGCAAAGTGACGATGTGGTCGACGCCAATATGTTGAAGCAGAAAGATGCACCTGAAGAGAAGGCCAAAGAGCGAACCGAGACACCTTTGGCCCAGGCGCCCGCTCCACCAAAGAAAGATGCTAATGGCTTTGACGATAACGCTTGGGATATCAAGCCTTCAAAACAATCTGCGCAGCAACCATCACAGAAGCCGGCAGAGGCTCCTCCGGCGACGAGCATTGCACCTCCTCAGCAGACGTTCACCGGCTCACTGCTCGATCTCTCGCTATTATCGCCGCCACTCCAACCCACGCCAGCGCAAAATACATCAGTTCAGCAGCCTCAGCAGGTGCAGAATCCACAATCGCCACCACCTGCTCCCGCACAGCAACCAATGCAGCAGCAGCCTACGGGAGCTAATCCGTCATTCTTCTCGCAGTTGGGACCCCAACCTACAGGTGCCCAATTTTCACAGCAGAATCCCCCACAACAGTCTTTTGGCATTCAACAACAGAACCAACAGACATTCCAGAATCAGCTACAACCACAACAGACCGCAGCCCCAAGGCAACGGCCTCAAGCCCCTCAACAAATTCAATCAGGTCAGTTGTTGCCACCACCGCCGGCTCGACCATTATCAGCACCACAGACCCAACCACAAAATAGCAACTTCGGCCCACCTCCTTTGCAGCCTCAATTAACAGGCTACCAACCACAAACCCATCTACAACCTCAAATTGCGGTCCCTGGTCAAAGTCTCAATGATCTGAATCAACAAAGATTACAACGACAACAACTCGGACAGCAGCAGCAATTTCAGCAGCAGCAATTCGGGCAACAGTTACAACCCCAGCCGACTGGCTTTGGGCAACAATTGCAACAACAGCCGACTGGCTTCGCACAGCCTAACCAACCCTTTACTCGGTTCAATAATGGAATAGTCCCCCAGCAGACAGGCTTCGGGCAACAATTCCAACAACAGCCAGGGTTGCAGAATTTGCAAAATCCATATGTAAATGGCCAGCAGGCTGGGAGTCCTTTTGCCGATCCTCGGATACAGCAGCAAACGGGGGGCTTTCAACCTCTACAACCGCAGAATACTGGCTACCAACCCCCATTTCAGCCTTCGCTGCAGCCACAGCAGACTGGAATCAATTCTGTGCTACCCCCAGCATTGCAGCCGCAGCAAACAGGAGCCAATGGGTACTCTAGGCCCAGCTTTGGTCAACCGCCTCCGCCCATGCCACCGATGCCGCCAATGCCTCAACAGCAACCAGCTGCTGCACCCTTACTGCCTCAAAAGACCGGCCCTGCCCCTCCAGTGCGATTTGGAACTACAGCGAACAAGTTAGTAGCTCAGAAGACGGGCCGTGCAAACCTTGCGGCAGCTAGTAAGTAGAGTCTTCTTCCCACCATTTATGCGAAGACTAACACGTATATCTAGCGCCTTCGAACCCATTTGGCTTCTAGAATAATGGACGTGATGCTCTCTTTTGATGGTTTCAGGCAAATGGAGGGTTTGCATCGTTGGACTAATGCAGAGGAATAGGTAATCCAGCATATGTAAATAGTACCAGCATGATTTGTGTAATAATTGGCATCATTGGGAGAAATAGGTCTATATAGCACAGTGTTCCAGGCTCTCAGCTTCGATCCAAGAGAGTATAGTATTTTGTAGGGTGGTGTTCTACAAGTACCTGTCTGCTGTTACTATAGTGGAAAGTTTTGCCGAGATGATGTGCCGAGGCTGTTGCTGAGAGATGCTTGGAAATGCTTACAGCTTTGTTTGTAATCAACCACAAAGGACTTCCATCTCTCCTCTCTCCACCAATAAGGTCAATGTGTATCTGCTCATATGTGAAAGCCTTATGGTCATCATTGGCTAACTATCTCTAAGCATTGGGAATCCTGCTCAGTGTTTACTTCTACGATGTACATCTCCAATTCTCCTCTTTCCCTAACCTTTGTCCACGAACAGAAGCTTCTAGCATCCCTTCACCCTGTCTCTATTCCTATAAATTTCCTTCATCACTCATGATCCCATGAAGTTGCTTCTCTCATCTTCAATCATCTGTGTAGCAGCGATATTGATCTATACTACCACGTTACAGTACCAAATCACCAACTTACTCCATCAACTCCAAATCCCATTGGCAAACCTATTCACCGCAGTGCATAACACCTCGAACTCTCCTGCACCGAGACCTACGACTACATTCTTCGGTCTGCCCCTTGTACCACCTACGTTCTTCGCTCCGAATAAGCCCGCCAACATGAGTGTCCCACGCGCCATTCGCCAGGCGTTCCTCGCCATTGAGCAATCAGAAGGTGCAGGTGCGAGAGTCCGAAGATCGATTGGCACACCAAAGCTACGGAACTTTTCGCCCTTCCTCATGCTTGACCATTTCACTACCTCACCTGGTGCTGGCTTCCCAGATCACCCCCACCGGGGGCAAGAGACAATCACATACCTTCTCAGCGGTGCTGTAGATCACGAGGACTTTGCAGGCAATAAGGGCACGATCGAAACAGGGGACTTACAATTCATGACTGCAGGTCGGGGTATAATGCACGCGGAAATGCCACGGCAGAATCCAGACGGCAGCCCCACTGTGGGAATGCAATTATGGGTGGATCTACCCGAAAAGCTGAAGAAGTGCGAACCGCGTTACAGAGATCTGAGAGCTGCTGAGATACCCACAATTCAAGTCGATGACGGGAATGTCACCGTCAAAATCATAAGCGGCCAAAGCCACGGCACAGACAGCGTCCAGGAACTCGCCTACACCCCTGTCTGGATCTTCGACATAAGAATAAAACCTGGCGGCAAGATTACCCAACCCCTCCCTATCGGCTGGAACGCTTTCGCCTATACCTTCAAAGGCTCCACAGCCTTTGGAGTAGGCAAGGAGCAAACTACCGTCGGACAGTATCATAACGTCGTCTTTGAACAGAAAGGCGACTCTGTGAGCGCGGAGGTGTCAAAGGACGCGAAAGAGGATGGACAGTTTATATTGGTGGCGGGATTGCCGCTGGATCAAAAGGTGGTGCAGTATGGACCTTTTGTGCTGAATTCGCAGGAAGAGGTTTATCAGGCTATGCTTGATTATCAGAGTCATGCGAATGGGTTTGAGAGGGCGAAGGGGTGGCAGAGTGAGATTGGGAAGAGTATGGTGCATTAGGAGTTAGTGTTTTGTATGTTTTAATGATTGCATGCATGCGGTGGTGTTGAGCGAGAGCGTTTGAGGCGATGACTGGATTATGGAATTGGTGTTAGGCTTGTAAATAGACGATAGATACTTGGGAATGAGAAAATATTCCTTCCTTCATCCAAAATTTGACCATTTCCGTAGCCCTTGCTCCTGCGTCGTTTGTAGTTAGCAGGCTCCCAAATATAATGCTACATGCTCCTCACATCTTCATCAATTCATCCTCCCCTTCCTCCCCCCTAATGCACAAGCACAACCGGTTTCCCCCTCTCCCACCCCTCCAAACTCTCCCTAACATTCTCCCAATACCTCAACCGCACCACCTCCCTCTTCGCCCCCTCAATATCATCTTCCTCAAAACACCTCCCCAAAACCCCCTCACTCTCCCTAATCCTCCCCTCATTCACCCTTTTCAACCCCTCCAACTCCCCCTCCTCCTCCGCGGCTTCAATCGCCTCCCGCACCTCTAACACCTCCATCAATAACTCCGCATCATCTACTTTCGCTGTTTCGTCTTCGGCTACATCTATCCCTCGCAGGGAGAGGAGGTACTGGGCGCGTTTGAGGGGCGAGAGGAGCGTGCTGTAGGCGGTGTTTATTAGGGCGGAGGTGCCTTCGGCGCGGGATTTGTTGGGGCCGGAGTGGCGGTCGGGGTGGGCGAGGGTTTGGAGTTGGAGGAATTCGGCGCGGAGGGTCCGGGGGTCGATTGTGAAGGGGCCGGAGGGGGGGGGACCGGAGGAGAGGGTTTTGGGGAAGAGGTCGTAGTATATGGGGGTGGAGGGTTTTTGTGGTGGTGGTGGTGGTGGTTTGGAGGGGGAGGAATCGGTGGAAGCGGGGCGAAGGGGGAGGGAGTTGGGGTGGTGGAGGGGTTTTGAGTGCGTGGAGGCGCGGAGAGGTAGGTGGTGGATATGACGTTGAGCGGTGGATGTGAGGGTTATGTAGCGTTGGAAGGCGGAGAAGAAGCGATTACTGTTGCTGAGCGGAGGATGCTTCGACATCTTTGTGATTTAGAGCTCAGATAAGGAGGCAGAAGGGGATTCTGTACGCTGTCTGTGCAGTATGTGTTGGAGGAATAGATGAGGGCAAGAAATTCGCAACAAGTCTAGCCTCGGCTCAGCCCTATCAAAGGATTATCAAACACTTGATGCCACCTTCACTTCCAACATTCTTTCTTTTTGCAATGCAAGAGGACAATGAAGCGTCGGATAATATGGCTGGCGGCTGCCAGCATCACATATGGTAGTCCGCATGTTTTTAGTGTTGGTGACGATTTGCTTGCTTATCCACAAGTGAGTCGTCCAAGGCTACGAAGACCGATGGGTTTGCTAAATGATCATAGTACGAAGTCATCTTCTCAGACACCTTCATCTCAGATAAAGAAGCCGAGTCGCGTCTATCACTCGCAGCTTCTCGCTCTTCCGCATCCACCCAAACCATCTCTGCCCCTACCCAAGATGCCTCCAACTCCCCTACTCCAGCCGCCGAACTCTCCCAACGGCGGCAGGATCCCGACTCCTCTGACCTTCCTACCGACACAGACTTCCCAACCGAATCTTACGAACGCATGATCTTAGATTCTAAACCCTACCTCTGCACGATCCCCCAAGTCTCTCCCCCATCCAAAAACACCACTACCCAGTCCCGCGCCGCTGCTGAAGAAACTGCCGAACTCGCCCGTGCCACTGACCGCGGCTATGACCTCCTCAAATCTATGTCCGGAAGCTGTCTCTACTTCATCTCCGGCTGGTGGTCCTATAGTTTCTGCTACAACAACCACGTCAAACAATTCCACCAACTACCGCCAGGAAAGGGCACACCTATTTTTCCGCCGGTGGAGGATCCCTCTACCCCGAGTTACGTGCTGGGGAAGTTTGGCGAGGTGAGGAACAAATTCGCCATCGATGGCGCCGCAGGCGGTCCAGATAGGGAGGCCGGGTTGCCGCCAGAGCAAGGGGAGGAAGGGCGCACAACAGAGATTCAGGCCAAGGGAACAAGCTCGACTCGGTATCTGAGTCAGAAATTGAGCGGTGGCACGACGTGCGATTTGACGGGGAGTCCAAGACGAGTGGAGATACAATTCCACTGTCATCCGCAGAGCGTGGATCGGATTGGTTTAATCAAGGAGGTCAGCACGTGTAGTTATCTGATGATCATCTATACACCGAGATTGTGTGATGATGTGGCGTTTTTGCCGCCGAGGGAGGAGCGCGCGGCGGGGATTACGTGCCGGGAGGTTGTGAGGGAAGAGGAGGTTGAGGAGTGGGAGCGGAGGAAGAGGGGAGAAACGGAGAGGAAGTTCATTAATGATGGGGGGAAGGAGAATGTGAAGGGGAGACCCGTTGTTGCGGGTATTGAAGTCGGAGGCATGAAGCTCGTCGGTAGAGATGGGAAACGCTTAGAAACTCCACAGAACGTGCAACCCGGTGGTGGCAGCGGTCACGGGCAGGGTGGCAGTGATAACGAAGGTGTTAATGCGGTCACGCTTGTCACGCAAGAGGCGAGAGAGAAGGGCGGGAAGATGAAGAGGTTGCATGATAGGGAGTTGAAGAAGATGGGACTTGATCCGGGGGTGGTGGAGGCGGCGAGGAGGGATTTGGAAGAGTTGGCGGGGGGGAAGGGGTGGCGGTTGGAGGTTTTTGAGACGGAGAGGGGGAGGGAGTTGAGGGGCGTGGTGGATAGTGATGATGATGAGGGAGGGGGTGGGGAGGGGGATGGTGGGGAGGAGGAGAGGTATGAGGAGGGGGAGGGGAGTCAGGAGGAGTATAAGAATGAGTTGTAGGATAGGTTGGGGATCTTTTGAGGATGTGTATATTGGCTGAGGTAATTTTTTGGTGGCATTGGCGTTTAAGGCAGTGAGGTTTTTGTGGTTCATGGATTGGTAGTCTGTGGGGGTTCGGGAGATAGATGTGAATATAACGAAGAGCGTGCGTTCTTCTGCTGTCCTTTTTCATGGAGTAGATGTTGGGCCTGTGATACCTCACGGGAAGTCGTTTGAGTGGAAAGCTGGAAAAATGAATAAGGGAGGCGTGCACATGTCACTGCGAATACTGCCCGGGTTAGATAGCAGTTGCTTGTGAACATAAAGGAGCACGTAGCCAGAAAGTGCAAATACAACCAATTTAAATCGTAGAATTCTTCAAGTTCATCTTAACATTTCTATCCGGGTATCATAACGCCTTCTATGCAAGCTAGCAATCAAACTAGACCCGCAGAACACCTTGTATGCAAATGCTCTGCTCTTCTCCCCTTCTTCTTCTTCTTCTGCCAAACAGCCTAAATCATACAAGTAGCACCGCATTCAAACAGCCATCCATTTCCGGGTTATTCGTCTGTATAGCCAAAGGTATCAGTATATGACGCGATGCGAACGCTGGAATATAGAAGGACTCACAACTTGCGCCCATCGACCCCAGACCACTTTTCCACCTGCTGTCACCATTCCCAGCTCGCTGACATTGACTTCGATGATTGTTCCTTTCGTGAGCACGCCGAGTTGCGTGTACATGGGATTTTGGGGGTTCTATATATACAACAGCGACGGTTAGGGATTTTCAAGTCTTCGTGTTGTTTGGAGAAGCGGAGGAGTGGATGTATGTATACCTTTTTCACGGATATTATGGGTAGTTGGACAGTGACTTTCAGTTCTGGATGCGTGACATGTGCTTTTTTGTAGCGTAATCCCATGGGCCGTATGAAGCGCTCGTATTTGACCGGGCGGCGGGTGAAGTCTGGTCCAACTGGAAAATGGCACGTTAGTACAAGCTCTGGCCTAAGGTGGAGAGGGGGGTAATGGGAAGCATACCAAATGTCGGCTTTGTGATCATCCTCTTCCACGCTTTCTTTGCTGTTTTCTTGCCCGTTTTGACGACTTTGAACATCTCCTCCTCGCTGATACCCTTCACCTTGGGCAGCGGAACGCTGAATTTGGCTGCCTGTGAGGTTTATCAGCCACTGCATATCTCTTCCCAAAAGCAGGACGAGTCCTACCTTCTCATTCCTCTTATTCTTGATCGCGCTACTCAACGCCTTTGCATTCGTCGGCTGACTTCTATCAAGTAGATATTGCGGTAGAGGCGTCGAGCTTGGCTCAGAGGGACCACTGGATTTGACATTCGATTCCTCCGTTTGCCGTATCCGCTTCTTCATCTGTATTTTCTCATGGTGACGCTTCTTTTGGTATCTGCTCCTCTATTAGCATGTTGCCCCCTTTCCCAATCGATGCCCAAGATCATTGCAGTGGATTACAATTTTGCTCGCAGGCCAGTCAAATGCTGGCTGTCTTTGCTGACTTTGTGGGATTCGCGGGCTGTGCGCTTTCGAACTCGCTCTTCATAGTCGAGCCGTCGGCCATGTTGCTTTTGGAAGCGCTCAATGTACTCATTTTGAGGCATGGTGGGTGAAGAGTAATGCTGCAGCAGGAGAGCGAGCACAAATTTGATTTTGCGGCGAATCTTGAGATGCGGACGTTGTAAATCTTGGCACGGGCTAGAGCTAGCGTGATTTGTAGGGCTGAGGCTGAATCCGAAGGCCGTCTTCAAGATAGTCGTAGCCCTTTCAGATCGTCTTACAAGGAAGAATTTCCGTTCTCAAGTGTCTTCACCAATATGCTGCGGATGTCCATTTCTCCGGGCGTGTATGCAGAGGTACTGCTCGAGTACCAGCAAGGCGCTTCGGTAGTGAGATGCAGTGGTGGTGAGGTGCTGCTCCAATGAGGTACTGCTGGTGGACGCGGTCTACTGTGTTATGTAAGCCTGTGATGGTGAGGTGCTGTTTTGAAGAGGTCTGCTGGTAACGCGGTGTACTTTAATAGTTCTCGTGAAGTGCTACCAGTGAGGTGAGGTGTGTCTCTTGAGGCGGTCTATTGGTTAAGCTGTGTCTTACACTGCTATAGGAACTACCAATGCGAGCTGCTCATAAAACCCAAAGGATGCAGCATCCCTGGTCCCGCGTCAAAATTATCTAGTCTCCAGCCTTTCTCTTCAGCTCGTCAATTGGCGCTGTTGCTCAGTCCGATAAACTGAAGTTTAATAAAGCCAACAACGATGGACTTGTCCTTTCCTACCTACACCTCTGCCCCTGCTCCGACTTCCCCTCGCGTGTCACATGTCTGGGTCTTGCACAATTACTGCCCACTATGCGCCTTTTCTCTTGCGATTTCCAAATTCTCTGTTTTATTGTGACTGCCGTGCTTGGAAGCGAGCCTCTGGCTATACAATGGAGCAATAAATCATATGGACCTGATGGCCCCTGGCAGGTAAATTATCGGTGTTGGTCCTTCTTATGGCCAGAAAAAAGCTGACTGAAAGATAGGCTGTCACTATCCACGTAGGCCAGAACCCCGCTGGATACGTTCATTCCACCCTCGACGCCCATCCGGGAGGCACTTGGGCATCCCAGATTAACTCGGCCGAGCTATGCGGTTCAATGCAAAACAATGCACCGGCTACATGTCTTGCCAACATTGGAGGAATCTATGGACCCTCCTATTCTGCCATTGACGTGGGAAATGCCTCAATGAACTTTTCGGACTGGGATGAAAGGGGAGAAGAAGCACAGCCATGGACTGTAAGCGTAACGGCTTACTTGGACACATTGACTATGAATACATCGGCAGGCACCTTCATGATTCGGAATACCACCATAGCTGCTATGGACGATGTGGAGATAAAACTACCGGGAGGGCTTACGTACATGACTGAAGTAAGCCATCTTGCACTCGGTGGACCCGGTAATGGCTCAGTCATTATCGCACCGGGATTCGTAGGGCAAACATTCCCTGGTTTCCTTGCCACTAATGGGACTATCCCCTCCAATTCTTACGGTCTTCACTATGGCTCGGCCTCCCTCAAAACTGTCGGATCCCTAACGTAAGGCAGATTTCTTTAGCGATTCTATCTCATTCTTGATCTCTCCTGGAAGAAACCGTACTGACTCGAACTCTCTGGTAGCTGGGGCGGCTACGATCAAAGCCGAGTCTTGGGTGATGTGGCAACTTACAACCTAGAGGACGGGATCCAGAACAATATGATTCCACTACTACTTGACATCCAGATCGGTGTTGAAAAAGGAGATTCTCCTTTCAACGCGCCTTCTTTCACAAACCTACTTCAGATTAATGCGTCATATGGCTTCAATGGCGCGCAGCCCACTAACATCGACCCGACCTTGCCGTACATGTTTATGGCTCCGGAGACTTGCGCAGCAATCGCTCAGCATCTTCCAATAATCCTCCAAGCCTACTCTGGTCTATACATCTGGAATACCACCGATCCCCTATACAGCAGCATCATCAAGTCCCCCGCCTACCTAGCATTCGTCTTCAGTACCTCAGGGGCCAATAATCTTACCATCAAAATACCCTTCCAGCTTCTGAATCTTACTCTAGATGAACCGATCGCAACGCCACCCATTTCGTACTTCCCTTGCAAGCCATTCCATGCGGCAGATGGTAGCAACCATTACTTCTTCGGCAAGGCCTTCCTTCAAGCTGCTTTCCTGGGCATGAATTGGGAAAAGAGCCAATTCTTCCTCGCTCAAGCTCCAGGGCCTGGTGCCGCTGCGCCAAATATTCAAGCTATCGCTTCGGATGCTACGACTATCGAATCAGACCCGATCTCGAATTTCGCTGCCAGCTGGGATCAGACATGGACACCGATAGGGACGTCTGCTGCGAATGGCAATGGGAGCTCGAATGCTAATCCTCCTCCGAATGGTGGATCTGGCCTTTCGGTTGGTGCAGAAGCTGGAATAGCAGTAGGTGTGATTGTGGGTGTTTTGGCAATTGCCGGGCTGGTGTTTCTTCTTTGCTTGCGGAGGCGGAGAAGAAGGAAGGCTGAGGCGCCAAGTCTGAGTGTGATCCCCGAGTTCTCTACACAAGGAGGCGAGACTACAACAAAAGATCCTTTTCAATATATACCGCCTGTGGAGAAGGATGGTAGAAAGGTGGACCATGAGCTGGATAGTGGGGACGGCTTGCCCCAAGAGGTGTGGGACGGGGCTGGACCAATCCAGGGTTACCGAGTACATGAGCTCGATGCTCGATAAATGAGATAGAATAATAGATTGTAATTCATAGACATATGAGCAGTGAGAACTAGGGGTCTATCAAATCCCGTATGCTAACAGAGAGAAACTAATATAAGAGTTGAGGTACTTTCATAAATTCCTTCCACAGGGGCTTGCACCATTGCAGGTATCCAGGACGCTCCAGAGGCCATTTTCGTCGCCCCGGGGGACCAGGTCCAGAGGATACCTAGGGGTTCCTTTTTAGGGCTGGCTTCACTAGTCCTAGGTTGAGCCCTATAAAGTAGGTTTATATTGTAGGGGGGTTCACACGGTTAGGGGTGGGAACACTCCTACCAAAAATCACAACTTCGATGCAGTTCAGGCCGACCACCCATATTCAGACAGCCGAGGAAAAGGGCTAGAAATTCGTCGAGAATTGCAAGAAACATATTGAGCTCATCCGAACCACAGAACGCAAAAGCCAGCTTGTAGATTCCAGATTGAGGTGCATACGTGGTGTGGTCTATGGCGTGGAACACACTCGGCTCTCTATTCCATCCTGTCTCCTGCTCGAATCCTCGTGAGGAAAACGGGGAATGCGAGTGCTCACTGAAAAATTCAAAGGATGAATAGATATCTATGGCTGATATAGGAAGTACGAGGTGTTACAAAGCACTCTGGATACCTTATGTTGGAACAACTGGCTTGGAGTAAGAATAACGAGTTAGTGTCAACGAGGCTAGAGGTTAGCATTGGCACTGTGCCAAAGATCTCGCCGGGATAAACAAATTTTGGCACTTTAATGGTTAGTCCAGTGAGAACATATTACCGGATATCTGGTGAGGGGAAAGAGGATCGCTGTTACGAGCAAGGTGCAGGAAACTTACAGAAAAGGATGGGGGTTTCTCAGAGATGGTGTGGTGGCAGTATACATAGGTAGTTGCCTGCGTTGTCACCCATCAGTGATAGGGTCAATTTCATCCCCCCCACCACCAAGGGAGCCTTGGCCGGCTGCACGCGTAAGCTGATGGCTGTGCATTTTTCGTCTGCACGCTGCCTCTTATCACAATACTTACAATATAGCTTGTCCTTTCCGCGACGGACCACTTTATCAACAGCACACGCATTCCTTTACAGCGGGCCCCTTCCTTCACTCAACCTTTTTGTTATTATTACAGGGTGAGTGCAAATCTTTATCTTCCTTACTTCTCAGCATCGTGGTCTATGATGGAGATAATCGCAGCCGCAGCTTCCACACTTGGCGCAATTTCTGCTGCTTATGCGATCCACCAAACTCTGAAATCCCTAACTATCTTACCGGAGGAACTACGAAGTCTCTCGGATGAGTGCACAAGGCTGGAGGAGACCCTTCGGGCTATCGACATAATACAACTAGAGCTAGTACAACAGGAGGGCGCCAGCAGTTCAAACGTGGACTGTTGGGCGATAGTCCCAATTGTGGGCAGTGCTTCGGCAGATGCTCAAGAAAGACTAAGCGATCTACAAAGCTTCATCAACTACATGTCAAAGAAAGTCCAAGAAAATGACAAGGGAGATCATTGGCAATGGATAATGGAGAAGAATAACATCGATAAGCTGCGGGCCAATTTGCAGTCCATAAGATACGATTTGACCGTGCGCTGTAGCAACGCAAGTCCAGAATATTTCGACAAGGAGCTGTTTAGGCAGAGGCCACAGGTACAGGCAATTCAAGCCCCGATTCATTCAGAATCGGAATCGTGTCCCATAGCGCGGGAATCGTCATCTTTCTGGCCCGAACTTCTTCACTGTTCATGGATCGGACGACGTCTGCCATCGTCTCTAGCTATTCCACTGTGGCTCGGACGTACATGCAATAGTATCCGCACATGTTATATTCTTGTTACCCTTGGAATATTTTCAATTGCTGGTAGCTTAGCACTTGCTCTATGGCGGACAATCAACAACAGCGATATCCAAGGCGGATTTTCTATAGCGCAGTATGTCCTAGCTGTGGGGGCCTTGATAATTGGATGCGTACTGGTAATCCACAGCAGGAATTGCTCTTGCTGGTCTTCTTCCTTGTGCACAGGCGGAAATGGACCAGCACCTGAGGATATCCCGATAGAGCTGCAACAGCCCGGGTGATCTGAAAGCTCGGCCCGTCATACAGGTGAGTTCTCACTTTAATGCTTCCAGCTGTCAATTAGTTTTCTGATTCTTCAAAGAAAGAAGGACAAACACTACCAGCAAGTCGTGATGGAGGACCTGTCTCCAGCTATCCTGGTTAAGCGGAACCAAACGGCGTATTCGATCAGAGTCCGAAGCCTTCATCTACCATGATTACCAGCGTAGTCAGCTAGGCGTATGGCACGAGTGACGCCTCACCTGCGAGACTCCTGGTGCCACTGGGTAGGGTCTTTCATCCTAGCTCTCCATAATGACGTTGTAGCCGCCCCCGACTATGCGGTCTCGGAATTGACAAGTACTTCAAGGGCAACAAGATCCTGATAAACTCATGGACATTTTAACAAACTTGAAAAATTAATTGCGGCTTCTAGACTACCGATGACCCAGCTCACCAATCCAATCCGATCCCACATCGCGCCTAAGTAAGCTGCCCAAAGCCGCAGTCAGTTTCAGGAGAGAAAGCATCAGCACCAAAAGCACGACGCTCTCGGTTCAAATATCCGATTCCATCCCCGAAAACACCTTCAGCACCTCCTTCCACGCCCCACCACTTGTCCCTCCTTTCCCATCCTCACACTCCCCTAAACCCTTCTCTCCCACTAGCGTCTCCTCCTTCTGCAATTCCTTCACCATCCCCCTAAGCGCCGCAATCCCCTGCCCGTTGCTTTTATGCTTTCGATTCAACTTCTTCACTTGCTCCGCTGTCTTCTCGCTCTCATCATCGTTCTGGACGTCACGCCATTGTTTGCAGAGGAGGCGAAACGTGGGAGATTGTTCCCAGATAGTATTTAGGATTGTGACGAAAGCTGTGAGCTGGGTTTCTTTGTCAGCTACTTTCCATTTCCCGGTCTTCTCTTGCTTCCCGCTGACTTTCTATTCCTCAGTTAAATCCTGCTCGAGAATATCATTGATGCGAGAGGAGACACGGTTTAGCATATCGTGGGTGAAGTCTTCGGCGGCCTCGACCTTGGAGGCTTGGGCGGTCATGTCGCTGACTTCCTTGCCTGTGTTGATGGTGTTTGAGGATTCTGTTGGGCAGTTGGGGGTGGAGTCTGACATGACTTGACTGTCTGTCCGGCTAGAGAATGGAAAGTCACCTGTGAGGACCTTGTGATGTGATTGAGTGGTGTGGTGATGTTTGAGACTTGATCTGCAGTGTTTCTGGAGGAGATGATTATGGATAGAGAAACTCACCAGGAGGATGGGGGATCTTATATGGAGATATGTGTCGATCTCACACTAGCAAATGTTCACATCCTAGTATTGAGCTCTTAGTATCGTGCCCTTAGTGTTGAGCTCTTGGCGTCTTCTTTGTTGCGATAATGGCTTTGTAACCTTAACATCTTGACATTGCCTCTTTGTTTGAGAGTCTGATCTTTGTGATGGTATAAACATTGACAAAGCGCCGAGGACTTCCCTTTATAACCTTTCAAGCGTGTCACACGTCGATCCGAACTTGTCCAAGCTGGAGAAAGCAACGCACGAGTGCTGTTACATTTCCCGAAATATATTCGTTTGGAAGGTGCTTGCATTCTATTTCTTGTATCAAAACGCGCCTTGAGACTCAATAATGCTTGACCATAGAATTTTATTACGGAATAGGAGCGAAGATAATGTCTGGTGAAGACGACAATGGAAATAATACAGGAAGAGATATAGCTCAGTATCCTCACCTGCTTGTGGCCTATCCGTTTATTAGGGTGGCACCTTGGTCTTCCATACCCCGCGTAGCGCTCAAGTTACTCAGGGTGACTTTCCTGAAGCAAAAATCGGGACGTTTGTTCTCCTGAGTCCTGAGACAGGCATCACGACCATGAGCCAATGCCTCTGGCTGAAGAACTTGAGCCTACCCCTCGAGCTCGACCACGGAGACATCTCTAGCATCACTTCCATCATGCCATTGATCTCAGGACATGCAGGAAACTCGTGCGCCAGATGTGAGGTGTCTGCGCGCAGCGAGTTGCATGCTGGTAGACGTCTTTTCTGGATCGTATCTCAACTCAAACAGTCACCAAATCTAACAGGTTATGGTGGAACGTGAAGCATCGTCTCAAGCCTTCGGGCTCGAGTATCGCCAGTTTGCAGAGGTCCAGCTAACCACGTTGGATTAGGGAGTGCCTCTTTGTTGTACTGACTTAGACAACACTGGAGACTCCTTTAAGTAGCAAGCGCATGCATGACCCACTGTCTGTACGTCAACCATAACATCCTCTTAGTCAAGTGAAATCGTAAGACCATAAGTAATACTGAGTCTCTGTACGGGGGCCATGGACGCCATGGATAAGGGGGAACTTCCGGCACTCTTCCATAGGGGGAAAGGCGCCCGTTAGATGGCCCCGGGAGGAGGGGCTCGAGGGGCTCGCGCCCCTAACCGTTTGACAGCGATCTGCAACACCACCAACGTCACTGGTCAGCTGCCAGGTTGTTGTCGGCAGGCAATCCTAATATAAACGGGAGTTTCCCATGTGAGGCTGCTGTTGTCACAAGTGCTATAACACTCCACGATCTACATCACACTGATAGACAATCGGATAGCAGCAGGAGAGACATGGATCAACCAAAGGAAGAACAACATTCCGAAGAGCCCCAGGGAGAAGATACACAACAGTCTGAGCAACAGCCCCAAGAAGGAGGCGAACAACCAGCGGAAAAGAAAGGTGGATGGGGTATCTCCCTTTCTCTCCTATCCTACCTATCATCGTATACTAACAACATCCTTCTTTTAGGCAGTGCCCTCTCCGCACCCCAAAACTATGGCAATGCCGCTGGTGAGAAGATTCAAGGCGCTCTAGGCAAAGTGGGCAATCCAGTTGGCAAAGGCCTCGAGACTGCTGCCAAGCCAGTTGGAGGCATTGTCGAGCCTGTCGTAGGAGGATTGTTTCGTGCGCCTGAGACTTTTGGATATGCCGCCGACTCGGATGCAAAGGCCAAAAAGCAGGACGAGGAGGATCATAGGCCTATTGCTGGGGAGGAGCAGACAGCTGATAATCCTCTTGGGTTGAATCAGGAAGGCACGAAGTAATGAGTGCTTTGAGGCAAGAGTGTCTGCACTCTACGACGGGCATATGACCGAGCTTGATAGGGGTAGACAGGTTGTCAATTGATGGACTGATTCCAACTACCACTGAAACGATCATGAAGATTATTGCGTATGCTCCTTGCACCAGCGAGAGTGACTACAAAGATTGTAGGACCAACCTTTGCAGCATTCCTAGTTTCAACACCGGTTTCAATTCACCTTTTGATTCACGCCCTCTGACTTACATAACCGCATCTAGAGAGTGACACAAAAGCCGTGTGACCTCTACATGACACTATGCCACCCATCACTTCCGAGCATTCTACAAATACCTGGCCCGACAATTCCTTCCAACAGACATCATCCATAACGAGACCACCACCTTCAACACCATCGTGTGCCGACTTGAGATCAAAGTGGAACATTTGTTACATCTATCGCCTCTAATCTCTATCATCATGGACGCAAGCAATACTGCCAACGCTCTATCCGAGACACACGCCATCGTTCCTACCGGAGACATAATATTAGTTGTTGGTGGAGGAAAGACGGAACTACGGGTGCACTCTGTTTGTATGAGAACTGCGTCAAAGGTCTTCGATGCAATGTTGGGACCTCGCTTCTTGGAAGGTCAAACATCTAACGGAGACGCTCCGAAGAAGATTTCTCTGCCGGACGACAATGCTGCAGCTATGACGACTATATGCAGTGTTATTCATCATCGGAATGATCTTGCGCCAGAAGTTTCTGCACTAGGGGGACTGGATGACATAGCTTTAGCAGCTGACAAGTACGATTGTGTGCTGGCTCTGAAATACGCGATGTTCCAATGGCTAGACTACAAGGAGCCCTCTACCTTCCCAAGTCTGGGTAGGCTGTTGATAGCTGCTTATGTGTTTAACAATTCAGATGCATTTCGGCGGATTACACGGAGATTGATAACCGAGTCCTCCCAGTCATACCTTTTGCTCATGGACACCAGATTCAGTGAAATCATTCCTTGGTCCATCTATTGTAAGTGTATTCAGTCCTTTGCAAGTCATCGTTGTTGCTGAGCGTATTGCCAGACTCATTAGTAGAAGCAAGAAACAGTACTCGACTCAGTGTGCAGGACGTGCTCCTTCCAGAAATGGCACGCTGTTGCGATCGTCCGAACGAGAAGGTCCATCGGAAAATAAAGGTGCTCCTAGACAACAATCTGTGGGGTTCTTCCCTGTTTGAACTGCCAATCGATTATGTCGTCGCGAAAGCCGGTAGATTGGTCCATCTGACTTCCCTCGATGAGGATGAGAGGTCTTGTCCTCATACTCTGTACAAGCAACAAAGCAAGGAAACGCGCTACTCAAAGTTACAGGAACTCACAGCCTCCGCTGGCCTGTGCCTTGCCTGCGTACGAGTAGGCAGCCATGACGCAAGTCTCCCTTGCGAGCTGGACCACTAGCACGAATTACAGAGGACGCCAATCGTGGAGGAGGGGCAACCCAGATGGAGGCTTTCACAAGAGATAGATACAAACACATGCATATTCTGTAAATTTTTCATAGTTGAGAGGAATGAAATTCTGCAAAATTGCAAGGATGCCCGACGCGACACTTTCCGTGCATATAGCCTTTATTCTAAGGTCTAAGGAACTTTTTGTCAGTCCAAAAGAAACAAACACAGATTAACAGAATGTTGAAGGAGCACAATTTGCATCAGGCACGGAGCTCCATATCCACCAACGAAATTGCTTTAAACAACACCGCAATGTTTATTACTGCTCACTTCCCGTCCGTTTCGTAACCTTATACCAAAAACCTATAATACGCGCCACAAGCCCCAGATTACGTCAAGAAACTCTCTCCCGTATTCACAGAGGTTTGAGCGCACGATGTGGCGCCACGCGCATGAGATCATTCCTTCTCCCGCTCCAACCACAGCCTTGTTAGCCTCACAACCATCTCACACCTACTGCAGGATGGCTTTCTCCTTCATGCAGCCAATTCCTGCTCCTAAATATCTACTAGATTTAAAGCACAGATGATTTCCTAGGCCTAGGCCCGCCACTTTAATCTTAATGGCGACGACATCGGCGCGGGACGCATAAGTTTGCAGTGACAGTCGTGCAGGTGGAGACTTTTTGGAAGAGGAGCGAATCGGTGGAGTGCCGAATGAGCGAAGGAAATGCCCCTTGCTACCGTTACCAGGGTTCGGTAGGGCCGACAGATCTGAGACCTTTCAGGTCTAGGTCTACATGAGGCACGGAGGAGCGTTTGACTCTCTACTTTGTGTATCCAAGTAAGACGGCTATGAGACCCTTGCGGTAAAAGGCACTGCCTGCCACTTGGTCTTGGACTGATCATCTGGGCGACTGAGATTATTTTGAGTAGTATACTTATCGTAATCCTTCCGCTGCCTTTATTATGGAACTTACAGCAAGCCTTAGGACAGAGTATTAGGATTATGCATCTTTCCGTGTTCGGAGGCATGTCCGTAATGCCGCATGCTCCCGATTTGAATGCCACAAAGATGCTGCGTTGCCAGCACCTACCGAGTCGACATGCGTAGTCTAGGAATACTCGACCCCTTTGAGACATGGAGGGTATGCGATGTCAGATACTTTTAAAAAAGATCGTATGACTAGGCTTTCTTGGTTATACGGATGAGACAACATTTGGTGGTGGGTTGCAATAAGTTCCCAGGGCGAAAATACAGCCGGACCGCAAGGGTTTGAAACATTTGGTATATTCTTGAGTGAGGAAGACTATGTGCTATATATTAAGGTTACTAGACCAAGAAATTAAAGCTATCTAAGTATGTAGAAGAGAGCTGCCGAAAACACGCGGTACAAGAAACGGGGAAACAACGCTCTGTACACTTGTTCTATGGGCAATAACACAAATATATTACGTGGGTATTGAGGAAACCGGGGATTTCAATCTGGTAGCTTCAAGTATACCTTCCTCTTCTCTTTCTGTCCTTCACTTTCTTCTCCTGGTCGAGCTCGACCACCACCTTCACCCCTGTTCAACTCTTTTCCACCACCACTTAAGCCAAGGCTTCCCTCAAGAATTGCGTCAGCTTATCAACGTAGGGCGCCTTCATCATGCTGAAATGGTTACCCTCCATCTGTCTGGTATTAATCTTGCTCGCATCCAAGAACTGGTCCCAAAGATTCGGTCCAAAATCTGTCCTGTTCTCCAACAACCACTGAGCGTGTCCGTACGGGTATGGATCCGGCTTCGGGTCCTCCGGAAGTTTGCATACACCATCTTCACACCAAATGGCCCATACATTGGGACACTTTGCGTCGTCGATTTTGGCAGCGTCGTAAGTTGAGAGTGCATGCACGGATGCGGCGAAGTGGGGAAGTAGCCAGGGAGGAAGTCTCTCGAGTGCGCCTTCGCCGTCGCCAAGGAGTCCGATAGAGCCGAAAAAGCGATGAATCGAGCTCGGAAGAGGCTCGATGATCAGCGGGCAAGGCGTGTCGATGAAGACTAGGGTTTCCACGGTGTCACCCCCATCGATCAGTTGGCGGACTGTTTCGAAGGAAATGACACCACCGGCTGACCAGCCACCAATGTGGTATGGCCCTTTTGGTTGCCGGCGTTTTATCTCCTGGATGAACTTCGTCGCGATGCCTACCACGCCGCAGATATACTCCTCAGGTGTCCTGCAGAAGGGAGAGGTGAGTCCCCAGATAGCAACCTTGGGAGATACCTCATCCAAGAATATATATGAAGTTGGGGCGCCGCCGCCATCGGGAATCAGCCAGAATTGTTTCTCCGCATTCTTGGGACTGCCTTGCAGCAAGACAGAGCTGGCAAAGCGCTCTGGTAGCGTGGATTTCTTCACCTTGGTAACCGGCATTGGGGCTGGCGCTTGCTTTGGTACCTGGGCATGCGACGAGGCAGGAGTGGGGGCTGCCTGTCTTGGCTGTGTCTTTGGCTTCGGTGGGGCCTCGATATGAAGAGCGGTCTCGATGGCTTTGATAGTCTGATTGTCAACCAAAAAGTCAGAGGGTAACGATAGCCCAGCCCTTTCGCGTAATATGCCGAGTATCGAAAGACTCATTAGCGAGTCCATTCCCAGAGCGCTGAGGTCGTCAGCTGCCGAGAGCTCGGCAATGTCGACCCCCATCTCTTCGGAAATCGTCTGCCTAATGATCATTGATAGAGATTCGGAATCCGAAGGTGCCACCGGAGATCCCGGAGGAGATAAGGGCGTGTCAGCGGTTCCCTGTGAATAATTGTCATCGGAGTCTAGGGAAGGTGTCGCACTGCCAGAGGTAAATCCGTCCTCGGAATCAGCGATGGGCTTCGCAGATTCGTACTGCCGTAGATGACCCTTCAGAGAGCCAACGGTAGGATAATCGACAAATACAGTTGATGGCGCATCAATCTCTATCTCTTCGCGGATCCTACTGCTGATCGAAAGGGACATCAAGGAATCCACACCCATGTTAGCAAAGTCTAACCCATCAGCAAGTTCCGACACATCTACCCCAACTTCTGAAGCAATAATGTCCATCACCCTAGTCGTAACAGAAGGACCTATAGAGGTGCGTAGATTAGCTTTAGGCTTGGCAATTGCTTTCTTGACGGCCTTGGTTGTGATTGGGGCCGGGCGATTGGCTGATGCCTTTTGGGCCACAATTCCCTTCGGCGGTAGGAAAGTATTCAGCAGCGTCCTCGGAATGCATTGAAACTTCAAGGCACCACACATGCCAATGATTCTATCTCCATCGAAGATGTAGACGTCTCCAGCAACCATGTTGCCCGCGAGAGGTTGCATCTTGACATATGAGCGATAGGTCTTGCTAGCAACCAGAGGCTCTGCGAAGCGCATTGATTCCCAGCCGTGTGAAACATACACTTGCTTGCTCGAGTCCACAGCGTCATTTGCGTTGACGATGAAGCCAGCTAGATGACAGGCACTGTCGATCCAGTATGGGCTGCAGACAAAGTTCCCATCCGCTTCTGTAGTCTGAAAGGCGATGTGGGCTGTGGCTTCGAGCGCTGGACTGTCAAGAATAACCTCTTCCATACCTCTGTACTTCGAGTCATATTCTACAAAAGCACCAAAGAGTTTGTAAGCCATTCCCCGAAGCATACGGTGAGCCCCTCCAGTGTGGGCAGCTTTTTTCAAGCCTTCGACACGACCATTAATCAGGTAAGCGCTTCGCTGCCATTCAGCGAGCCAGCTTGATCCAGAGCCGAAGTCCACATGGCACTTGGCGTGCTGAGTTTCGGTTTTACCGGATCCGCTACTAAACACCAGGTTTGCTCTCTCGGTAGTGATGTCAGCTGTAGTAGCAGTCAGACGTAAAGTTTGGCCTTTTCCGCCGTCGTCGTTCGCAATAAATGGTTTGAAGACTTCCATATCGCACACGTTCATGTGCACGGTCTGGGTTCCCGGCCGCAGAAGCTTGTAGAGATATTCTCCAATGGTCATTGCCATGTCGCCATAGATGGACGATGGGCAAAGCGCTGTACCATTGACCACATGGCCACTGATTGCAGCCAACAAATCTGGGCGGGAGATGTCTGATTCAATGACGACAGTGGCTTTATCAACATCGACGACCTCGGACACGATTTTGTGACAAGTTGTCGTCGAAAGTTTGGGAACTGTAGCTTCTGGCAAGGCTGCAAGACCCTGAACTTGGCCCTTGTAAAGATTCCAATCCCCAGTGTATTGAATCCAATATGTTTTGTTGTCAAAAGCATAGGCAGGAAGGTCTAGCATCTGAACACAGTCAAGGAAGTCGCGGTGATATTCATTCCAATCAATGTCCAGCCCGGTAGTGTGGAGGGTGGCCAGGCTTTCCGACATGACTTTATAAGGAGGCGCACCTTTCCGCAGTGATAGAGCTGTGACGACATCATGACCGAGCTCCGACCTGACGAAGCTCATGCAGACTGGGTTAGGGCCCAGCTCAACCCAGACTGTCTGGTCATTAACGAGACCAAGTTGTTGCGCAGCAGCCATACCACCTAGGAAGTCGACAGGTTCTCTTGCATGCCTGGCTAAGTAGCGCTCGTCGATACTATCCGCTTCACTCAAAACACTCGCCAACAATGGTGACACGACAGGTATTTCTGGTCTATGGAAGGCGACAGTCTTTGCTAAATTCTCAAAATCCTTAAGAATTGCATCAACCTGGGTAGTATGGAACGCATATTGCACGTTGAGCTTGGTGCACTTTGTGCCCTGAGTCGACAGCTTCTCCGCCACCTTTTCAATGTCGCTAAAGGTACCACCAAGGACAGTTTCTTGGGCTCCATTGACGCAGGCAACCTCTACTCCAGGATATTCAGAGATGTGTTCCCGCAATAAGGCTATTGAAGATTTCGTAGCGAGCATTGCATGGGAGTTGGCGTTGCATTTCTCTTGCAACAACCTAGCTCTCTCGCCAACAAGATAGATTGCCTCGGAGGCTGAAAGTACTCCTGCCGCATTGAGTGCAGCATATTCTCCTAAACTGTGACCTATGACTACGTTAGGTTTGACACCCCAAGAAGCCCATAAGCGTGTCAAAGCCATCTGTATGCAGGTCAGCCCGACTTGGACCTCCATAGGAGACAGGTCCTGAGCCTCAACGTTTCCCTTGATCAATGGAAGGAACGGCGGGAAGCCCAAGCCAACAGCAATGTTGTTGAAGCTCAGGATATCGGCGTGAAAACTTTTAGAAAGCTCGAAGAGTTGCTTTCCCAAGGCCGAATAGTGCGAACCCTGACCAGTATAGGCAAATGCTACACTTGGGGAGACGCTGGGCACTGGCTCAATCGCTTCCTCAAGCTTCGTATTGAGAATCTCCGTAACTTTACTCAAAGTGTCTACCCCGAAAGCAATGCGATAGTTGTGCTGGATACGTCGAGCGGTAGTGGTATAAGACAGATCAGGAAGGCGCAGCTCTTCGTTGTTTTTGATGTATTCGATCAGGTTTTTACAATTAGCTCGAAGCGCAGATTTGGACCGGGCTGTCACTGCTATGACCCAATCACCTCGATGGTCGTCCTTAAGGGGGTCCCTCACAGGGGCATCTTCGAGTAGCAGAGCGGTGTTACCTCCGGCAGCGCTAAAATTATTGATGAATATCCGTCTCGGTGATCCATCCTTTGAAACCAATGGAGTAGGCTTGAACGCAATGTGTACGTTACGAGCGTTCAAGTCCTGCGGAAATCCCTGATTAATAGTCTTCTTGATGCCACAATGAGGAGGAATAGCGTTCTTCTGCAACATTAGCAAGCACTTTATCATGGCTGTGACGCCAGATACCGCTTCCCCATGGCCGACGTTCGCCTTAACCGAGCCAAGGTGGAGAGGCTTTTTCCTCGTACCTGTCCTCGATACGGGTGCAAATATGTTCGTGACAGACTTCATCTCTGTGCCATCGCCGGCTTGGGTCCCTGTCCCGTGCATTTCGACATAATTGACTTCATGTGGGTCAAGACCAGCGTCATCCAAGACTTTCTTGAAAAGCTGTTCCTGAGTTGGTGCATGAGGATGGGTGATGGAAATCGCATTCGAGGAGTGATTCGTTGCTGTCTCAAGGATGACGCCCAGGATACGATCATTGTCAGATAACGCATCGTCCAAACGCTTAATTACCAAACTACCGATACCATCGCCTCGGCAGTACCCATCTGCGTCGTTATCAAACGTCTGACAGTTCCCTGTCTTGGACAGGAATTGACCCCGGCTGAGCCCAGCGAAAATGTCAGAATTGGTCATCACATTGAGACCCCCAGTCACGGCGGTATCACAGTCACCAGCCCACAAGGACGTGCATGCGAGCTGTAACGCTGCGGCACTCGAGGAGCAGGCAGTATCGATGCTAAAACTGGGGCCACTAAACTTAAAATAGTAATTGATCCTACCCTAATACTTTCTTAGCAGACTCCAAAGGATATTCTAGGCAAAAATGCTACTCACTGGTGCAAATGCTCTAACTCCAGCGGTAATGAAGTACGTGTCGATATCCTGAGCTTCATTGATTTCTCGCCAGTCGTCGCTAGTTTGACCGTAGAAGGTCCCAATCCTGTCAAGTTTTGTGGAGGGCGTTCGGTTTGGGACGTAGCCTGCCATTTCCAGGGCTTCGTAGGCGCTCGCTAGTCCAAGCCGATGCATGGGATCGGTTTGCGTAGCCTCTCGTGGGGACATGTTGAAGAACCGGGGGT
Source organism: Cladonia squamosa (assembly GCA_947623385.2). NCBI lineage: Eukaryota > Fungi > Ascomycota > Lecanoromycetes > Lecanorales > Cladoniaceae > Cladonia > Cladonia squamosa. The sequence goes on along the minus strand of OX392391.1, from coordinate 1,051,111 downwards.
CGAAAAGACCCGGCTCTTCGATGAAGCAACCGTAAGGCGTGTGACTTGTATTCCGAATCTTTCCGGCCGGATCGAAATGCTTGTCTACGTCGAATCGATCTTTAGGAATCTTTAAGCAGTAAGCGTCAAAATTGGCATGTATGCATTGGACAGGAAACATACTCTGCGGTGGACATCTAACCCAGCTTCGAGCAAGTCCCAAAACTTTTCGTGGTCTGCTGCATCAGGAAATCTGCCTGCCATTCCGACAATGGCGAGCTTTGGTTTTCGTGAGGTCCTTGGCGCTTCGCTCATAGCACTCGACCCCTCGAGTGTTGGTACCTTTAGGTGGCAAGCAACTTCTACATTAGTACCCGTGTTCAAAGCTTTCACAAACATGTTCTCTGAAATGTTGGGCCCGATGGAGATAAGTTCACAGAGATTGCAACTCGAGGTCGTCACCAGATTGATACATCCGTCGACGACATCTTGGACCTTGGAAACCCTGCCTAAGATGTCATTGACTACTGCGGCGAAAATACTTGGCGCGTCCTGGCCCCCCTCATAGCAAGTACCTGTGCTTGTTGACATCAGAGGTAGGACTAGTCTGTAATTTGCTAATGTCCGAGACCTCCTTGCATCTGACAAACAAAGTACATCCGCCATATCGAGTCCTCTGTGCAAATGTGGAGCATGGTAGGGCCCGTAGACCGGTAACTCGATTCGTTTGGGTGTATTTGCGAAGGAGGACTCCCAGAGATGCTTCAAGGTCGTAGGTGGGCCACTTATTGTCACTGAGTCAGCAGTAAAAGCACTTATGTAAGCGCAATTACATTGAGGAAACGTCTATGGCAAATTGATTAGCCTATGGCGTATCAAGGTATGCGTAGTGCTGTGTACCTTGCTCTGATGGTATGCGGAAAGTGCAGCCTGAGCTTCAGGCTGTGTCATTCCCGGAATGACAAAGGACCATCTGGTGGCACTGTCTTCTGTTCTTGTAACTTCTATATGTCTTGCTGCTGTTCTAGCAAGACGGCCAACCCTGAATGCAATCAAGACGACTTCCACAGCAAGCGGGATTAACGCAGTGATTTCTGGCGAACATGCCACAGCAGCTGCCGCCAATAGACCAGCAGACAATCCAACAACGCAGGATCTTGTTGACTCCTCGATTTGGCCATGAAGAGCACTGGTATACCTGGAAGAATTTAGATCTGAGAGCTACAGGCCACGAAGTTGGATCTTACTCGATATAATGTGCCAGTTGGGATATACACTGGAGAGCATTTTGCACCCCTTCATGAACATCTTTGGAGCTTGTCCGGTCATTGAGCTCGGCAATAGTAGTGAAAGTGGGAATCACAATCCTCTCTAAGGGAGATAGTTGAGCAATCTCGTGCCTCAGAGCATCGCTAGATTTTCTGTAGAAGAGACTGAGAAAAGGATTCTGTCTGCTCTGTACCACTTGCTTCTGGATATGGGCATGGTCAAAGGATGATTGATCCCCAAAAAGAAGGAACCGCATCCCAGCCATCGTGGACTGCAGTAATGCAGCGTTTCAGGAGCTTGGCAGAGATATGAGTCTTCAAGAATCACAATATAGAGAGCTTCTATGCCATATTTTAGGTAGGGAGCGATTGCCGTCCTAATCCCGCAGACTTATCATGATTGCTAGTCATGTGCTATCGAATTGCAGTACGATCCCAACTGCTTGACCGGGCGGTGGAGCTTTGTCCCACCAAATGAGATTTGTCTAGCGACATTCTATCATACTCTTCCAGGGCTCTCGGCATTCGAACTCGAGAATTTCCAACCGGATCCATTGCCATATTGGATTCGCCGACTGGGAAAAAGTGACCGACGTGCTCATGAGCCCTTGCAGTGTCGATATACGCCAAGATAGTCACGGATAACGGAACAAAGTGTAGCGAAACGTCTTTACCAAGAGGCAAGAGGCCGAAGGCATCTGTGACGAGCACCGGCGATGGACGTCTTCCATACCGTAGGGCTCTCCCGTAAGGTCTTACCGTAGCACGTTGACAAGGTGGCCGAAAAGCAGCTACTTGGGGAAATGGAGAAATCGTCACTATTTGTCCTTGACCGAGACCTGCTTCTATGGTCCCGCTGGGCATTCTCGTCCAGGTGCATGTCGCGGCCCAATCGCGAGATACCAGATACGTGACATGCAAGAGGGTGGAGAATTATGCAGGAAGCGCAGGATTGGGGAGGCGAGCATTTCGAATCAAAAAAGGACTGTGGCGGTAATCGATGGCAAAAGGGGAGTTACCCGTCGTATCAGATGCGGACCCTAGCTCATGGGTATCCAAGAGCACAAGACTATTGGACCGAAAGGAAGTGACAGGACGCTGTGCAAGATCAAGTGCCGGCATCATGACTCGCAGTAGTAGGTACTATCATACTTTAGTAGTTGATAAGTAATCAATTGTATTGGCCCGAGCGGTTTCTTACAGAGCTATTACACTAGCATGTTTTTAGTACGTCCTTTCGGCGCGATGGTACAACGCGCTAACAAGAAGAGCAAAACGCGCTAGATTACTGCTTAGTCAGCGGGAATAATACGATTCGGCCTTGCCAGGCAAAGAAATCCCTACCTCCGTTATTAGTATCTACACCATACCTCTCTTGCTACCTTACATCCTACACCATACCTAGAAGTACATATACTTACTTAGTTAGTGTCGCGTCTTGACTACCCCCACTCCCACACGCCCAGATACCCCCTTGTTTTCGCTGTTTTGCAGAGTGGTTTTATCGGACATGTTCATTGCGCAAGGTCAGGTAGTCTTCGCATGCTTTTTTACTCTCCACGTTATCGATGCATACCGCAGTGTCTCGCTTTCGTCTACCATTCACAGCCATCCTCTTCGTATTCCACCGTTTACCCTACGTCGAGTAGCGCTTACCATGTGCTATTTTCCGTGACCTCCGAGCTCTCATCAGCGTCGTGCACAGTAGCACTGAGCCTGGATGCAAGGGTCCGGTGTCATTGGAGCTCTTTCAACCCGCTACCACCAAGCTGCAGGCGGGGCGTGGGATGGTACCATCCACCGCCCTTGGATTCTTGCTTTTTTGTTCCTGTCTTCTGATCCAGCGTTGCGGCTTCCATGATCCATGAAATCATCGCTGCCAACAACGCAGAATATTACACTCGATAGCCGATGTGTGTCGAGGGAAGACTAGGTAGGCCTAGACGCTGATCGGACTTCTCTCCGTCACCTCACATCACACGTGTGAGGTTCGAGACATGATTGCTTCTACAATTTAGCCTATCATGCAACGACCCTTGATCGGAAAGTTTGCATCGCTCTCTTGGTTCACCCACTTCCTTGTACATTTTCCTTCTTTGTCCTCCACAAGATCATTTACATCAACCAACGCCTGACGCTACGCCAAGAAGAGTCGCATATATGGACTTCTATGTCCGTCATAGATACATCATGTACTCTCCATACTAAATCCGCTCAATCAGTACATTTAAGCGCTGCTGGGCTTACTCTTTCCGTCTTAGGGGTCCGAGCCACAAGTAAAAGTCAACCGTGCTCTCTAAAAGCAGAGCCGTTGTTCCAAATCTTACTCTAAACCTCTGGGAAGAACTCGATACATCGGATTCAACGCCCGGCCTCATATCAACTCCGTGTCCCAATGCCTGATCAACCCGACCTCGCGGCCAATTCATCCAATCCGCCTAAGATTGTCAAACTGCGTGAATCCTGCGACAGCTGCCTTATTGCTAAGGTCAAGTGCAGTAAAGCGAGGCCTCTGTGTGGACGATGCTTAGCGAACGGTGCTCCATGCGTTTATAGTCCTTCCTCAAGATCTGGCAAGAGAAATCGCAATTCGAACGGCATAAACAAACTCATAAACACCTCCGCCACTCACAGCAATGGCATTAGCAAAGGCCCTGACAGCCCGCGGAGCTCTCTCCCACCTTCAGCTTCTTACCTGACACGCCTGATGTATCCTCTTCTCGATGCTGCAGACCGTTCTCTTCTAGATCCCAGCGATGGTCCAATAGGTGGCGCTACCTCTCCTCTATTACAAGAGACTACACTCGTCCCGGTTTCTGCTCTTGACGGAGTGACTGTGCCCAGAGACGATGGCTTCAATGCGTCCGACTTTCTCCCAACGCCCCCTTTTCACCAGGGTGATTTCATGGACTTTATGTCTACTTCTGGGTCGAACCCATTCTCGGATTTTGCCACATCGCCACCGACACCAGGCTTTAGCACCGACCACTTCCCAAACAGCCCAGCTTGGACCACCAAAGAAAATCCCTACCTTCGAGACTTTCAAAGTCCCCTCGACATGATGCCTGTTGGTCGCGCTTCCTCCTCCCTCACGATTCCCCGCCCTTCAGCTCCGCCAGCACCTCCTCCGCCACAGAATCATGGTCACGGGGAGTCAGTAAAAAGCGATGCAGACAAAGATCAGGCTTGTGACTGTTTCGCAGCATGTCTGCAAGTTCTCCAATCTCTACACCATCACTCATGGCTCTTGTCATCTTCACAACATGATGGACCCCCGTTCGACATCGTCCTCACCATAAACCGTGAAGCTATGGACAGTTGCTCCGCGATGCTCGAGTGTGGGAAATGTGTGTCAAAGAGCGGAAGAAGTATATCCACTATGATGCTGGCCACGATCTTTGGCAAGGTGATGTCATTATACAGAGCGGCGTGCTTTCTAAGGTTTGGCCCATCCACTAGCATGCAGGCCACAGCACAGTTAGCTTTTGGAGCATACACAGTCACTGGGGAAAATAGACAATTACTCGAGATAGAGATTCTCCTGCTGGAATTGAGGAAAGTCGAAAACATACTTGCTGTTTATTCTCAGAGATTCAGCAATGGACAGGCAGAGAAGGATGATGAGACAAGCGTGTATAATGCATTGACGGCTTATTTGGACAAGAACCTGCGGTACATCGTTGAATTCCTGCAGATGCGCAAAGGTGGAGCATCTAAATAACGCTAATGAAATGACCTTGTCATGTCACGAAGATACGGCCCAGGTATATGGTAATATCTAATCTCACATTTCTAGGGAGAGCAGGAATACAGCGGACAAAGGGATATAGATTAGATTAGCAGAGGCGCCAAGAACAGCATGCATTATTCTCTTCTATATTTGCTATCTCAATGCCGCATTGCTACTGGCCTGAACCGCCTGAGATGGTGATAATTTGACCTGCTCACGTTAGCACAGGGGCCAAGCTTGAAGCGGGAAGGTAGCAGCCCTCACCATTTACCCAACCGCCATCTTCGCTAGCGAGGAACGCAACAACCCTTGCCACATCAACTGGCATGGCACATCGGCCCAACGGACAGGCATTGGCCATCTCAGCCTCAATCTTTTCAGCAGACCAATCACCGGTAGCCCCCGGGATATATTTCCAGGCGACCTGAGCGAACATATCTGACTTCACACCACCAGGCGCAATGGCATTAACAGTAATACCTTTTTTTCCGAAGTCCTTGGCAAAAGATTTGGTAATGCCATTTACAGCCGATTTGCTCCCAGAATAAAGTGCGTGATCGCCAACCGAAATCAGCCCGGCGGCAATTGAAGACATAAGGATGAGCCGACCCCCAGGCTCACAGTATTTATACGCGTGTTGCCCAACAAAGAATTGCGCGCGAAGGTTGAGCCCAAACACTAGGTCGAATCTTTCCTCTGTGATATCTTCGGTCTTATCAAAGCTCTCCATACCGGAATTTGAACACACAACATCGATTTTGCCAAAGTGCGCTTTTGATTCCTCAAATAGCCTGGTAATCTCAGGTACTTTGGAAACATCGGCTTGGATGGCAATAGCCTTGCTGCCCAGAGCTTCGATCTGGGAGACGATTGCCTGAGCGCCACCGAGACCCTTCACATAGTTAACAATGACAGAGGCGCCGCGAGCACCAAGCTCCAAAGCTATGCCGGCGCCTATGCCGCGAGAGGCGCCTGTGACGAGAGCGACTTTGCCGGTAAGGTTAGTGGGGACATGTGACGTGTGGCCATTGGTCGAGTGTACGTTAGATACATGGCCGTTAGTGGCCTGCTCAGTTCCGTTTGGGGCACTGGCATGGGATTCGCTGATTGGCGTTTCAGCTGGGGTTTCAACTTCTTTAGATATTTGTACGTCGTTTATGTGGTCAATCGTACTGGGTGCATCAACCGCCATATTCTCAACGGTTTCGGCCATTATCTTGAAGCTTTTGAAAGGCAGTTGAAAAAGAACAGTAAGCGGATATCTAGTTTTGCTAGGAGGTTATGATCACCAAAATATCACAGTCTCGTAATTCACCTTGACGAGAATTCTACGGCTTATATACCAGGCAAAGTATGAAGCTTTCGCCTTTCGGTGTCCTTGCCTCACGGCGACCATTGTCTATCTCTGCAGTAGAGCTCCTTCCGCACAATCTGAAACGTACTATTCGGTCGGTATGCTCGTTGCATGGCTTGAATTACGTGGCCCTGGAACCTAACACTACAAATCATGCTAAACGCACATTTCGATGACCGAGACCGTGATTGGCCGAGATTTTCTCTCGCCGGACCAGGGACCAGCCACGCGAGGCACAGGCAGGCCAGGGAAAGATGAATGGAGCACGTCCATTCATCTGAACGCTTCCTCGACGCTGCAAGTCGCCATAGTCGAGCGTGTATCCTACACGACTCGCACCGAGCGGAGCGTGTCGGAGCTTTTGTACCAATAACCATGAGGGCTGACGGTCAAAGAAGCGCGGGTACGGTATGGATCTCGATGCGATGAGCCTTGGCATATGGATATGAGGTGTTACGTGGATGCGCATGCGAGGATTACCTTTTTCTATACTAAATGGCGTGTCACCTGCTCATGGTTGCAGGGCTCGAAGTCAATTCAACACCAAAATCCCAGGTTGTCCCTGTCCTTGCTGACGCTACCATAGCTGTCGAGGTAATGAGGGATGAGTCCGCTGATCCTTCGATAGAGATGATGGCTCCTCAGATGAACCGTCCAGAGAGTCCTCTGGAAGGTACACCTACACTACCAGCAGCTTCGACCCCGGGGATGTCTGTGACTGAGACGGTTCCTCGTAAAGAGCCTCCACAAACTTCGCCCATAAGCAGCAGGCCCATGACAGAAGGAGCAATAGTCAACTCAGACAGTCGGCCGGCAGCTGAGGCTTCTGCAGCAACATCCCATAGACAGCAGATGGCCTCATCAGAAAATTTTATGCCGCAAGATCGTACAATGGCAATGGAGAGCAATCCCGTGACAACAGCAGGAAAAGATGTTTTAGGAGCATACAACAGCGCCGCCGATCAGGAGACTCGCAAGCCATCAACGACACAGGAGTCTTCCGCCATCGACTGGATAGTGCCCGCACCTGCAGCGGCACCTTCTAGAATAAGCTTTGATGGTTCGTAGCAAAATTCATCGTTCGAGCCCGCAGAAACACAAGACTCCACCGTCCTCTTTCCTGTAACGAGAATAGCCCGATAAACAAGCTGACATGCAGCTATCCACGTTCATCAACGGAAACCTAGGAACTCTCTGACTAATTCATTTACATGCAGAATTTCTCACATTGTCGGAGATTACCTTTGAATGGAGCGATAGCTATGATGACAAAGACTGGAGAAGACTGCGTGCTATACTCGCTCCTACCCTGACGGTAGGCATCCACCAAGACTATTTCGCAAATGGTCTCCTCTCACACAGATGATAGGTCGACTACACAGAGGTCAACGGACACAAATGGGACGCAATGACCGCCGAAGACTTCGTAGGCATAATGAGCCATATTGGTTTTGTCGGAGATCCTCTTGTTCATACCCAGCATCACATTGGCGCCTCAAAATGGGAGAAAATCTCAGATGAAGAAGTCGTCGGGCACCACCAACTCAGGGCGGCTCATCAGAGATATACGTCGCTAGATTTGAAAACTGTGGAGAATAAGGGCCATGGACATGCTATGGTGAAGCATCTATACAAGAAGATCAATGGGGAATGGAAGCTTGCGGGACTGAGACCAACGGTAAGATGGAACGAATTTGAATTTGAAAAGATCTTTAAAGGGCTCTGACCGCGGTTTTGGATATGTAGCTACTTTTCATAAACAGTCAACAGCAAATAGAAGGCAGCAAATCTCCTGGGCACGCTTGCTGAACCAACCACCACTCTAACATGGCTTGTGGCGCTTGCGACAATTTTTCGGCAAAGGCTCATACCAAACAGAAGCCGTAAGCTTCTCTTGATGGCTGCGCGTTTCTGATCACCCACCGGGCTTGGGCAGTCAAATGCCTCAACTAATAGAGAGAAGAAGGCATCAAAGAGGGTCCTTTAGGACACTGTATCTCTACGTCCATATTGTCTCTCCTAACCACCGTTTCTTACTAAAAATGATGATCGTAAAATCTTGAGAGTGGTGCTATCAATTCACAAGGAACTCGTCTCAATGGTTCTAAAATAGTTGAGATGTGTCTGTCTGATCTCCCCAGAGTCTTTGGGTTGAGGCCTTTAAGCTTGACAGAGATTGATTGACATTACTGGCCCGCCAAGGTCTCTAGCACTGGCCTGCGCTTACTCCAGGATGGCGGCGGATGTGACAGCGGATATCAGCCCGCCGAACCACAGAAGGATCGATTTGCACTAGTTCAGCCAAAGGCCTAAAGGCAGCAGATACAGGGATTTTCCATCGGGAAGGATAAGGTAGGGACAGACGGACAGGCCCAGAATAAGTGTCCACTGTTCACTGTTCACCGAATAACGTCAAGGTTAGAGATGGCAAACAGCGAGGGTGTCATTGTGACCAGATCGGTCGGGATCTCATACCTATTTCCTAGCAATGAGCCACTTACTCTAGCTTAGCTGATAGTGTTGCAGATCATGATAAGTGTTTCAACGGCGGCCGATCCAGCAGTTCCAATTGCCGCAATGTACGGAATGGAGCTACTCGTACAGTACTGCGTATGGTGGTCACACTTTCGTGGCTTGAGTGATCCCCCCAGCTAGTTGCTGGCTAATCGAGACTATAATAACGGAAACATCCTCCTAGTTGTCACTAACAGCGATCACGGCGTGGTAACAGACCTAGTTTTCGCCCCCATACTTTAATTGGACCTCGCTCCTTTCTTCTGCGATCCTTCTCGATAGGGTTATGCGAGTACACCCAAATTCGTACTTCGCATATGGGAAAAACTCCGACATGCAGGGAACATGCATGCGGTTGCCAGCCAGCTCTTTCATCACCGAAGTCTGCATGACCCAGTGCGATCTAATGGCTTACCAAGCGCTACATCATCCAGAACGCCCTCAATACCCCCAATCCACGTGCTGTGACTCGATGAATAACCCCATATGGATCCACTTCATCATCCAGGATCCTATTCTCAGGGTCTGATTCTTTCACACACTCTCATTCCCCATATCTGTCCGGAGTGAACGCCGAGAAACCGTTGCAACGCTCGCTACCATAGGGATGACCAGCCTGACCCTTACGCCGAAGAGGTACCAAGCAATGAAAGGCGTGGGCAAAAATAGCATCACGGTGACAATCATCGCGTAGCATGGCTATCAGTGAGTCATGAAGAGGACCAAGGTTTCACCAGCTGGACGATGGTGCTTGCACCTACCTTCTCTTGAGAAACTTCCGGAGGCATGACCTCTTTGAATCTTGGAATTTTCCTCGCAGTCCTATATTTATTTGGCTGCATATGGTGTAGATTCGGTCTCCTTGATAAAGTCTCTTCCCGTCCTATCAAAATCAACGATACCATTCAGTTCCGCAACGAGAGATCTTTAGCCCCCTAAAGTATCCCGAAGCTGACTACGGCCGGAACATCAATTTCCCGGCCGTGCTCACCATTGGTGCAGGCAATTCTGGTGCGTGCGGTTAATATCTTCCTTGCTACATTATCTATACAACAATACCAGCCCAGAATCATTCAACCCATAATGCATTATGCAGGCTGACATACCGGTAGGTCGTGACTGTGGGTCTATGTCGACTCCATCGAACCCATCGACCCCATCGAAGCTGTTTAGCAGCGCAACTTCGTCATAGTGGAGAAGGTTAACCAGGCTGGGGGGACATCAAACGGTAACAGTCATTCCGGCTGCTGCTGCGACGGTGGACCCTTGTGGCTGTTGCATGGCTCTCTTGCTCCTGGGTCAGGTGGCTGCCCGCCCCTGCAGCGGCATTTGCTGATCATGTACCAGTCCTCAGCCACCTCTACTCTTTCTCCTCCGACCCCAACCCCAACTGGCCCTGCGACTATTACGGATAAGAGAAGGGCTTGAAATATATCATAAGAGTCGCACACAAGTATTATTAATACAGGCATATTTATTATTGTTCTTCCATGTAGGAAGCTCGATGGGACGATACAGACTACCAACGACAACCGGGAGTCAAATGGATCGGAGGGAGGCGAGCAGAAATTGGAGTGCCTTACACCATTATTGATTGTCTAACGTCCGCCGTTGGCCAACCAAGTATCCCAAGTACTTCGACATACCGTGTCTCATTATCTTTAATGGCAAGCCCGTGCGCTCGGTACGTTGGGGATCCGACTACAACTTGAAAAACAGGAAGGTCGTAATAGTGGGTACAGGGGCCACAGCGGTGCATATCGTACCCGAGATCTTGCAGCTGGTGAACATTCAGTGGTCTTCCAACGAACACCTGCATCGGCAGTTCCCCGTCATGACGACGATATCTGTCCCAAGCGGAAGGCGATCTACATATATGCAACCTTGATTCGGGAAGTCTATAGGTCAAGCATAACGGATGAATGCGAGGACGTTTTCTAGGCGGATTTTGATTTTGTCAGTGCCGAATTCTCCTACATTGCCAGGATGTCGCGCTGTCACATGCACTCGCGGGTGAAGCCCATGCCACGCTACGCGAACATCCCGCTGCCAGTTGCCTTTCCTGCTGCGAACGCGTTATAGACGGTGATGGCTTCTTACCTACCATGACTTTGTATGTACAGTCCAGCTCTATTGATTCGACGGGCCTTGCAGGCAACGGAGTGGTAAATGGCTCTCACCACGCCCTCGATCTCGATGTCCTAGCCAGGGGCTTACGGACAACGCAATTCCTGCATCCACGATTCTATGTCGAATCTAGATCACGGCTTTAATGGCGTCTATTTACCAGCGTTGTGGTCAGATGACACATCGCCTAACCACGGCATTGCAGTCGAAAAGATGCCCAATTTTGCCATGCTCTACAACCTCCACGCCAGCCTCGCATACAAAAGTCTCATTATGGCAACCGAAGCCCAATCCCTCTAAGTCAGTCGCATGGTCGCCGCCGTCCTCGACGCGCAGAGTTCTGGCAATGATCTTCGCTTGGAGTCGTGACACTGTCGGAGAATACAAGCAGGATATATAGGCTAATATGGTGTGCAGCACGTAGGCGGACCCGAAATGCATGAGGTCGTTTAAAGACAACCGTGGACGCATCACAGCAATTTCGGTTGGCTGGTTTCATAAGATATCAGGAGAGTACTACATTCTTGGATTTGAGATACTGGTCACTGCGTCTGAGGTGGTGGGAAAAAAAGGGAGAGATGGTGTGGAAAGGACGGGTAGGGGATACTCTGGTCAGTGATCGCATGCCAGCGGCTGATGCTGATCTGGGTATGATGTTTGTAGTGACTGTTAGCTGTTTTGCTTGGGCGAGGAGAAGATGGACTGTGCCTGTCCGACTATTTGATGTGACACGACTTGTCTAATGACTTCCAGTCATATTCTTAGTCTCAAGCTTATGCCTAATATGGCCAATGACTGATCAGGTTTTGAGATGAGGCCACGTCCCGTCTGAGCAGGTAGCACCCGTATGCATCTCAGCCTGACCTTGACTGACGCCAAGTTGTGCTGTCTGAATTAGGTGTCTTCAACCACACCAATTGACTGCCCGTCTATCATCGCCATGGGATCGGAGACAGCAAGATAAACATATCGTACAGTCACTCAGTATCCTCTACGGCTCAATATCACAAAAAGTCTTTGTTCCCAGGGAAATATTAATCCCTTCCCACAATTCCGCGCAAATTGAACCGCTTTCGTTCCCAGCTCCTCGAGTTTCCCGCCTTCTTCGCCCAGATTCTCTCCTGGTATCGCTGAGACCACCCTTTCTCCCGGCGCCCAGCAAAAGGACGCATACCCCCAACATCAGCCTGGGTGTATGTCTCTCACACCCCATTCAAGATTGCCCATTCGGTACAAGTCCTGAGACACTATCATCAGCCACTCACTCCTCCAAAACCCTCCCGTGTCCATGAAGCGTGGAGACTCAGATTGGGAGGACTGGTTGGTGAAGCGGGCGAAGGAGGGCAAGATGTGATTATTGAAGAGACCGAGGAAGGCTTACAGGTAACTCATGACGCATTGTTGGTTCGAAAATAATGTCAATAGGGACGTTTTGGAGGTAGAGGCAGGTTGAAGCTGCCCGTAGACGAGGTTGAGGGATCGAGATCCCTATGAGAGTGTTAGGTGCCATTCTTCTTTGTGAAGAGCTTGAGGGGGATTGAGTCGATGAGCTCTTGCTGGGGCTTAGGGCTAAAGGTTGCGAGAGCCAGAGGCATTATGGCGTTCACACGCGGAGAAGACATGCGTAACCTATCACGGATGAGAGAGACTTAGAGTACTATGAACACGGTACATGATTGATCAGCATAACCGCCAAGTAAGGTTCCTTATACGCAGCATTTGGCCGCAAAGATCCCACTGATCAGCACGTACTGGTGCGTCTGCTGACCATAGATCCGGCAGTGGTACCTAGCTTCCCAACAAATGCTGCGCTGGTGAGTCTGATAATCATATTGCATTCGGTTAGAGCCTGATGGGAAAGATTGTGGTCCTCTTAGAGGCTGAGAGTGATATCTTTGTTGAGTGGATGAGGTGGGGTTCAGCTAAGGCCGGCAAGGAGGTCGCATTGTCCTTGGGTGGGGTACGGGGGGAGGTGAGAAGGGAAAAATAACGCCTTTTTTTCTCGCTTCTGGATATTGTGGGACGTTCAGTTGGAAACACAACGCTTGAGGCGACCGGTTTGTATCATCGTGTTGGTATATTGTATAGAAATGACGCGACTCTGGTCTTTCGTTGCGAAATTCTGCATTGTTTCATGGAGATAAGCTTACTGATCCTCTGACTATTTGCGAAGGCGGTGTTCCACGTGGCGAGGTTGATTGTAGGAGCACTCCAGACTATTCGCGCCACCATATTCATGGTCCATCTTGCTATTTCTATTGGGACTATGAGCAAGGATGCTCTTGGCTGTGTCCTCTTGGCGAGTAAGCACGTAAAGCCAAGCAGAACCCGTGTGACCACCCGTCCAGTGAAGGGAGACGAACAACCATGTAAGCTTGTGGCCCCCACGCCATATGTAAATACTCGCTTCGCGATCTCCTCGTCAACCGGGTTCATATCTCTTTTCTCGGAGAATTTGATTACCATGCGGGACTCGGCAATAGGGTTTAGTTCTGGGGAAGGCGAATTCGATATCTATTATGCAGATGCAAATGCAGATGCAAAGGCAGATGCAAAGGCACACGTGATAGCGTAAACAGGCGCGCAGATGGTTGGAAAGACGTGCAGGTGGTTAGAAAGTTAGACAGCGTTGGCATCCGGCACTCGATGGCTCTAATACCTACAAGACCTAGCCTTAGAACTCTATGTTGCTGTAGTAGGTCACTTGGGCCGGTACATAGTAGATGCAGGTGATTATTGGGATATTGGATCACACAATGCACCGTAATTCTGCATCTCGCACGACACTCATGCTGTCGGCTACCGCAAGCTTTGGCGTTGTTGTTGGTTTTTTTTTTTTTGTACTTGTACTCTATTACGTGTTCCTCGCTCAAGTTCGGCGCTCGGCTGTGCTCGCGTCGTGTTGACAGCCCACAGCCCGTTGTGTCCAGTGACAGCGCAGAACAGGTAAGGTAAGGCCGCCATCTGCAGGAACGAGATGCAGGATATAAGTTTCATGCAAGATTGATAGAAGCAGAGGTCGGTCATCGAGACATTGGCTGGATTGAATTTCTCCGAGTAATGTCTATCCAATCTGCACCTTCCTGCACGCTGACCGGGCGGCCTGACTTCGGTCACCTTTTCATGTGAAAAGCCACTGGTTTCGCTTTAGTGCGGTTAGAGAGATGCACGTCAATTGAATACGGTACGGTGACCTATTCACGCGGGGAAGAGAGCTCGTCTTGGTTATGCCTCCTCCACCAGAAATCTCGCTTCCACCCTGCAGCTATGTCCCCAGCCAAGGCCGGTATACTAATGAAATTTTTTAATGCTAAATCATCTGGGCCTACTCCAATGTTGGGCTGACTGAGCAGACCTCATTACTAGCTCTGTACTGTCTCAATCGTATTGCTTCGTTTCTTACCACATCGTTTAGTAGACTCAAGAGCACTAGTTGCCCATGCAAGCGCAGCTTTCCAACCACTCTTTGCACAAGTGTCAGCCATCACATATGATGATGTGTGGCTAAAAAAATGCGTACTAAGTCTCCTGTTAGGCGAAGGAGATCTGGTATGCCGAGAGATATGGCAGGAAGGCATAGTAGAGGGCAAATGGGGGCCTTAGAAGTGAAGAAGGTGGATCGATATTATGTGATTGATATTAATTGAATCTGTACCGGAGTAGGTAGCCCAGCTCATACACTTCTGGAGTGAAGTATAGGATCGTGGCGTGTGTTGATGGAGGTGGCTGAACGCTCGAGGATATTAACGTCAGTATCATTCGGACTCCGCAAGCAGTACGGCAGTGGAAAGGTTAGAGACATGAATCATTTGGTCGCCTTTGAGGAACCTATGGCCAAACATGCTAGTAGCTTCATAATCCAGGCAAACACCCCTGGAGAACACAATGTTATCCGTTTGTTGGCACGCATTTCAATGTCTCGTCTTTGAGAGTTACTCGCATCGGCGGCAGTCCATTTGCTTTTACCAACTTTGTAACGAAGATATGGTCTTAGAAAGCCTGAATCAAAGCACGCCTTGATAGCTCAAAGAAAGTGATCTCCTTCCCTGTGATGCCTATGTAAACCATCCCGAATGCTTTCTTACGGTATTGTTCGCGATTACGGCTCGAACATGAGCATCTGTCAACGTTTTAAACGTTCCATTCTGGAAGATGAAGAAATAGAAAAGCGACAGGCCTATCACAGATGTACCACAGTACCTTTCTTTTCCCCCAAAGAAATTGGAGATTATAGTGTACAATCCCATCACGAGAAGAGGTCAAGGATGCCGTAATAGGAAGCATTAAGCCGCACGAGTATGGCAAGAGAAACGAACGCGATGCCTCCTCTGGGCAGCAGTTCAACAAGGGAAGGTAGGCGTCCTATATAATACTCAGATCTCTCTATGAATAGCTGTACTGCAATAAACCTATCGCAATCTGTGAAGGAACAGATTTCGTATCAAGGTCTGACCATGGCATTTGGAACTGTTAAACAATTCTGATCCTGAGCACAACTACAGTAAGTAAAAGGATGATGCGTAGGGTGACACGAATGACGGGCGGATGACCTGCGGGATGACATGCGATCATTGTGCACGAGCTTCGATGTGACTGAACGCGTATATAGAAACCGAGATACTTCGATGGTTCAAGTTTCTAATCTCAGGAAGCCGAGATGATAGGCCCGAGGGTCTTTGGCAATAGCAACCCATGGTACTCTAGACCCGTCTACATTATTACTAGTAGACCAGATGCTTGTGTTTGCTGCACCATCTCCATACCATTCAATTAGTCTGACGGTCTCGCCTGCTCTCATGGTCTTAGCTAAGTGTGGCAGCGCGAGAGGAGGCATACTGGGAGATGAAGGGACCCGCGATGTTCCTTTCTCCCGCAAACTAAGCATCGTATGGGACAACTGTACACAATTTTGCGTCACAGTTAGGATGCCGACTCTTCCTGCAATCACCAATAGTTGTTCGGATGAGAGTACCGTATGGTAAGCTGCCCCCCCTACTCGGCGAAAACATTGCTGCAAAAAAGCGGGTCAATGACTCTATATTATACGATAGCCTCTTGCCCCAGATCATGTATATCCTAAGATGTGATTTCAAGATCAGATTGAGCCGGTAGAGGGTATTGAGGATCGCCAACAGGACACTAATCTGTATTTCTTGTATGAACCGAACGGTGATACGGGCACTGACGGTATAGAAAGCCCTTCATTGACGGAGTATGGACTGCCAAGGGTGGTTCACTGTGTATAGTCTATCGTTGTCTGTCTGAAGACCTTGGCGTACCGAGGGGAGAGACTGTTTCACTTGAGAACTCTGTACTCCCAAAGATATCAGCGAACTTGTTCAGATGCCATGAGTTTTCTGCCTCCAAGCCTTAGAGGTTCGTCGTATGTTTTACAACGCTGAGCTAACTCTCGATGTGCAATGCCAAGGTACTAAAGTGAGGCTGAAGAACGCCTCGCCGGTCTCGGAATACCATGGCTTGAAATAGCACACTCTCATAGAGACGCTCATGCGCAGGAGGGTCAGTGTAGCTGAAGATGGTTGTCCCATTTGGAGTGGGTGTAGGTGACTTTTTTGCCGTCGCTAGGTTGGCCAAGGAAGTGGTCTCGGAGCTTAAAGAGGTGCCCTAACCCTACTACTCGCGCCCCAGTTATTTCGTCCTGATCCTGCCCTCCCATGCTAACCACTCTGCACAGAACGGGGAAGCGCCCAGGAAGTATCAAAATATCATCATTGAACTGGAATCATTGGGCCGGGCATTGTCACAAGTCTACGAGGTCAAGCCTGCCAAGGATGGCGTTGCTCTTCTCGACGCGACTCGAGCCGCTGCGACAGCGTGCAAGAGACCACTGGAAGACTTCCTAGAAAAAGTATCGAAGTTTGACAAGAGTCTAGGGACATGGGATGCAAAAGAAAAACGTTTCAAGGGCATAGGAAGGCGAGTTCAGTTCAGCCTGGCGCTGGATAAAGAAGTGACAGAGCTGAGGGCCGCTCTCGCGGGCCACGTCTCAACGATCAACATGCTCCTGCTGATCCAGACCCTGTAAGCTCTGTGGATCCTAAATCGTTGCCTGTCACATATCTGCAGCTGGCCCCAAGCTCTAACAAATGAGCATGGCTAACATTCTAGCAGGGCATTTGATACTACACAGCAAAAGGAGCGGACAGAAACTTCCAAGAGCCTGAATCAACAATATCAATGTCTGAATAAGCTTATTGGAGAAGTCAGTGAAAGTCAAAATGAGACGCGTGCTCAATTGAGTGCCTGTAAGCATGACTTGGATGACATGATGGGAAGCATGAAGATCTCGTCTACTCAAAATGCCGATACGCAGTTGAAGCTTGACGAGCAGAAGGCTACTCTGGATGGTGTTCGATCAGATATTGATCAATTGAAGGACAAGTTGGAAAGAGAACAAGCAAAGGTTCACACTCGACACGGAGCAGGGCGGAATGCTTTGGATATGACGATATCTACGCTGGCTATCACATCCACAATCTTTACGTTGGTTGTCTCAGGGACTATCGTCGTATCCATAAACGATATAGCCACCCAGGCTGTGGACTTGTCGCGGCTATCAGGAAGGCCGGTCAAAATTGGAAAGAGACCTTCGTCAGGCCTAATTCGAGCTGGCATTGATGGAGCGCACAATGATGTGGGGCTTGATGGAAATAAAACCACGGATATTCCAACGGCTTCAGAAAAGAAGATACACCCTGTGGACCATAGCCCGAAGCGGGAACGGAATCATCCGGATCGACTTTCCAAAGGAAGAGATTCGGCCTCGATTGATAGCCCTGGCTATCAGTCAATCGGCCTTAGCCGTCTCCTTCGACAAATACCACCAGCTGAACTGCAATTCCTTGTCGAATTTGGAGCCCAAGATCAGTGTGACCGTGCCCATTACTTCCAGTGGCGTGACCATCGTCTGAAAAGAATTGAAAGTCTCGGTTACACAGATATGTCACCTTACAAATTTCAAACCGCCGTGGTGGCCATATCGCACTTCGATGACTTTGATCGACTTAGGTCACGGATCTCACCCTCTCAAACAGAGAGCGCTGTTGAGCTGTTCCGGGATTGGGTAATATTGAGACTCGGTCGGAAAGGTCATACGTTACATTATGTCATCACCGTGGCAACAGATTTGTCTCACATAGTCAACACGAAGCCTGGCCTACGTATATCACATGCGGACTACGATAATACGCCTCGGCATGAGAATCAAATCGTCTCCGACGTAGAAGAGAGCGTAGTGTCAGGTCTAGTCGAAGATATACCCTCATTACTGGCTACAACTCTTGTTTCTTTGTCACCTTGTTTCTCTATACCTGAGTACAACATCCTTTACGCCTATCCGTGTTCTTCGGTTCTCCGCCTTAGGAATTGGCGGGCTTACAATGAGTATCTAGGTGGGGGTAAGTCGCTTAACAACGAAAGCCTCAACGTTTCGAGCAGTCGTCATCTGATTGGTTACAGATATTCCAGATCGGGCGATCGTTATGACCATCTACGCCGATCCTCTAGCAATTACGACTTCGACTGGCGGTCTACTTGAAAATGCACTATCTTACGGGCACTATGGGACCTTTCTCAAGTCTGATTGCACAGGAAACTAAGGCCGAATCTGACTGAAAATTGGCATTTATTCAAGCCTTTTCTAATTTTTTAAGTGCCATATTGCTAGCAATGACTAGTCCGTGATAGATAGGAGTTTGAGCTACTTGAAAATACACCAGGATCGCCTTCTCAACTACAATCATATTTTCCAGGAGTATGGTGAGCTTCTGAGAGCGGTTCACGAATGGAAGCAAAGCAGACTATCTTCCTGAGCTGACGCTGGCGAATCTAATACTAAACACCTGGACCAATTCATCAGTAGATGTACATCGTTTGCGTTACATAACATTTTCGCCTCTATGACTGGGTTCCTGGCCGTTTAGAGTTACAAATGGGAGGTGGAGAGCTATGGAAGATACAGATGTGCGGTTTGCTATAGAAGCCAACAGCTGGCTGACGGCTCATCTCACTGTCCAGGCGAACATAAACTTCGTGTATACTACAGTATACGACGTTAGTAGTCTAACGACTGCTTTGTTCCACCGACACTCAGACTTAAAAACTGGGCAACGTGACGCTGATGTTCTCTCTATGAATATCTTCAAATCCGTCAATTTGCACATACCCAAATAATCAAGGCGGAGGGATGTTCAGCCCACTCCTCATGTGAGCGGCCTGCGGTGAATTCCAACGCTTCACAGCTAAACAGCCACCCCAAATGGTGCCTGCTGATCTCCCCCTTTCACTCTTACTCTCACCCTGCTTCTGCTCTCCGCCTCCATCCTCTTTTGAGGTCCATGATATCTCCAGATATTATCCATAGGATGGAAGCAGAGAAAGCCGACCCTCTAACATTTAGCGAGATTTAATGTCTTGCATTGTTATTCGTAGTTCTGGGGGGTTTAAATACAACTTTTGATGCGAATGTGGGGCAATCTCCCCCCTGTATCCTTCGCCTCCCTTTTCTGGTGCTAGTAGCAGAGTATGTACATTCGTAGCCATCTATGGTGATCACCGACTAAAGATCCCATATCTCGCCACTCCCATTGCACCTCCTATCAAGATGGCAACCGGTGGGCTCATCTTAAACCATGCTCCGCCCACATACGCTGTACCAGTGATGGCAACTAGCCAAGGATCAGTACCCAATGGACTTCCGCTCTGCACTGCTGCCGTCAGATAGCCTATCTGCCAAAGTTTGTAGACCGCTGTGAACACCAGCCCCACAGCAGCAGCATTGACGCCTCGTAAGATGGCTAGGAACCACGCTTTCTGCCGCAATAAGCGCCAAAGGCCCAGGAAGCCTACGACGATAAACATTCCTGGGGCGTACATTGCGACAAACGCGATCAAAGCCCCAATATACGATGGCACTGATGTTCCAACGACGGCGAGGGCTCCTAGATAGACTGCAAAGTTGAAGTTCGGACCTGGAAATGACTGTATGATAGCGAGGCCGAGGAGGAAGTCACGAGGAGATACCCAGCCCGGGGTCACAATATACTCTCGTAATAGAGGAATGACAACGGGACCGCCGCCGAAGATGATAGTACCGGCCAGATAAAGCGAAGAGAAGAGTGAGAATGCGCGTGAAGGCAGTCCCGTGACGATGTGCACGGTCAGTATGGCGACGAAAGACACGACGAAGAATGCGATGATAGACGTGCCTATTTGCCAGGACATCGTGGAGAACTCTTTTGACGTTGGAATCGGCCCACCCTTGTCTGTGGAGCTCTGGGCAGGTGAAGGTGCCGGCCTGGGATTTTTGAAGGTTGCTACAGATGACATGCTCTCCCGTTTCGTATATACGCAAGGCAGGGGATTTAGTGTCTTTTGTGAGTTTTGGGATGACCTATAGCCGCAAGACCATGATCCTTCTTCCAAATCCCTGAATATCTCCCCCTTTCCAACGGGCTTCTGGTGACATCTTTTGAGTGCTCCTCCTATTTTCTGAAAGCATCCAAGGTCCCATATGAGTGTCGTCAGAGCAGCACCTGCCATGATCGCGGGATAGTACCATAGTGAGGTATAAAGCATTCCCATGATTCCCCCAAGGTACACGAGGAACCTTGTAAGCTTGTCAGTGATTGCTCTCTCAGACAGTCGGACAGCTGCAAGAGCAATGATGCCTACTGTCGCAGCGTTGAGGCCAGACAGTAGTGCATATACTGGATTTGGAAGGGTATTTCCAATATACGCTACACCCACGGCGAGGCCGTACATGCCTATGGCACCTGGGAGGCTGAAGAATTGTCAGTCAGGCACCATCATCATGACAGCTAGCCATACCTACCTAAACATTAAGATGGCAAGCGTCCCTGCAGAGAACCCGCCATGGATCGTGTTTATACAGAAAAGCATCTTTACGCTTGCTGAACCCGGCAGGGCCTGGCTGACGGCAAATATCTGTTGATACTGTGATTCTCTCAGCACGGTTGTTCGGGTTTGTTTGGAGGAGCGTTCTTTACCGTTGGTTCGTCGATCCATTGTAAATGCTCCACGAATCGTTGGTGAAACTAGTTGAGGATCAGCAAGAGAGCTTGTCAGGACATTGATGTTCCGCACTGTCTGGAATTGTACAGCTGGACCCCCAAACGCAGTGAGGCCCACATGCCAGTTGACTCTGAGCACATCTCGATATCGCGCCAGCAAATGCATTATTACCCTGTTATCACGGAGAAGGAGATACAAGTAGAGAGCTGTACAATGATAAAAGCCATGTATTGTAGCAATTAAAGGATGTATTGGAACAAGAAAGTTGCAAGCTGTGCAAAAAAATTGCTTTCACTGGCCGAGAAGAGTTTGTGTGAATGTCTTGGTAACCATGAGCGCCTGAAACGGCGCATGTGAAAATACATTATCAATCGGGATTTGACTTCAAATTTTTCCAGCATAGACGCATCAATGCATGACGCAAATTGAATTATTTAGGCATGTGAGGATCATAAGGTAATACACGTTGAAGTGCCTCGGAAAGACGCACCAGTCAATAAAGGGGAGGTGCCTGAGAGCCTGGCTGTCATTGTCGCCACCATGACATTACAGTATTAAGTTCCCTTTTTCATTCCAATTAGCCATATGAATAGTCATGTTTTAAGCTAACGTCGTCCCCAATAAGGTTCACTGTTGCTGCTCGATGCCTACGAAATGGTGCATTGATGCGGATAGCACCAAGTTTCAGTCAAGGAACGGCTCCTGGCAAAGCATTGCGATTCGACGCACGGAGAGATCTGGACGTCCGATCCCTCAAATATCGCTTCCCCGTACTTCCCCAGATTATAGCGTGAGGTGCCTGAGCGTTATCGGCTGTCATCGCCATAGCCGCTGAGCCTCATGCGCTTGCGGCCTTTGCGTATCAAATGGGCAGGTGCTTGTTTCCTCAGACAGGTCTATTAATTCCGGTGCCGAACAACCGAGGGGATTCAAAAGATAATCACCAAGCCGGATTGCTCGATGCTTGACTTGCTCGGCGTGTGGATTCCACCCTGTCCGGGTCTCTATAACTCGAAAACGAACATTACGCCATACGAAACATCAGAGTAAAGTTTGGGAGTGTTTTTGGGATCGCAGAAGTGGCACTTTGATAGAACAGCATTGACGGAAAAAGATATAACACGACGTTGTCTTCTTGCTTAGCAGTAAAACACATCTGTTATTCACGCATCAATCTTACCGCAATGCCTCATACATTCTGGTATCCCTATCCGGGAATGCATAGCTCAGCTACGCTGATAGTCTGTGTCATATGCATTCCAAGCTTTCTTAGATCATCATAAGGGTCTCGGAATCTTGATCTGGATAGACGTTTGAAGCCATCTGTTGATTCCACCTGTGTAGGAGGTCACCCTCGAGGGACTGAGTTGCCCCACCAGCAACATATCTCAAATCAGAAGTACCTCCACTCCGGCCTCGGTGATTGCTGTTACCGTAAAAATTGATATCATAGCTGTACTGGGCATGTTAATTGGCCATGGTCGGATCGTCAGTGATGTTGTTCTGGTGCTGCACTACATTTGCCACGCGCCAAGAATGGAATCTGTCTTCCACAAGATTGATGAACTGGGTGTTCTCCATTGTTCGCGTCTGGCCATGAAGTATGTGGCTTCATCGAATGACAACGATTGCTCTGGTAGGAGCTGAGTGAGATTGCCTTGGAGCGAACTTCTTTTGCTCCCGCCGGCCGCGAGTGCCAATGGTGCGGGCCCCTAATTTTCATTTCCCTAGAGCCATGTAAGGCTGATATAGGCGCCCCTAGAGATGCCTACACGCTTGGGCTCGGGAGCCCTAAATCTGGAAGCTCCTAAGCGTTCAGCCCTACACCGTAGGTAGGGTCGTTTGATGGTCATTCCTGCTACTCCCCTCCCAACGAAGTAACATTGTTCGACTTCTTTCTTAAATTATCGACTATGAACGATGCTGGGCTTCCGTCAGCATCCTGTGTCTACAGGCCGAACACTCTCCGCTGTGCATATTGCCCGACTGCGCGACTAATAGAGCATGGCAGACGCCCGGATACCCTCTCTCCTTCTCCCAAAGCTAATCTGATACCCATAATGCGCCTCGATATCCCCCAGACCTCCTCGCTCTCCACTGTGCCTCCGTTGCCACAGAAAGCAAGTCGCCTTAAAATCGAACCCTGAGCGCCTTTGAGGTCGTGCTCATATCCCTCCCTCCCTTCTCCAGTAACGCGCGTCTTCGGCATCATCATTATCGGCAGCTGTGCCCTTATACCAAGAATATACTGCGTCTTGATAAGGTGGGAGGCTCGAAAGGAGGGGGCTGTAAATACCTTGATGGCAGGGGCAAAGATTGAATAGCCTATCTGGTCATCTCTCGGTCGCGCTGGCACATATTGCGGTTCGAGTCATGCTCCAGAAGGGTCTTGCACATAGCTAGGTAAGTCTACTTGCACGAGTCTACATCTTCTCAAACATGCCTCACACGTCCCATGAGCTGATAGATTCTTATTGCTAGGTTTACATCATTAGGGCAGCCACGCCAACAGTCCCTCCGCGTTTGCGGCGTGCCTGCTCCTTTACCCAATGCCAGTTGGCGATGCCTACATGAGATGGGGATGCTTTGATCACGTATTATACCAGCCCCATTCATCCATCAATCTCCGTTGGGCATGCTGCCTTGGCCAGCCACTGCACTGTTCGGTCTCACTCATGAACTCGATGAGAGCCGCTTGTTCAGCTCGATCCCGAAACCAGCTGCCACCTATACACGAGCATGAGCAGCTCAGTAATACAATCATAGATCTTGGCGCAACATACAGAGGTTAATGGCCAGGTTTGCAGTAAACCTGGCCGGAACGTATGCGTTACAGGCCGCGATACCCCAAAGTGTCCGTACGTGAGACAAAGCGGTCTCCTAGTCATTCGCCGTAAACAACACGTTGGAAACGGCTACATCGTGGAACTCACCTGGATTGCTGTCATAGAAGACTTCATTCGGTGACCCATGCGTGGAACCGTGGGATCGTATGTCGTAAGGAAGAGACTTGCTAAGATGATGAAGTGTGTTCCGACAACTGTTCCATACTTGTCAACATGAATCTCCTATTGCGGGCGTACGACATTCGTTACGCACCATGCTCATCAGTAACATGACATATCTCTGGGAACCAACACCCTTTAATTGGATCGCGAGGCCGAAAGAGTACAGGATCAAAGCCGCTGGGTCGCCGCTTCTCCCAATCAAAGACAAGTTTGCGCAGTTCCAACCACTTTGCGTGTGTAGATTCGCTACCAAAAGCCCACTGTAGTACTTGAGCACAGATCCAAAGAGCTCGATGCACCCACTCGGCATCGTCATCCGAGGATTCGAGTGAAGATTCAGATGTACAAATATCCAAGTTTGCTTGGACGGTGGATTGCTCGACACATGCAATATAGATCTCTTGACGAAGATGTACCCAAAATACTGCACGCCGCAGCCGTGAGGAAAGACATATACCTTGTGAAGGCAGGACGACCGATGTTGCGAGTAGATGTCGTCTTGAATCGGCGGCAGCTGTTGGAATTAGATCGATTAGGTCCACACTGGTCTGGTAGATGGATAGAGCGTACATTCAAGATCCTCGTATAGATGGAGGAATACAGTCGTTAGGAGAAGATTATCATCTTTTGGCATGTCGTGACCGTCAAGCATTGGAACCATGTGTTCAAGACACCTATCATGGTAGCGGACAGCGTTGTAAGCATCATAGTCTGAGACACGGCTCAGATGCAATGCGGAAAGTGCGAGTATGGCGTTCATAAGTAAAGGGCTAGATGCAGCCATTATGGGAGCCATCTTTGCGAAATGTCGCCTGCTGTCAGCAACGTCAAACTGAATTCTCCAGTCAGTATAGGAGCACGGAAATCTCTTCTCTCTACACGAACCCACGGGGCAAGGCTGTCCACATAGTGCTGCAGGAGACGGAATTCGTTGGTGTTATCCAATGGCCATTTTCGCCGCTCCTGGTAAGAGCATACTGGTGAGGTGGGAGTGTCTTGTGTATGAATGCTGTAAGAATTGACTGAGGAAGCGGATTTCGTCTTTTGATGGAAGTCATGCTGCGTGTATTCGTGGCGGCCGCGAAAGCCTTGAGCCCTTGTGTTCCATTCTCCAACGGCATCAAAAGCCGGCACGTTGCTGTCATTAAAATTGGTGTTTGGCTCAAATGTCTGTTCATGGTTATCGTCACGCGGGTATATTGATGCGTGATTCGCAGTGTCCGATTTTGACTCATCAATTATCGGATAGGGAGGAGATATGCCGGCGTCCGAGGACTTGTGAGAAGACAAAAGGTTCGGCTGGATGTCATGGACGCTGACATTCAATGGAGAACTCCGAGATGGGTTCTGGAACCGATCTTCTGACGACTGTCTGTTGTGGTTGGTGGCAGCATGTATATCAGCTCCGCGGTATGTATTGGCGACATCATTACTTTCATCGACGAACTCTACTGCGCGCAATTCGGATTAGTCTAGTCCATGCAAAAGTCGCAGGCTAGTGATACTTTTACCCACGGTGTCACTCCATGGCAGGTCGGCCCCAAAGAAGAACTCGTATTTACTGTAGTCGGCAGGGGTAAAAGTGCTTGACGGGCAAACCAGGTTCCGAAACCTGACATTGTATCCACGAAGGCAGGTTCGACCTGCAGATTCGCATTGGAGGCATACAGGACGCTGGTCACCTGTTAAGCCTTAGCTTTCTATATCCTAGACTAGACTACTGGAACGTAAGAAGTCTTCCGAACCCAGGAGCTGGGATGAACTTGCATTTCAGATGCCGTACTCGGCAACTTGCACTACACGCACTTAGTCCCGGCCTTTACTTTTCCATAACTGGGTTGTACAAACCAGTCAGGCATGCGGAGGTCAAGCCACAATGGTGCTGAGACAAGGTCAACGAGGGTTCGCCTCTTTAGACCATTCAAGCACCACACTTCACAGATGCAGGCCTTTCAGACTTTACAAATGACAGCTCAGGACACTTCAACCATTTGCAGGCATGTTGAACAGACCCTTGGTATTGATAAGAAGAGGTTGCAAGTTGAGCCGGTGCAGCGGATGAGGAAAGCTTCCTTTGTCGGACTTCTACCTTTACCCGATGCGGTTACCCTACCTCTACAGGGGAGGAAAGTTCCCCTGCCAAATCGCGTGCACTTTGTCAATGTTTACAGACAGGCTGCCTATTCGCTCTTCGTAGTGAGGAAATTGACGTAAAAGGTACGGACAGCTAACACAATTGGACAGAGTCAAATGCGCTTCGCGCGCACGATGTCGTTATTCAATCGTGCTTATCAAACCCCACTTGGAATTAGGCATGCAAAAGAGGGTGCACATGACTCCCAAGTTTTTGAATTTTGATCCACATAGTCCAAGGTCGATAGAGAACCGGCCCATTTTAATAAGCAGAGATCTCTTATTCTGTTGGAAAGTCTATCTGCAAATAGTATATCAGAACATCTCCTTCGCAACAAAATACTCCTTCCCAATGCACGGCTGTTCGATATCATAGATTGCCTGTACTTCTCTGTTGTGATCAGGCTACCTTCCGAGCCTATACATGAGGCATTGCCGGAGAACAAGCCCTACAGAGGTCTGGATAGTCTAGTGAACCAAAATTTCGTGGTACCAGACGTTGTGCTGCCAAAAATGTCTCAAAATGAGCTTTCCCAGTCCGATTTACGTCGAGCTTCCTCTGATAATTCGCCTAATCACGCTCCTTACGAGGAATCCGTGGTGACTGTGACCGGGCCAGGTCTACCAGACACATGTCAACTTGATTGCGGAGCCGAACAAAACCGTGCCATTAGTACAGCTCGCGAGAATGCCATTGCTTCCTTGATTGTATTGGCGAACTTAGTGCCTGTATATTAATTTCGATTCCTCGCCCCAATTATGGCTAATAGGAAGCGCAGATGATCTCCTTTGGTGCTGGCATTGGCGGAGGATTGCATATTGGCAAGTCTTTGGGCGTGCAAGGCCCTAGTCAGGCGGCATGGATCCCTGCATCTTATTCGTCTGTATCCTATCTGACTTTTTATCTGTTTCCTGTTAACATGTGTTTGACTACAGGCTTACTCAAGGTGCATTTATCCTCATGACCGGCCGTCTCGGTACGATCTATGGCCATAGAAAGATTCTACTTGCTGGAGCAGGATGGTGGGTGCTATGCTCTTTTGTAAATGCCTTTTGCAACAATTTCATCGCATTCAACCTAGTCAGGGGCTTGTCTGGAATTGGTGGTGCCATGATCGTGCCCAATGCTGTTGCGGTCATAGGCACAACATTCCCTCCAGGGAGGAAGAGGAATTTGAGTCTAGGCCTCTTTGGTGCTGGTGCTCCGATAGGTGGTTGGTTGGGCGCCTTCTTTGCAGGTGTTTTGGCCGAGCTGACGCCTTGGAAATGGTTGTTCATCTTTATGTAAGCGAAAACGCAGCTCGCAAATGATCTTCCAGTCTGAACTAGCATCAGGGCTCTCCTAGGGTCTGTGGTGTTTGGAAGCCTTGCTCTCGTCCTGCCAGCAGAGAAGCTTGTTACAGAGTCCGAAAGAATGGACTGGTTTGGTTCTGTTCTAGGTATTGGAGGCCTCATCCTCTTCAATTTCGTATTCAAGTGAGTTGCTTCGTGGCTATCATTTTGCCTATCTGACACCATATAGTCAAGCACCGATGGCAGGGTGGGGTTCTCCGTACGAGGTTGCCCTCCTAGTCACGGCCATAGCCCTACTTTCGTCCTTCGGACTGTGGGAATACAAAGTTGCCCATACGCCTATATTGCCTTTGACGATCTGGATGGCTCCTTCGTTCTTTCCGTTAGTCTTGGTGGTACTCATCAGCTTTATGTCGTATGGGACCTTCATCTGGTACTTAGTGGCATGGCAACAACAGATCCGTCACTGGTCAGTGCTCTCAACTGGCTTGGGCCTCACGCCAGTCGCAATCTGTGGAGGAGCAGCGGCCGTCATGTCCGCGTGGCTGATTCCACGCCTTGCGGCTCAGTGGATCATGGCATTGGGGTGTTTAGCAATTCTCATTGCCCAAGTTTTATTAGCCACAATGCCCGAACAGCAGTCATACTGGGCCCAGGTCTTTCCAGCAACAATCTTGAGTGCATTCTGTCCAGATTTCATCTTCACAGCCGCTCAGATAATCGCCTGCAACAGCGTAAGGCGGCATGAGCAGGGCATTGCTGGCTCCCTCGTTGGTGTATTGCAGGTTTATGCTACTAGTACTGGGCTAGGATTTGCTGGAATTGTAGAGACGCATACTGACGATCATGGTAGCTTGCCAGTTAGAGGTTATCGTTCGGCGCTGTACTTTGGGATGGGTATGGCCGTGGTAGCATTGGTCATTGGAGTCCTTTTTGTAAAAATGACAAAAGATACTCGAGAAGGATGGCAAGATAGGGTTGCTGCCCCCAAGTTACCAGCGACTAAGCCAGGGGAGACAGTCCCCGTTTAGGTACATCAAAGCAACAGGACAATTGAGATCTGCGGTGAATTAGAGACTAGCAGTCCAAAGAAAACAAATCTTCGCACGTCGTTTGATATATATAGTAGAGTACGTCGGGAGTGTTTTTAATTATTGGAGGAACTATCCTTGTGGTTGAGGTTTGCCGGTCGTACGATCGACGGATTCCTTGGGCTCGACCCTCTGCCCTGCAATCCCCCTACCGGCGCTAAATACACGGCCCTCCGGAGCGGACACCGGGCGAAGTGGCTCCCGGTACCTTAAAAGCTTTGGTCTAGCCAACATAACCTAAGGTATCCAGCAATCTGCTACTACACCACACATACACCAGCACATTGGTCCCCACCCTCCAACATGACTGCACGCTTGCAACCTCTCCGACCAGAATCAATGGAATCGCCGAGGTGAGCTGCAGGGTTTCTGTTGAGATATTTGTACTGAGCTATGCCTCCAGGATGCTCACCACCCAGAAGCCAGACATCACAACATCACCTGCACTGCTGCCCTCGGGCCGCTGCATCTGGCGCCCAATACTTTCCAGGCGTGGCTGGTCACGTCTTTGACTGCTGCGATACCATTACTACACAGGGAGAAGAGATGGTGGGGGTCAACGACTTCCACGATAAATATAATAAGAGTCAGCTGGGAGACCATGTCTGCCATTGAGACTTAAGAGTTGAGCCAGTGTCTGCCGGTAGTTCGATATACCATCTGATGTAGATGGTCTTCCCTGGGCATGGTGGAGGCCTGGGAGCGGAGAATGTTTATGGCGGGCTGGGAATCCAGTGTTAGTGTCGACGAGATGCCTAGCTCATACTTTGGGAAGGAAGAAGCGAAGATGCCTTCGTCGGGTCTCCCGATCTGTGACTTGACTGACTGCTGTGTTCGTACCGAAAGAAATCTCGTTCTTGAGGGGTGGAGCCGTGATCACAAGACACGCACACGCTTTCATTGGTTACTCCAAGGTTATATTATACAACTCCAAGTACATGGATGAGTCCCGTGTTACTCAAGCTGTTTGGAAAGCATCTTCTATCGGCAAGCCCCGGCTTTGCTCTCAGGAAGGATCCACAGTGTGACACCTCCAACCATCCGTGCTCGGCCGCTCAACAATGTGACTCCTTCCTAACAATTTACCCAGAACTAGCTCTTTTCATACTCCAACATTAATCACTCTTTAAGACCTACGTTTAAGACTATGCAAGCTGCCCATCGAACATTTCTGAATGTATTCCTCTTAGCAGACAAGATGGGCCGCTTTATGTTTTGAAACGAGTGAGGTCCTCTTGAACCTACGCTGAGTCTGGAATGGATGTTTCTGCATCCTTTACACTAATTGAAGCATCCAGGCCAACGAGGTCACCAGGTAATGCCTTGATCTCAGGTACAACTTTACTGGGAACTTCCTCAAATACGGCTATATATTGAATGAAAACGTCAGTGGCTCGAGCGATGGACCCTATCCGTGACGTTCAAGGCCTTTCAAACGTAAATAAAGCTGTAGCTTCCGTTTCAAAACCAGTTCCGATCTATTTCCACAGTATTGCTCATGGTGGGGGTTCGATGGTTTTGACTTGACTTTTCTCTCGCCCCTCCGCGCTGTGAGCTGTTAATGGTCTGCACCGCCGGTTGATCGTATTACGTGTGGTCTATGCTAGGTTTTCGTGCCATTTAGAATGGCAATGTCTCTCGGGTTGATCCACAGGCATCAATCAACACCGCGGGGTGAGGAATCTACCTTCATCATGTCACCCTGCCCAAAGATGTGAGAGGGACCATCTACCAGATTCCTCCTTGTCGATGTCATACGACCAATATTTGCAAGTGCATTATCATCATAGGTCTCATGTGCATAGATTTCATGCTCGAAACCATATCTGATATGGATATTGCGATATTCACGGTGATTCATCGTCACTACATACTATGGCTATGTACGAAAAATATATACAGTTAGAGAAACTTCATGCTCTGAAGTAAGCCTATAACCACGGACTCGTAAAAGCTGCCTTAGGCATGCTTGAATCTCAAGATGAGCTTATCGCTAATAGGTCGGGATATGTATGTGTCCGCCTGTTCAATACCCTCATCATCTACAATTTCAGTTACGTAATTTGTATATATCGCCGCAATAATTAACTTCATGTCTGCACAAACATCCCACAATGTCAGCTTATGATAAAAAGAAGTGGATCAGCTCTAAGTGGGAATTTGGAGCCATACCTTGAATAGCAAAGTTACTTCCCAAACACATCCTTCCGCCACTACCGAATGCCCAGAACCATCTCTTCATTTCCTCTCTGTTGCCCTTTGCCGCGTCCATCCACCTTTCAGGTATCCATTTCAGTGGCTCGGGAAACACCTCTGGGTTCCGATGTAGGGTATAGGCGTTGGCGCTAACTCTTACACCGCCGGGAATGTTGCTGTAGCCTTCTATTGTGGTACCACCTGGTGAGAAGGGAGTTCTTCGTGGTTGTATGGCTGGTGCTGCTGCATACAGTCGGAGAGTCTCTTGTAGCATACTATCAAGGAGTGGGAGAGAATCGATGGAACGTGGTGTGGGAAGACGCCTATTCTTGTCGTTGCTTGCAGACTCATTCATCGAGTATCTTATCGGTGGATCCAGGGTCAACAACTCGCTGCGGAGGCGGTCTTGCAGAGCGGGACGCTTGGAAAGCTCGTGCATAAAATATGTGAGAGTGATGCCAGATGTTTCATGGCCTGCTATTAAGTGGTCCAACATTTCCGAAGCCGTGGTCATCAGACGTGACTTGAAGTCAGGCTTTGTCGAGGACACATCCAGGGATTGCGAGAGACGTCCATAGACTACAGGTTGCGTGGTCGGTGAGCTATTCTCCGCCTTCTCTGAGTGGATAAACTCTTCGGCTGCCTCGCACATAGCCAGGCACCACCTTTCCACTTCCCCCCCAGCCCGCTCTTGCGGGAGCTGGTCCTTGAAAATGCTATATTGTGCCAGCCAATGCTGTCGATATTGGACATCATGCATGAAATCCGTACCAGTGGACAGTCCGAACAGATAGGCAGAGGTGAAGTCCATGCCGACGCCCTGAAAGAAGTCAAGAACATCCATTTCTACACCTTTGTCTGCAACTGATTGCATAATAGGCATGAATCGGTCGAACATTAGATGAGTGGACGCCTTTTGCAAATCTTCGGAGCTTTGCAGATAGGATTTCGAATACAAGTTGGATACCATGCGTTTCTGCGCAGAATGTGGCTTGTGTTCAAGCATGCTAACCATGTTTGGTGTGCCATAATTCATGAATGCATCCTGGTACCATCGGTCTTTCTCAAAGCCACCAATGTATATAGTTTTCAACGCGGAAGGAGTACAAACGCTGAGCTCATTGGGCCCAAGTCTCAAGATGGGCCCATACTTTTGATGAAGCGAGAAAATCGCTCGAGTTCCTGCACTGGCTCGTCTTTTCGACGAAATCCAAAGCGACGCGAAGGGTGCCGTGAAGTGGGCATTGGGGACCTTCGACAACGGTGATAAGAAGGCTGGAAATAGAACAAACTTGTAGAATAAGAGCAGGAGCAAAAGGGCGAGCCCAAGGATCGTTAACGAAGCCATACTCCTGTTCGAACCATCAACTGGATGGGAGAGACTCTCAATTCTGGGATAAGAAGTGGCTCAATGTGTCGTGCTGCATGCTTTCTAATCTGGAAGTGGGGTGATATGCAGCTAGAGGCCGAAGGATTTTGTAATTTGTCAAATCTTTAACATAACTGCCAGCGCAGCACCAGATGCATAATCCTTCGAGATACCATGACCCAAGTACATTGGCCAATTCATGCATCGTGCATTAGCAACTGGACGGCTGTTGACATGGGGCTAAGACTTCTGGAGCGGCTTGCACTGAATCTCGATCTCTAACGTTGACGCCACCGTACTGTGTAGCGTCCCTTGGGACTCAAGAGCGAGAGTGTGATAGGGCGGAAGCAATGTACCTGTATGATTCCCCTTCGCCGGCTCGTCTAGGCCCCCGGTAGTTAGAAGTCTCAATCTAAGGTAGGCTCTCTAGGGTAAGGTAGGGGGGATGCCTTAGTGCAGCCCCGAGACGACTTACTCCGATAGGGACTTTAATCAGGCTCATGCCGCCTAAGCCTCCCGCCCAGACCAACCCATACTTTTGTAGTCCAGCCGTTCAACCTAGAAGTGGTCCAGAACATTAGCGACATCTTCCCGCTCAGCACAACAAATTTGCGAACGCCATAGACTTCGAGATAAACTCTTTAATCATACAGGCATGCACTTGATTCCGTAAGGGGAACCTCTAAGAGATAGACAGGCGTAGCGCATCTGTCGATTGCGTGACAGACTTCGAAGATCTACTTGGTCGAGCGTCTCATATTTTGGCTGGGAAATGCCAACAGACGGTGGTCTTCATGAATGACCAAATCAATACTTTTACGCTCTATGGACACAGAATTTTTCCCTGAATCTTTTCCCAAATTCTTGATAATACAATCAAAAACAGGCCACCCGCTTC
Source organism: Cladonia squamosa (assembly GCA_947623385.2). Taxonomy (NCBI): domain Eukaryota; kingdom Fungi; phylum Ascomycota; class Lecanoromycetes; order Lecanorales; family Cladoniaceae; genus Cladonia; species Cladonia squamosa. The sequence continues at coordinate 1,018,098 of OX392391.1, read as the reverse complement.
ACGTGAAGAGAACAGAAATAGAATGAACAGGAATGTACAACATACACGGATCTTGTACTAAATGTACAGCCCCGTAGTATTTCGACCAGCTCCAATCTCCTCGTCATTCTCCCCTGATTCACCACGATGAACCCTGATATCAATTTTCTTCTTGATTATCATCTTCCGGCTATCATTGCTCCCAATGCTAACCTCATCGTGCTTTCCCTCGTGGACGATCGTGGTCTCATTGTTGGATCGATCATTTGGCGAGATGTCCGAGTTCATCCTAGAAGTACCCTTCCGGGACATTCGCGACATTGTTGTTGTGTCTATGTTGGAGTAGTTCTTCTCTTTGCGGCCCCCGGAACCAAATGAGCTGAGGATATAACTGGCTCCTCCTTTGCGGTCACCACCGCCAGATGATCCGTAAACTTTACTACCCAGAGCGGTCCTGGGTTCTGTAGCCCCGTATTCTGTGCTTACAGCAGCCATGAAAGGTCTCAAGCAGGGCATAGTTGCCGCGATATTGGCGTAATGAAGTTCGATTTCCGCCCATACTACCGCGCCGACAAGGTCCAGGGTTGGATTGGAAGAGCGAATACCAGTGGCTAAATTATGCAGTCGGAGTAGCGCAAAAGCGATGAGGCTGATTAAGTTAGCAGATGTGCACATGTGTGATGGGTTTGGGTAATGTTGACGCACGGTAGACGAAATAGGAATGCGACTACGACCATCGCTTTCTTCGTGAGTGGCATCTTAAGGTCGTGAACAAGGACTGCAGCTAAGCAAACAAGAATCACCTCAACGACAATATCAATTATGGTGACGAACTGCCAACGTGCAAGCTACAGGAGCATTAGCAAGTATGTCACAATGTCGTAAGCGTGGTGTTTCTCACCATGTTCGTGCATTGGGCAGATATGTCCGTCCATGGGTGGTTAAGCTCACAGTTCACGGCTACCGTGAAAGCTGATGCAATGACCCAGATAGTACTCAGTCCCAGCACTGCGTAGGAGGCTTTGTTGTGGAGTTTGTTCGGTGTCAAGCGGAGGAATAAGAAGCCCAGACTGCATTTTGAGAGGTACAGTGTAATAAGGAAGAGTATATCACCCGCAACCCAGGCCTGTAGAGGTCAGAAAAGCCTCAATAGAACTAGAACTTAGATAACCCCAGATCTTACGTGTTGCACAGTGTTTATGTCCCCTTGACCGAGCAGCTCAATCGAGGTACCAAAGCCTTTGGAGACCGCAAAGAATATCACGATAGATTGAAAGAAAGCGAATGCCTGGTCGGGGTCAGCAGGCAGCATCCCGTACGAAAAGGTGCGTCCAGACTAACCGTAGCTATTGAGTGCACATAGTCATCCCGCGTGAAAGGTGGACTGATTATGAACCTGACATACAAACGTATGAGCAGGCAAACTATTCCGAAGGTCAACCCCAACGCAGCTGTAATAACCACCCAAGCACCGTGATGGGTTGCATTGGTTACTTCAACTGGAGCTGCTTGCCCTGATGGAACAGCGCCCGGCGGGAGAGGAGTAGGTGATGAAGCCATGTTGTCGCCGTGCTTACTGATTCCAAATTCACATGAAGGAAAAGGAAAGACAGATGTTTTCACATAGTCATGCACCAGCCTCGTGCTCACTGCATTGCATGAGCACGGCTAACCGTGCGACTGAAGTCTCCTATCAATGCTCCATCTCGATACAGGAATGCTGCATGCAAGATACGCTTAGCATGCAGGCATCAACGCTGTTCCAAGCGGAAAGCTCAGACGCCGCCACAACTGCATCCGCCATCTCATCTCTTCACTTATCACGCACGGAGTACGACCGAGGAAAATTTCGGGGGTTTCGTACCCCCACCTCGCTCCCTTGTTCATTTAGAGACAATGACTTTGGCTTGGCGAAGAAAATTTGCGCAAGGCTCTATTGGCTGGCGAATTTGATATTAATCTCCTGCGGCCTGTCTGTGCCAGTCCACTAAGCTTCTTGAAAAGCAGCCACCGTCACAATTGTTCTGATGAGGCATAATGCAAGGTACGAAGATGCAGATCACATTTGCTGTATCTGGAACCACACCCCCGGGAAAAACCTAATCGCTACCTTTAAGCTGACACAACTTGGACAGCCACCCCACCTCAACAAAGTATACGCTTCCCATTCCGCGATCAAGAAGCACGCAACGATATGGACAAGTTCCTCACGCTCTTTGTTGAGCTCTTGTAAGATACCCTCACCAGTGCAAGCCGAGACGCGTCTTGGCCATTCATTCAAGGGTGGTCGTAGTAGTGACCGCCTGCTTGTGTGATAGACATGATAGCCTGGCGACCGGGTGCAGGTGGCGTCTTGTCCTGTTCCGTCAACCCTGGTCTGGAATGTAAGGTAAAGTAAAATGTCGGCTTATCCCTTGCAAAGTGGTCGCGCATTTATCTTGCATAGACCAACATGCCAGATAAGGGATGGAGCAAACTTACTATTGGCTCCCCGTGGGCCCTAGAATTTTTGGTGGGCCGCCGCTGGCCCCTAACGGCATCTAAGGACATACCCCCGCGTGGCCTCCCGCCTAAGCCCCCGCCATCACCTAACCAGGCGGTAACCCTTATTGTAGTGTACTCATTGGTGCAGGGTATAGAGGCTTGCTACTACCAACCTTAGCTTTATCTGCCTGTGCTAGCGACATACACGATGCCATCAATACAGCCTCTCCTTTGCCCTCCCCACGCTAATGCATCTCGCATTCAATTCACACCACTTCTAGCGCAGGAAAGTACCAGCATGAACCGGCCTCGCCATGTTTCTATGACTTGCTGTTATTTGATTGATCGACTGGTTCCAGGGAAAAGGGTCGGGAAAGCACGGATTGTAATATTCCATGCACTCTCATCAGTAGCAGCGGGCCTGCCCCGGCCCAGATTGAGCCTCAAGGTCCTTTCACTTGTCGCGATTACACTTTGCTTCCTCATTCTTGTGAGCCTAATATTTCCTGTTCAGACGAAAATATGGAGTTGGATGCGAAGAGTATGGAGCTGGACGACATCAAAGGTAACAGCAATGGGAATATCCAGACGGTCTTCATCAAAGACGAAGAAGATCCCAACCATGTGTCACACGTTGCGCCAAAGTACCTGGGAACGGCTACCGATCAGAAAGATATGAGCGTGTTGGGCAGGCAGCAAGTTTTGAGGGTAAGAGACCGCCCTCTGCGCTGAAAAGGTTCGGCTAATGACGATGTGCTTCACAGCGTAACTTTCGCTTCATTTCAATCGTTGGCTTTGGATGCACCTTGATTAGTACCTGGGAAGTCCTTCTAACGTGAGTACTCGCCAATAGATGGTTGGGGCAGCCGCATTTGGGTCTACGCTGACACACAGGCAAGATTACTCACCTTCGTCTTGATCGATGGAGGTTTGGCAGGCTTCGTATGGGGCTACGTAGCGATTGTGATAGGATTCATGTTCGTTTACGCAAGCTTGGGCGAGATGGCTTCAATGTCAGTCAATCCTATGACCAAGTATCAAGAATCGCTGATGCTCAACTGCATGCAGGGCGCCGACCTCAGGGGGACAATATCATTGGGTGTCCGAATTTGCCCCAAAGAACTCCCAGAAATTCTTGAGCTTCATCACAGGTATGGAATGCATTGGGTGTACATATAGACGCAACACGCTAATAGGACCCGTACAGGCTGGCTGTGTTTCACAGGATGGCAGTGCGCAATCGTATCCATAGCGTTTCTGGCGGGGACAATCATCCAGGGCTTGATCATCTTAAACGACCCTACGTATGTCTTCGAACGCTGGCAGGGTACCATGCTGGTAATCGCAATTACCGCCTTTGCTATCGTTTTCAACACCTTTCTGGCCAAGAAACTACCGATGGTTGAGGGACTGATATTGATAATCCATATCGTGGGCCTGTTCGCGATAGTGATACCTTTGTGGGTGCTTGCACCAAGAAATACTGCCAAAGCCGTCTTCACCGAATTTAGTAATGGTGGTGGATGGAGTAGTACTGGTACATCTGTGATGGTTGGCCTGTCGACTTCCATCGTGTCCATGCTTGGCTTCGACTGTGGCGTGCATATGTGTAAGTGAGGCACAGCATCCATTTCTGAATACACGGCTAATCGTTATGGACCAATAGCGGAAGAGATCAAAGATGCTTCAGAAACATTGCCCAAAGCCATGACATATGCGGTAATTCTCAACGCAATCCTCGGTTTCATCATGGTCTTGACCCTGTGTTTTTGTATGGGTGATGCCACCAGCATTTTGGAAACCGACACACTATTTCCTTTTATCCAGATTTTCTATAATACCACGCAAAGCTACGCCGCAACAAACGTTATGGTCACCATACTTATTGTCACCCTCACGTCCAGCGCCATCTCGGAAGTAGCAACTGCATCTCGCCAACTCTGGTCTTTTGCACGAGACGGCGGAGTACCATTCGCCGCGTTCTTACAGCACGTGAGTCAACCACAATGCCTTTCCCATAAGGAAAACTGACAGAATTATAAGGTTACACCGGGCTGGAATATCCCACTCAACGCTGTGCTCGTGTCTCTCATTGTCACCGTCCTGCTTTCACTCATCAACATTGGATCCACAGTCGCGTTAGACGCCATAATCTCGCTCACAATAGGCTCCCTCGTGTCCTCGTATATGATCACCATCGGATGCATCTTAGCGAAACGCATTCGTAAGGAACCACTCCCGGCGCGTCGTTGGACACTGGGTCGCTACGGCTTTGCGGTCAATGTTTGTGCCTTGCTCTTCTTGGTGCCGATCTTTATCTTCTCCTTCTTTCCGCTAGCAACCCCAGTGGTGGCGAGCACTATGAATTGGGGCGTTGTCATCTACAGTGGAATCATTATCTTCGCCACTGTATACTACTTCCTATACGCTCGCCACGTATATGTCCCACCAGTGGCATTGGTCAAGCGAGATTTATAGAAATAGGCTTCAGCAATATGTCCGTTGGAATCTGAGCTTGCGAATGGACCTGAACTGTATTGACATGCATTGAAGTATTGTCGGTAGTATTAAGTTGTATATACGTTCGTAATAGAGGCAAGCTTTGACTTGAATCCATCATAATTAGATGACCTGAATCCATCGTGAATAGAGGTAGGTTAGCAAAGAAAAGAATTCGAGCTTTGCTTTGGAAGGTGAGTGCAACCCTGGAATACGAACCGAGTGCGGTTGGTTGGCTCGTGGGGGATAGAAATATCGGCATCCCTTGCAAAATGTCGGTCCTTTTAGTACGAAATAAACCCGCAATCAGTAATTTTATCTGCTGATCTTTACTTTAAAAACTCTTAAATTTAATGACTTTTGATAAGTTTAAGTTAATAAGTTTATCTTTGTTTAGAAGAAGAAGTTATAGGTAGGTTTGTAAAGACTGGTTTTAAGCTAGGGGTGCCAATATTTTTGTCCCCCGCGAGGTTGGCTTGTTTACTTTCCAGCTCTTAGTATAGAACACAAGAGTGGGAACCAAGACACAGCTTCCGCAAAGGCTTACCAATTTGAGATGACAAAGCCAGCATTTCAACGATACAGTTGAATCCTAGCACTCGTACCCACTGATAATATGGAGAATCAGTACAGACGTAGCGGTATTGGAGAAATCATAAAAGCCAACTGGATTGATAAGTGGTATATTGATACTTTTGAGATCATCTAAGATTTTGAGTGGAAGTCTCCCATAAATCTCCCTCCCAGACATTATGAGGATTTCTAGCTTATTTCTTGTATGGCTTTACTAGCACTAAATCTTCAATAGTTCCAATAGGAAAGCAAGTTCACCCGCGATAAAGAGGGTCGTGATGCACTTCGTTGCCGCGGTAGTGGGACTCGTGATTGCGCCCTGCTTAAGTGTCATTTCGCCCTGCTGCGGGGCGCCTTGCATGACGCTAGTACTGTACGGTGAGCGTTGCGCAATTGACACGTCTGCCTTGTTTAGCCACGCAGCGACTTCGTGTACAGCAGAGCGAGAAACAGAAAATTTCAGCGTCTGAGAATGAATGCAGAGTCTTTGTTGTCAGACCTCGACCGCAAGAGTTCGCGTCTTCTTCGCCATTCAAGTTCCTTCACTATCAAGAAAGGCGCCACTTCAGAGCAAATAGTCGAAATCTGAAGTGCATTTCGATATACAGGCTTTTCCAAGCTTAGCATGCCTTTCCAGAATCAGTTTGCGCTCTCTTTGGAGCTCACAAGAATCGCACCCGTTGGACTCATAATCTCAAAAGCTGGTCAAGCATTGATGCGTCTGGCAAGAGATCTTCAAAATTCTGGCTCTGATATAGTCATTGAGGAGGACCTGGCGAATGTGTTCGGAAGATGTGATATATCCTCAATACTGACTTCGTCTTTCAAGACTGTCATAACCCAGAGCGACGGCCCACCCACCCTTTTAGATGGTGGAATTACTCTGGTGAGCGGCGCTGGGCCTACCGTGATACGAGGACTCCAAGAATCTCCCTACTTTGCTACCGTGGTCCAGACATCTCTTCTCATGTCAGTGCACGACAGGAAGTCTTTGGCAAGTGCTATACACGAGACAATGGAGAGGAATCAGGAAGGCGCGCCGCCAGACAATATTCCCAGAGCCCCACCAACAACGAATGGTATCCTTGGTGTTCTACGAGCAATCGAGGAGCAAACTTCTGCGTATGGTTGGAGCGGACATCTTCTTGCAGTTTCTGAGATGCTACCTCGTGACATCAGGCACTTGGCAGTCCAGACTATACCACAAACAGTCTTAACAGGTGCTTTGAATATGTTCCCCATGGTGACAAGCCTGCCATTGGATCGATTGATATATATTGAAGGCTCTCAAGGCATGTGTACTATAATTGTATGGGCACATCATGTGCTAGGCCTGAACGTTTTGGTCAAAACCAATGAGATTCCAGTCAAAGATATCAAGTTCGGAGGAGTAAGGGAGGGAGACGAGCAAGTCATCATAGACACACATTGCAAGCAATTCAGCACACCTTGCATAATACTACTCGATGCCTGCAAGGAAAAAGAGGAGCTATTTCGAATGGAAGTAGAACCTGGTGATCCACCACTGCAATCATGTTTCAAGGTACCAGCGAAAGGTTATGGAACCTTCATTATGGGCGACGTAAGTTCACATATAGGTATCAGTGACGAAAACCTGCGCGCATCTGTAATTCATGACATGTCTTTGGTATCTACATCCTTTGCGTTTATCCTCGCTCAGCATCTAATCACAAATCCTGAGCGAAAGATGCGCTGGGTTGTCTCTAGTCAATCTTTGCTCAATAGTGCGAGGTTCCTTTTCAGTGGTACATTGTCAGAAGCAAGCATTAAGGAATACGTCATGATATACTCATGTCGTCCCTTGGATATCATGCTAGCGCCTCCTGCTTCCGTAATGAGCTGGGTTAGGACGTCGGAAGAGCCACTGAAGGCCGTGCGGCCTTCAGTAGAGGGGGATGAAACTCACAAGAACGATATATGGAAGTCATTGGTGTATGCTGCTCGTACCTTGAGCTGTCTTATACTAGCCCTTGCTCATGTTCGAGACCTTAAGGCCTGTGATAATTTGCCACTCACCGGAAACAACTTTGCCGAAAATCTCGGATATGCCCCTTTTGCAATGCGTTTGGCGGATTGGAACGGAACCGAAGATATTACTGTCCACGAGGACACTTGGTTGAACGTTATTTCGCTGCTCATGACTGGGCATAGGTTTGGAGCGGACTCCTATGACAGGTTCGAGGACATGGCGGGGAACAAGCCTATGCCCATATTTCGAGATACTTGTCTCGTTAGCGACAGAGGATGGAGCCTTTATATTCCGACATTTGGCAGGCAAGATCCGTTTTCAATAGATAGAGACATGATTCAGATCTCCAAAGGAGTTCCATGTAGAAATGGCGTCCGGAAACATGAGATAATTGATGGACCCTCTCAATGGATTAAGCACGAAACATCTGACTGGATATTGATGAACCGTGCTGGTGAAACGGCGCATCCTTCTCATGCTAGCCTGGTAAACTTTCAACCTTCGCTTTGTGGTGATCGCGAGGACACGTTTGTAGTCACCATACGACTTGCTGATCGAGTCGAGACTCACACCTTGATTCGCCGAACAGGATATCGGGAATTCTATTCTTCGCTATGCAACGTGATTAAGACCAGAGAATGCGAGCATTCTTCGCAAAAAACCGATACGGTACTTCTATCACCCGGCTGCTCAACTGTAATGGGCTTTGGAGATGGCTTGGAAAGAGATGGGAAGGTGACTATTTGTCTCACGGCTGGTGACAGAGCGGCCAGGTGGCGCGCAATCATAGCAACCGCCTGTCACATTCCACCCAACGTTCGAGTGTGCCTGAGGGGAAGAGATTGCTGTTATGCTTGCGCTATCGATCAAGTAGCTAAGGAGCCAGGGAAGTGGTTCCTAATCTTTTAGACTTTCATGCTCTTAACCTAGATCTATCAACGGTTATTCAAACTTTACAGTAGGATCAACGAAACCTATACGATTAAGTATCCACAAGGAGCTATAAAGTTTAATGTAGCCACTACGTAGGGGGTCTATCAACGCCTGCCCTTATTTTGTTATACTTGAGAATGCGTTTTAGCTAGAACCTATCAAAATATGGATTAAACGATTTGAGTTATGTTCTACATAGGTATCAAAAATTATTCAAATAGGGTCTTTTCTTGCGCATTCTGTATGTTAGTCGTAGCAAGCCTACCTACTTAAGAGGTGGGAGAATAAGACGCATACTGAGGTCACGATAGCTGAATTGCATTCACATGTTCATGCACCGTTTGCCGCCATACCTGGTTTCCCATGTGGCGAACCGTTTAGCCAGCTATTGCGCCAACTGATGCGCGCGCAGCAAGCTATGGAGGCAGTCATTGTGTATAGAAGAGTTCACCCATCAGCCGTATCCCTTTGGCTGGCCTTAAGTCAGTCTGCTGCGGGAGCTAAAGCTATAGGGCTGAGTAGGCAAGAATGGTTGTTTAGGGGGCTTGTGGGGGACAAAAATATTGGCACCCCTAGCTTAAAACTAATCTTTATAAACCTATCTATAACTTCTCCTTCTAATTAAAGATAAACTTATTAACTTAAATCTATTAAATTTTATCAAATATAAAAGTTATAAAGTAGAAATTAGTAGATAAGATTACTTATTGCGGGTTTATTCTGTACTGAAAGGACTGGACTTTTGCAAGGGATGCCAATATTCTGTCCCCCACGATGGGGGGGTGGCCCTTGTGTAGAGCCCCCTAAATCTGGTCCCCTAGGCAACAGGAACTAGAGCTTAGGGGCCAATCATATCGCCCAGAAGACACGCCTTTAGGGACGCTCTAGGGGGCTATATGGTTGAGGGCAGCAAGCTATGTAGTAGATCTTGCAACAAATATACCATCTGTAGAATCTTCAAATCATGACTACACCACCACGCAAGACATAATCAATCATATCCTTCAAGGTCTTCTATTGCAATCCCGTGCGCTATGTATCCCACTATGGCGCAGGTTGACAGTGGCCATCCGTTGGACACGCCGACCAGAGAGCTATTGGGCATATGGCCAGCTATTGCATGCGCTGACTGGTATGTCATGTGGCCATCATTACCTTAGGCACGCTAACCCATAAGCTTTTGCGCAAGCTGGTCGATGAGCCATATGGCCATCTATTGGGCGCACTAGTTGGTGGGCTATTGCGCCCACAGGGCGGGGGTCGAATAGACCGGAGAGGCTTCAGTCCTAGTTCTACGTGGGTTACATCTAGTCGGGTTATCCCCGGAGTCTGCCTTAAATTCTTACCACCAATTCACGTCTGACTTCCTCCGACACCCTTCTCTAACAGTCACAATTAGTTCGTATGCTTTTGAAGTTATCTGCGTCGCGGATTAATGATCGTCTTGCAATACCGACTTTGACTTTCTGGCGTTTACATTCTGCCGCAAACTCCATGTTCGCAAACCTTGAGCTTTGAGCATTATTTCCCTGCGCAAGCTCCCGGTCAGCTAGCTTCCACCAGATACTACCATTTATCGCACACTGTATTTGCCTGCCTTCAAGACACAGTCATAGGCCTTCCCGAGGCTACCATTGTAAGAATCCCGTCTAAAGGTCCGCGAGCCGGCTTTTACCAGCTAGGACACCGATCTTTCCTAGAACATCCTCGACGAGAACGCAACCATGAGCACGCGTCCCAACATATGGCAACCCTTAGATCAAAGCAGGAGACAAATTCGTCTTTTGCACCTAGAACCAAGTGAGAATGTTCACGATCAAGCGGAGGGTTTCTTGGAGAGTGTTTCCTTAGACGATAACCCACGATACGAGGCACTTTCCTACGCTTGGGGTGACCCTAAAATCACCAGCACAATCAAGTTGCACAAAGTACAGTGGGAGGTCACCACAAATCTTGAAGCTGGACTTAGGCACATTCGAGGAAATGTTAATGAGAAAGTCCTGTGGATTGACGCTATTTGTATTGATCAAGGATCGAATGAGGAGAAAATTTACCAGGTGCCGCTCATGAAAATGATTTACGCCAATGCCAGTATTGTCCGAGTATGGCTGGGCGAAGGCACGGAGGGAAGTGACGAAGCCATGAGAATCCTTAATGAGCTTGGTCATGGGAGCCCCCCCCGCTTGGCCAACATCCGAATTGATGGAAGGCCACTAGATATGGGGGATGTGGGGAACCTTCGTGATCTCTTAGCAAGACCGTGGTGGCGAAGAATCTGGGTGCAGCAGGAGTTCGTGCTCGCTACTAGATTGGCAATGCATTGTGGATCACGCTGTCTAAACCACGACACGCTTTCGAAGCTCCGCGTCGATTACTACGAGGTTATATCTGGGTGGAATTACTCAACCTACGACTATACCATTGTTTGGGAGATGGGGAAAGGGTTTTCAGACCTGCAATACATCCTAAGGTTGCGTAGAGGTTACAACATCAGGGCGCACAGGGAAAGATCCCCTAGAGACGTTCAAGTCAGAATAAGATACTTTCTACATGCCCTTTGCTCCGGGCGAGATTACGGCTGCGCTAATCCGCGAGATTCAATCTACGGACTCTTGGGTTTTGCTCCCAATGATTTCGCTTCGATTGTAGACCCTGACTATAAGTTGTCGATTGCTGATGTATTTCAACACACGGCTGTTCTGCTCATCTATTACACGAACAGTCTGACACTCTTCAGTGCCACTGTGTTTCAACAGAAGAACGAACGGTCGATGCCAACATGGGTAGCAGATTGGAGAACCTCAGCGGGAACTCTGAGAATTAATCAAGTCGACTGGGCCTCAAAGAGGGTTTTCAATGCTTGCGGTCAACGCAAACTTCGTTTTGAGCTTGAATCTGACTCTGTAGTCACACTCAGCGGCATCATTCTTGACCATGTCGTAGCTTTGACGACTGCGAATACCCGGGAGGACGATTCCAGTTCCAATAAACGTAAAGTTGAAGGGGGTTGGCGGAAGTTTTTTGACTACCATACTCAGGGCACGCTCACATCGTTTTATTCCGGCAGCGGATCACCAGAGAGTCCGTACTGGAGGCTTTTAACATGGGATCTCACGTGGACGACAAAAGAATGGAGAAGATGCAAGGTTGAAGACCGTGAAAACTATGTTACCTGGGCGAGCGTGGAACAAGTTGCAGCTAATGAGGTTGCCAGGAACTTCCACAGGGACTTTTATCTGCAGGGCATTCGACTTTTCTTCACTACCAATGGCTTTGTGGGAGTTGGGCCGGGCGCAATGGAACCAGGCGACTCCATCTATATTCTAGCCGGAGGAGCTTTGCCCTACGTTCTGCGACCGGTCCCGGATGCCGCTTGCCTTGATACTTTTGAACTAGTTGGATCCTGCTACGTCCATGGTGTCATGGACGGGCAAGCAGTTGATGGCCTCGGAGAAGATGAACCTCCTTTGCCTGATCTTGATTTACCAAAGACGGAATGGCATGACATACATCTCGTATGAAGGGCGTAAAGATGCTTGGATTACAGAAATGAATGCTGGAGGCCGTATGCCAAGCTCCCCCATCGATCAGCAACTTTCTCAACTTGCTTCTAAGGAATTATGGATCCTGGAAGAACTATCTTGTGGACCCTAGCACTGACCCCTGTGCTCTTATTCTGAAGATATCGGCGGTAACCAGAATTTTGCAGTGGAATCAACGAAACCGACATAGCTGAGTGTCCACAAGGAGCTATTAAGTGTAATGCAGCCACTATGTAAGAACTTGCAGGATGCTACGGAGTTCATCAACATCTGACCTTATTTTGCCATGCTTGAGAACGTATTTAGCTAGGACATGTGATATTGTTGACTAAGGGACTTGGCTATCTTTCTCGATATTCATTGGAGTTTATTTAAACCGGGTTTTTTTCTTGCGCATTCTGCATATTAGTTGTAGTTAACCTAGTCGGCACTTTCGAATGGAACCGTACTAATTGCATTGGTCAGCATTGACGTGGTTGTGTTGCAGCGAGTCACAGAGAAGTTTGGTGCCGCTAGCAAGAAGAAAAACGCTCGTCACTTCGTCTCTATCCCTTCACATTCGAGATTCAGAAGTCTAGAGAGTCTCCATCTTCAGCTTACGCGGTCCACAATATTCTTCAGCAATCACTTCTGCACCATTCGCCCAGATGATATGCCCCTCGGAGTTCACAACCTAGCTCCTATAGTAGTAACTCCTAATGAAGGTTTATCAAATACCTCAGCAATGCCATTCAACCCACATTTCTCCCCGAACGACGGCTTGATCCATTTTTTTCGACAAAACTCCACTTGTAAAGGCTGGTATTGCAAAGCCGAAGCAAGTGTTCCAACCTATTTCATGTATTTGGCACGAAAGTTTCGCTAGCCGCAACCATTTAAAAGCTATACGGAAGCCGCATAGATGACAGTGGAAAGCCGTTCAGTATAGTATTATAGTACGATTATTCACCAGCAGAGCAAGTCTTACTTCCGCTGTCGGCTTCCGGGTTTCGCGGTATCCGCTTTATACGGTATTTGCGTAACCCCGGCTCTGCCCAGTTGTTCAACATTTGCGTGACGGTAACGCAAAGAGCGAAAATCTGAGACAGGCAAGAAGATCCCCACAAATAGAGACAGAAATATTGGCATCCGTTGTAAAATACCAGTCCTTTCAGCACAGAATAGACCTGTAATAAATAATTTTATCTAATAATTCTTACTTAAAAAGATTTTGATTTGATGATTTTTAATAAGTTTAAGTTAAAAAGTTTATCTTTGTTGTGAAGGAGAAGTTATAAGGAGGTTTATAAAGACTGGTTTTAAGCTGTAGGGGTGCCAGTATTTTTGTCCCCCGCGAGGGCCCCTACGAAGAGCGTCGCTTTATAAGACTCTAGGGTCGTCGGCCCTTACCTATCAAATTATGGTAACGCACGTGAGAACTTCCCCAGCGCCTTTTCCGGGCCACCATATTCCGTAGAGCAGAACGCCTATCGCCATCGTCCAGTCCAACGCGCTGTGAAATGTTCTTTTCGCCCCGAATTCAATGTCTACGCATTAGGTTTGCTCCTCATTGAGATAGGAATGTGGTGCAGCCTCGAAAAATTCCTAGAGATAGTTTATTCCGACATCCCAGACAAAATGGGCGAGAGCGAGACGATCAGGAAAATTCGATCGAAATTACTTTTCTCGCTTCCGAAGCCCTTTGCTGAATCTGTTTTCACGGCATTGACATATCGGGATCTGGATGAAGACGACATCCTTCGAGATCTTGACTCTAAGAATTATGAGCACAGCGAACAGGAAAATCTTAGGGAAAAGTTCATCAACTCCTCGGCTTAGACCTGGAAATGAGGACGATGAGAATGACAACTTTGACAATTTTGATGTACAGCAAAAGATTGTGTCCAAGCTTGGTAGCTGTTTGAAGATATACTCTAAAGTTTAGCCTGCCCTTTCTTGTTGTCTATAATGACCACGGTCAGCCAAGGTTATTTCCTCAGATTAGAGTTTTCTACTGTGATCATGTGGGAGCAAGGACGTTGGAAAAGATATAGCAATAAACAAATGGGGCTAAGCTACAGCACATGAAATAATTAAGAAGGAATCATGGAATGTGTTTGACCTCGTTAATGAACAAGGCGGGGACTAGGTCTACTACGTACTTCATAGAGCTTTTAGTAGAGTCAGGTCTATATATAAGATAAAAGATAAGGATTACCTGTTATCCATGGCTACTCTGAATTACGGGCACAGTTGTGTCGCATATATATTGCGAGAGAATTACTCGTATGACTTAACCAGGCGGCTGAGGTTTTTGTGGTTACTACTCCGTATAAGACAAAGACAGGATTGGTTGATATCGAACGGACGTCAGAGGAGGCTTTATGGATTTTTAGTAATTAGTTTTGCTTCTGTTGCTCCTCTCCTATACTATCGTAACTGATTAGCTCTGAAACGTGACCTTGTCTATGTCTGACGGCCTTGCGGACTCGCTTAGTAAAGAATTGACAGTTTTCGCAAGGGAGAATAGGATCCCCGATTCATCAACTTTTAGCTTGCTTCTTCTAATGACAGATACAATAACACGTAGGCACAGTACTTTTGAGCCAATCGATGTGACCGCGCACATCCGGGAACAACAAGCCTGCCTTGTATTTGTTCCAGTACTTACGTGTATCCAACATCCTCTCAATGTAATCCTGCAAAGACTCGCTGCCAGTTGCTCGTCTCGCAGCAAGCATCTCGCGAGGGTCAAAGTTTTGCAACGAGAATAAGTCCCGGTAGAGGACCATCATATGCCAACGTTCCCACGGGTTGAGCTGGTCAAAGCCGTAGTCCACAACCGACTCGGAGCTCAGCAATGATTCCGGAAATCTGTGACAGCAGCCGAACGAAAACGCACATTTGCAATAGACCCCCCGGTGAATGCGGTCAATCTCTTTCATCAACCGGTAGATGCCGAACTCCATCTTTCTCGGCCTTCCAAAAGTGATCCCAACGTTTTGGAACTCCGAAATGTCGAAACCTTTTGCTTCGAAAAGCCTATCTAGTCTGTTATGAATCTTCCAAGTAGAAGCCATCTCAGTTAAAGAAGCCTTCTTAGCCAATTCTAGGTAAGAGTCGGCCATCTTGAACTTCCAATCGTCTGTCTGGCAGAGGCAAAATCCGAAATCAATCCACCGAGACTGAGACTTCTCGGGCAGACGGTCGAATTCTCTCAACAGAAGCGCATATAGCCAGAGGACATTGTGTTTTGAGGGCTTCAATTCCGGATCGCCGTCATGATCCTCCGGAGGCAGTAGACAGATTGCGGCGTGAAAACCGTACTCGATGTAAGCGTGAGAATTATAAGCCCCTCTATCATCAAACCGCCTATTGAAGCCGAGAAACCAGCGGTGACAATGGTGAGAGTCGCTGTCCATTGCAAGAATAAAATTCCTTATCTCTGTCTGTATGTTGCCATTGTCAACCCACTTCTGCAGGGAATTTGCATTACGGTTTTGGGCAGTGAGATGGCCAAAGATGCAGATCAAATTATTCACATCTTGCAGGGTCTCGCAGACGTGGAATCCGAATGCATTAGATATATCAGCATCATCCAGGATTTGCTTTCGAAGCCGCACCATTCGGTCTTTGGAAGCTTGAGGCTTCCCTGCGCCACGCATGATCAGGACAAAGTAATCAGTTAAGGTTGGTCTCCCAGAGATTGTGCAGATGAAGACATGGCAATACCAATCGACTCTTTGGCATCTTCGCGAGCAGTATGAAGCTCTGCATGCTTTGCAGCGGAGCGTTGGCTTCACGGCGCACCCCAATCGACGGCAGTGCTTGGGTATATTCTTGCCCTTCAACCTTGGCAACAGTTTGCCCCTCTCGAAATCATCTTTATATCGCTCCGCCTCCGCAATGGGCATGTCCCTGGATACATTTTTATGACGGATCGTGACAAGTCCAGGCTTCCCAAAGATTGGTATCAACAAGATGGCGTCATCGGCGACCAGTGGACCGTAGGCACTAAATGTTTTGTGAGCCAACGTTGGTAGACAGTGCTTCAGAGAGTATGAAGATTCTCACTCACCCTTTACCCATCCATTTGGATATGGATGATTCCAGAACCATATCAGATGCCTCCTGTAAAGATGAGGTTGCAGCAGTGGTTAAGTCAACTGTGGAGTCTGCTCGCATAGGCTTGTCAGAAGATTGCTCTTCGCCTCTCATTATCGACCTAACATGATTTGAGACTTCGCGGTAAATACGATGAAGTGTGCGCTCGAAGGTCGCAGCGGCCGGCCGAGATCGGAACACTTCTGGCACCATCCATTTAGTCATAATCTTCCCATGAGTGCCTCTATACTGGAAAAACCCATGATGTCGGAGAAAGCGATCGCATAGATAACAACAAAGCTTGCTACAGCCAATATATGGGTGCACTCGCCACTTCATAATTGACTCTTTCTGACGATTTTCATAGTCTTCCACTAGCTGTATCTCGGCATGGACATGGCAACGGCTTCTGCGAGAGTCGTGGAAAACCTGGTTGGCGGTCTTGACAACATTCCCTTTACCTGCGTGAGTGTGCTGTAGACCTTTTCGATAGGCAGGGTGTTCGATGAGATGTTTGAAGCGTGCCGCTATCAAATCCTTATTTGTTGAAACTCCTAGGATAATAAGTGCGTCACTCAATGCTTGATCGCTGGTGCCTTCATTTCTGTTCATTATCGGGTCGAAGCAATTCACGTATACGAAGGAAATCGTGCGGAAGGCGGAGATCCTGCTTGCGGCTTCCGTGAAAGTCGAAACAGCGGCATAAAACCTACAAAGGAACAGTAAGGCACGCTGGGCTTTCTTGGCTGCACCAAAAGCCAACCCAAAATGCTGGCAGAAATGCTTTCGGAAAAATGCTCGGCTCTTTACGTCTGTGTGGAGAGTATAACAGGATTGTATGAGCTCGAGGAACTCAGGACTGGATTCCAAGTTGGAGCTAGAGCAAGATTCCAACACCTGCCGGAACACGCTCGCGGTAATTGTGTCGAGCTTTTCACCTGACCCATCAGTTTTTATTTCTGTATCACTAAGCTCATCCGCTTTAGAGCTACTTATTCTATTAGGAAACGCGTAGCCTTTCCAAGCAGAGTCGTTCCAGGTCTTCCTGGTCGCCATTTCGTAATGCCCTGTAATGTGACTCCTGAAGAGCGAGTGATTTCCAGTTCCAGCCGCAGTCTTAGTGGTAACTGGTCGGCTAAATTCCTCTCGTAATATGTCCATGTGGTACTTGACTCGAGGAAAGGCGTATTTGACAGTTTCCGAGAATAGGATCTGGCGAGCTTCACTGAAAATTATTTCTGACAGAAATTAAGCCAATTCTCTCTTCTTTGAGAGGCTTCTCAGCCGAGCGGACTCACCACCGCGTGCCCTTTGCATTAAAATCTTCCTCAGTACACTCAGATATCGCTCGTCCACGATAGTCAATCCTTCGTTCTTTGCAAGGACTATGTGGACATGACTAAAACCGTCGCAACCCTCACTTTCACCCAAGTATGCACTTGTAACCTGTTTCGCGGCTTCCGGTGGTAGTTTCACTCGGGCAAGGACTTCTGCTAGGCGGTCGAGGAAACGATTGCGTAATTGAGCTAAAGTGATGGAAAGTTGTTGCTGGTCGCACTGCTCTGACTTTTCGGGATCCCACAGCTCAGTAAATTCTTCTTCGTATTCTTCGCTGTCCTCCTCATTCTGTAAGTCGTGTTGTGCATGGTCATCCTCCAAGTCTTCATCTCTCTGCTGTGGGCTTAGCATGGATAAGATGCAACTTGCGTCGATAAAGTTCTGACGTGATCCGCATATGGAGGGCCATTGCGGTTCAACGTTGCGTTCTGATGATATCGAGGAGGAATCTGCTGGAAGGTGCTCGTGATCGATCAGTGTAGGCTTCTTGTTACGTTTTCTCGACCGATTCGGCATTTTGCAATATATAGCAGATGATTTTTTAGACGTGGGGTTAGTGTTTTATGTTGATAGTACGAAGGTCAAATGGCGGGGTAATTGGTAAACCCGACTTTAATTGGCTACCACAGCGGAAGCCTATCCACAAAGTATCTCTTGTAGACTACCCCGAATGTCGGTGACGTTGAATCAGAATAGGTCGTTATCATTGATCCAGCCTACAGAACCGAAATATGATGAATGGTCATGGATATCACACCTGTCTAGTAGAACTGCAATGTAAGCCCAATGGGCTGCTGTGCCAGGTGAGAGACTATTTCGGTATCGAATCTTGCAAGCATCTGGAGTAGCCCACTACGTTTGTATATGGAAGTCTCTCCATCAATTCGTGTTGGGAGAATTGCCAGCGCCGAAGTTTCCCACCTGTTTTAGTTCAGACAATAGTCCTACCATTTGCAAACCTTCCCACCGCCTGCCAGTCTACATCTTCTTCCCTCCAGGCTTAAGCTGCTCCCTATCAGACGGCTGCGACCTTTGCCCCGGCCTCGTCCTCATCATAATACATCCAAGGTATCCCGACTTACATCGCGCCAGGGCTCACACACTGATCGCTGAAGCTTCCGCGCTGACTACTTATCCTAACTTACGCATTCAAATCCAGGTTCCCCATCATCCTTCTTTGTGGAGGCTGAAGGAGACAAGCTCTCCCGGCAAAGCACTGTCTCCATAGTTCAACTCTTCATCGAGGTATGTAGCCACCTCTATCTCATATGGTCCGGAAGTCTGGCGCCGATGCATTCAACAACGCGAACACAAATCTGTTCTGGAACCACCAGCTATCTGAAATATTTTGTTCGATTTCGATAATGATTCCGACCCTTTTAACCCCACTTCCAACGGTAGCTACACGCTATTCAACGAACGTCCACGTTTAGCGACTACCAAGAGATATTGCATTCAACATATGCCCCATCTTCTAGACCAAGGTAGGCCCGAGCTCAGTGCCTACCTAGTCAGGGTGGAAAGCGGAAAAAGTGAGGCTAAACAGAATTTTTTATTGGTTGGCCTAATCCCATCGCCGAGACCCTTTTAGTCTGGGTGACAGGGAAACTGTGAGCTATCTAGATATTGATATCCACAGGCGTGGTGCAGAGCAGAAGGTGCAGAGAAATGGTGGCCAGAGAGGAACGGATGGTCACCCCGAGTAATACCACGGTGTCGATCCTAATTTCCCTACCATGTCGGCAGAGCTGCTAGTTGCCGCAGGCGATGATTCCATCGAGTACTAACCACCAATTACATCGGTTCCATTTGTCATCCTTAACGAGTCCTGATCTGCGGCCCCGCGATACGTACAAGGCCGGTGAAGCCGGCAAGCTCCAGGTTTAATCTCCCAACCGCACGCGTGCTACTTCTGCAGGCTTGAATCACTATATCCCTACACGACTTAGCAATTGCAGAATGGCATGGCGTATTTCAAGACTAAATTTGCGATGAAACACGTTTCTCCCGGCAACCGTCATCGTGATCTGATAGCGCTGAGTCAAATTGCACCTTGAGCGCCATCTCAAAATCAGTATAGACCGCATGGTCCCGTGTACTGCTGCGTTGAACGACACGACTTTCGCCTTTCCAATCTCCATATGTGTAACGATGACGTCGCTTACGCTATCCTTCATGGCCGATCAAGAGATGTAAGATGTCATCGGAAAACTAAGACGAGGCCGATGGTAGCTGTAAGCATCGCATTAGACGCTGTGAGTCTCAAATGAACGTCACATTAGGGCACGCATTGCAACCCAGTTCTCGAGTCGTACAAATCTCCCACAACTATGAATTGCTGGACGACAGCCCCATCACCCGACAGCGGTGAGACCAGTCTAAGACAGCCTTGCAATATGACAGGATTATGAACGATCCGAGTTAAAGCTCATATCCACATAAAAAACCAACTCTTCCACAACGACTCACAGCAGAGAACCGGTTAGTCTTGGAACCAGCATTGCGACCTGGCAAACGTGGATATACATGTGATCCATTCAGCTTTGCTACGCCGGAGTTTACGGCTAACTGCAACTTAAACCCGGCTCACATTTATACCTGCTGACAAAACACCCGTCAATTGCCTATATAACTCCCAACTACGTTACTCAAACCCCTCCAAACTAGAATTTCTTCTAATCGAGTCATAAGAAAGAGTCCGCCACAGAGAAAAGAAAGGAAGAAAAGATAAACAAGACAAAACACCAAGATGTCGAATAGTCACACTTTCACCATGCCCAACCGCCCCCTAACATGGCTCATAACCGGCTGCTCCTCTGGCTTCGGCCTCACCCTCACCCGCTTCGCCCAATCCCACGGCCACCACGTAATTGCCACCTCTCGCAACCCGTCCCGGACACCCGACCTCGTCGAGGAAGTGAAAAGCAAAGGCGGCGACTGGCTTACCCTCGACGTTGACTCCCCTCAGGACTGCACCAACGTGATCTCCCACATCGAGTCCTCCGGAAGGCACGTCGATGTCCTGGTTAATAATGCTGGATACTCGATATTCGCAGCCGTTGAGCAGTTTACGGAGGAGGAGGTCAGAAGGCTGATGGAGAGTCTGTATTTTGGGCCGTGTAGGTTGATTAGGGCTGTGGTACCAGGGATGAGGGAGAGGCGGTTTGGGGTGGTGGTGAATATGAGTAGTGGCGCGGCACTTGAGGGGAGGGAAAGTATGGGTGCTTATGCGCCAGCTAAGGCGGCGCTTGATGGTAAGTGAATAGTTGTTTTATGTTTTCTTTCTACCTTTTCCAACCAAGCGATTGATCAGAATTGGGTTCGAACTCTTGATAGCTGAAGGAAGATATAGGCATGTCTAGAGTCCTGGCCAAAGAAGTAGCACCATTCAATGTCCGCATTTTGACCGTATGGCTCGGCACCTTCAACACTGCTATGTTGAACTGGAACGCGACACTTCTTGGCAAGAATCCGATGCCGGAGGATTACAAAGGTTCCATGGCTGACAAGACTATGGAAGTCATATCCAGTGGGAAGTTCGAGCCTGATGGCGATAAGGACAAGGCTATGAAGGCCGTGTATGAGGTTGTGATGGGGATGGGAGTTGGTGTGGGACGCGAAGGTGAAAGATTCTTGCCCCTGGGTCGAGATATGGCTGCGAGGGTCAAGCTGTTGCAGGATCAGTACGCTCATTGCATGGAGGTCTTTGGAGAGGTTTGTAATAATGTCTATATAGATAAGTAAAATGAGACCCTTTCTCACTTCTCCCGGTATTGTGATGCGCTTGAAGATGGGACTGAGAAGTCATGAAGTAAGAAAAGCAGAATATGGGGCTTAGGAATCCAGCAAGAGAACGCAAGAAGATTGTCACTAAAGCCAGCACTGCGGCCAACTCCATACTTTATTGCCTTTTAATCCATGATTTCGACCTACCAACAAAGGATAGCGCTTTTGGAGTTCTCTCTATTTATCCACGAGTATAGCCGTCTTTACAATCTCGCTGCGCTCTTGCTAATCAATCTCATCATATTTACCAGAAACTCAAACGTACTTCTACGCTTGTCCACGATATCCATGAACGTTTCCCGAGGTCCAATGCTACCGATGATGACCTGATCTTTCCCACTAGCCAAACCCTCATACGCTCTGTCACAGAATTCGGCGAGCGGCATACCCAGCGCTCGTCCCTTTTCCTTGCCTATATACTCGTGCAACTCTGTCTGCACAGGCGGTGGGGAGACTTCGAGGACTTTCGTTTCCGATCCCGCATTGGCGAGCTGCTCGCGGAGGCACAAAGTGAAGCAGTTGAGCGCAGCTTTCGAAGCAGAATATGCCGCATGTTCCAAGCTGGAACGATGGCAATATTGGACCTAGTGCTGCGATTATTACCAAAACTTCAAAGGACAGGACTATAAGGCATAGTCACTCACAAGACGATACTCGTCGGTGTCGGCTTTGACTGAAGAAAAGGCAGAAAAATAGTGGTCAAGCTGACGAAGCTGGTGAACTTGACGCTCATCTCCTGATGAAAAGCTGCCAGATCGACCTGTTTGGGCTTGGAGAAATCTTATACGCCCAGGATCCCTGCATTAAGATAGAGGCAATCAATGTCAGGGTTTTTGGTAATAACGGTCTGCATGAAGTTGTCCAGATTTTTGCTGTCGTTAGTGTCGTATGCGAATCCGTCAGCTTTGCTGCCGTGCTTCCGGACAAATTCGTCGATCTTCTCCTGTCTACGGCCGAGAGCGATGACTTTAGAGCCCTCGCGGATGAGTTTCTCGGCCATACCCAGGCCGATGCCAGAGGTAGCCTCCACCATGAGGACGCATTTGTAGGAGAATGACATCTCGATATGCTCTAGCAATGAAAAAAAGGGGGGACGCAAGAGATATGAGAGCTCAAAGAGGCTTGAACAATGGAGATAGCAGAGCTTCGGTTTGCTGTTTGGCGTGTAAAGTAACAACGGATAAGCAAGTGAAATCTGAGACCTCTCAGCCAAATGAATGCAATCAAATAGCTTTACACTCGCCCGAATACGTCATTGTATCTCATAGGCCAGTTGAATATCGACTTTTGGTCACTCGCATTCTATCCCTATATTGTTAGAGACGGAGGATCATTAGCAACGTACAAGCTATTGAGACCGTCAAACCCTTCCAAACATGCCTTTATTGTGCTATTGTCACCACCAAGAGCGGAGCGCGGGCTTCCGCTTAGGGCGGGGGCATTGCAATATATAGGAGATTTCCGGATCTCACCTGTGCTCATTTGCCTCGGCTGCCTCCAAGTATACTTTCTTAGACTTAGCGTCGCGGGTTCAGCTCTGCCCCAAATGCATGAAGTCTCATATGATCCACTACCTTTAGTACATACTTTTCTGGGAATAGCGTAGCGGACTCACAAACGAATGAAGTCTCAGGGAATCTTCTGCCTCTAAGCATGCCTTTCCAGGCATAGCGTGAGCGTAAGCCGGCCTGAGAAACCCCGAGTACAGTAATCTTGAGGGACCCTATGTCCTTTTTACTCGGGTAACATTAGCGGACGCCATCTCTTGTCCCTTTGTCTGTCGTCCTTTATTTCTTGTTGCCTTTCGTTATCACAGTCCCGAGATATCTAAGCGAAAAGTACCTGGTAGGAAGCAAGCATACCAGTACGCTTTTTTCTCCAGCTTTACTACGTTCGACCTGAGACTTCTTTGGGATGCCGCCGAAGTTACTTCCTTGAGGCCGAGTATACGTCAAGTAGCGTAACCGCCTCCTTCTTCCGATCTTGCCAGTCTGTTATTGCTAGGCTTAAAATTAAAGCGATTTATTATGAGGGAAAGAGAGCATAATATGTTATTCGAGCGGGCGTTTATAGAGGTACGAAGATCGTGTGTTGTGATGGGCTTGTGCTAGGTCATGGTAGCGCTGAGCTAAAAGCTCACAGGGTCGGTTCAATAAGAAACGAGCCTGGTGAAAGTTCTAAAAATGGTGCATAGAAGGCTTCCGGAACCCTTGGGCACTAAATGCCAAGTATCACACGATTTTGCTTCGTTATATACGAGATTGATGTACGATCATACAAACACTGCTGCCCACAATGATAAACACTGCCACTATCCAACATTTTCTCTGCGTGTCTAGACCTGCAATCCACCGTTCCTCGTCTTTCAATCTTCGGTCCTCCATTCACCCAGGTTTGATGGGCGGTTACTTGGCATGACGGCCCTCTCAGCCAGGTATGGTTCGATTAAGTCTCTCAGAGTTTTCACGCGACCCGGGTCGAACCCATCTTCTCCTGCCAGATAGACCCTCAGGGTGGTATCTCTCGTGCTCCCACTATCATCATGTGCAATGATTGTTATCGAGAGCGAGTCAGGATTCACTGTTTTATAGGCGCCACAATAGACAAGGACCTCGATTAGGTATGCTGTAATGATATCACTTTCACGTCTCACAGCATAGTCAAGTGCAGTGCCGTACGAGCCACATGGCTCGTTCAGATCCTCACCCTTCTCGATGATAAACCTTAGAATGGCGACTAGGTGCACACAGTCGGTCGATACACTGCTGTGGATAAGTAACCAGAGGAGCGTAGCTCTTCGTCCGTCATCTGTAAAGAGCTGGAGATTCTCAATGGACGGGTGACCAAGTAGCAACTTCAAGATATATACTGGTACTGCAAGCGCCATCGCCCGTTCAAGGTGGGACTGCTTAATTTGAGTGATCTTGCTCAGCAAGAGGGAGAGTATGCTTAGATCATAAGGGTGAATCTTGGCTGCGCCGGGGTGTATCCTGGCTGCGCCGGGGTGTATCCAAACACCAGATAACATCGCTTCGTTCAAAGCTTCGTCTATCAATAGATTCGCATCGCCTGTAGGTGTGCAAATGATCTCTTCGCAAGTTTTTGGTAACGCATGCACGAAAGGCGAAGTAACGTTGAATGGATGTCTTTCTACTAGATCACTTGACCAGCAGTAGCACGGTAAACCAGGGAGATCGAGGGTGGCAACATTGGCATGAAGGGGTCCAAAATTGGGAGTAAGCACTCTCTCGATATATGGGCGTGAGGAAATATTACCGACGATTTCGAGTCGACGGGCATGGCAGAATAGCATAGATGCAGAGTATGCGAGGAATGGGTATAGTGTTCTAGGAATTCGTTTGTTCTCGGTTACGTGTTTTGTTATGGGAGACTCGTTCTCGTAGTGAGAGGAATCCAAGAGCTGTTTTAGATATTTGCTGCATGTCTTGAGAAGAAGAAGGTCTCCGTGGCAAAGAAGAATTTGCCTTTGTGGCTGGAGAAGCTTCCACCCGCACCTATCGAGAAAGGTCTTGACTGTCTTGTGGGTCAATTTAACTTCCAATATCTTCAGCGATTCTTCCAGATCTTCATTTTGGTCCTCCTCAATACTACCGTACTTCAATTCGTAATCTGCAAAATTACTGTTGACCACTTTGATGATTTCTAGTAGCCCACCAACCTTGGCTGGAACCCTTCTGGAAAATATCCGAAGCTCAGAGCGACCAATAGACATTCGAATGCTCGGCTCTGTTTCCATGGTGAAAGTCACCGCCACCAGGAATTCCTGTAACAAGAGACTTCTTAGTGTAAAGCAAGAGAGTTGCAACATGACAAAAGCTTCCTTCTTCGCCTGCGGTTCCATACGATCTATTATACGCGTATATATGCCTTCGAGCTCGTCGGGAACACTCTCCAGGCGGACCGAGAGCTCATCGATACTCTCGCCTCTACAAAACCCTTGTACAAGCTCATCTAGAGCGAAGCGTGCCCACAGAAAGACCCCATCTGCCCTATTCACTATTTCATCGCAAAGAAATCTCCATTGAGGATCTTCGGCGATCTTGGAAGGCATATCGTTCATTATTGATTGTACGTAAGCATGGATACCTCGGCGGTTCTCTTCTGACATCGACAAGCTAGGTGTGCCCTCCAAGAGCTGAGAAGGAATTGGCTCAGGACGACTTGATACGTAGATCTTACGAGGAGTCCCCGAATTTTCACCGACAGTCTGCAACTTGGTGAGAAATCGCAAGAGTTGCAGCAGGTTGCCCTCGTACTCATCCAGTCCGTCTATGAATAGACATAGGCCCTTAGGACTGTGGTCAAATACTGAGAGTACGCATTCGCGTAGTTGGGCCTCATGCCAATATGTGCTCGACTCAGAGGGTGTATATTCCTTAAGGCCAGGCATGGCGTCCAGCAATTGTACGAGAAGCGATCTCAATAAGCCCTCGAAGTTGTTATTCACGCCCTTTCCCCCACGAAAATCAAAGAAAAAGTAGATCGTCAGCCACTCACAAGTCTTATATTCTCGAAGCTTGGAGTACGTTCTGTCGTTGTGGACCAAATACTGCGTCAACGTTGATTTCCCGGAGGCTGGCTTCCCACGCAGCCAGAAAACAGGTTTTGAGCTTGACAACCAGTAGGCAAAATCGGAATCCCATATCCATCCAAAGCTGCTCTGGTCAGTGTCAAGGCTCTGTAAATGGTACTCACGAGAACGTCGTTCAGCGAAATCGAGGGTTCTCATTAGTTCTAGATCATTGAATGAGCGATCAATTCAGTTTCTCTCTCAGAAGAGCTTCGGTAGCTTACCACCGAGAGACTCTCGCTGGACCTGCCTCTCTGCTTGTTCATCTACAGCACGTTTACCCACTAGTTCTTGGACGTAGGTACTCAATAAATCTCTAAACTTTCTGTATCCATCGTCCGCTTTGCCTGTAAACCGGCACATATTCATATGGTTGGCATGTATGCTATCATAGCCATAATCCGGCGAATCCAAAGAGGAAGACTCGTTCGTGACAACCTGAAAAAGGCAAAACGTGAGCTTTCGTCTCCGTAACGTCACATATGGAAGAAAAACCAAGATTACCTTGCCGCCAAGCGCCTTCAGGCTTGTCATACCAAGTTCCTCTTGAAATGTATACAGCTGAAGAGGACTTTGTTGCCGATGATCTTGGAGGATATCGTGGAAGTCCCTCCTCAATTCAAGCAACTTGGAACTGCCACTCGCAGGGTCCAAGTCTCTGAGGATGGCATCATTGACGTCCATTTGCGCAGCTTTGGCCAAATTACTCGCCATCAAGCCCCATGATGCAGAATCCGAGCCCCGATGTGGAGTGCCGAAAAAGATCACAGCACAAGAGGAGGTATAGATGTTATGGATGCGGCTGCTACTAACTCGTTTACGAGCTTCAATAAGGGCCTGCTTTACCACAAGACCGCCCAAACTATGAGCAACAAATATGATTGGACGATTTGCCAGATTCGTTCGCTCCCGGTTCAGCGCGTTCAGGAGGGAATTCCCATGGTCGAATATTCCATTCTTACTCTTACTAGAGGCGTAATAACCAGTGACTTTGGAATCATATCCGTATGTCAACACACGCAGCCTTGGGAAATCCTGAGGTATCAAGTCCGCCGGCCAAAACACGCCAGCTCCTTCTTTATCTCTTGGTTGATCCTTCCATCTCTTGAAAGGATTGAGGCCCGACGTGTGCTGCTGAGGCGTCACTGATGACTGCCACGTTTTCCGCGGGTGACCCTGTAGGCCGTGGACGAAGACGAGGTCCGCTATGACCGACTGCTCATCGCGTGGCTGATGCAAGGTTGTGAGACCGTGATCTTCGACTCTTGTTGATGATTGCTCATCGCCTTGCTCCATCGCGTCCAACTCGGGTACCTGGTGTGTCAAGAATCAGCTCCTTGGTCCATTCTTGTGTGGAAAGTGCGCAAGGAGCGAAGGCGTTGCAACGTAGAGGCTTTCAGCATCGGGAGCGCAATCTCCAACTCACACCCCACTTTCAGCCTCAAGCAGCCTTACCAGTTGAGGGTTAGCTATCTTCAAGCATCTAAGCGAGAGGTACGAAGCCTACAGGAGCCAGTGTGTAATCCATCATTGTTTTTAAGCAGTCCTATCAATACTAATAAAGCAGAGAATCACTGCTAGCCTCGCAGTATCAGTGATGGGGTCTACCAGCTATGGCGCCATCACCAGTCACGTGTGGTGCAACGACGTTGAGAATTCAGTTGATACCGCTGCCCTCGAAATGGCCTGTGATCAGCCACAGGAACTTTTGACATCTAACATTGCATTGGAACCGTGAAAGCAGTAGTATTGAATCACCTTATGGACAAACAAGCTTCGGAAGACGCAGAAAACATATTGTCATAAAATATCACCCTGGAGACTTTCCATTGTATGCTGGCAGCTCATTAGAGATGTGTACGGGAGATGACACCAAAAGTCGACGTCAACCCTGTAAGACACCCCTAAAACGGGTGCCCAGAAAACCGCCGCTCAGGCGTAGATGATAGCGGGCACCCGGGCCCAATAACACTCCCTAGATTTGGCATTTCGAACCCAGTTCCGCTGCCAATGGCCACTGCACTGGGAGATGTTGTAGGGGCCCCTTAGGCCCCCCAAGTCCCCGGCATGGTCTACCCCGCAGGGAGCCGATATTAGGGTTAGGGGGCCTGCCAACAGTTGCTTAGCGCCGTACGGAGTACGCCTCACCCAATGATAAGCCGATGCACTAGAGTGAATTCGCTTTCGTTCTCGCGTTCGCTCTCCACGCCCTCTCACTGCCATCCCGTCGGGTCATCATGAGCCATCCCTTTCCCACACACGGGTTGTGCGCGCGCAGGCAGATGCGGAGTGTGCCCAATGGCTGTCTATGAATTGGTCCTCCCATTGGAACCGCTTCACCGCTTTAACATTCTTTTGTTGCATGCAGGGTGACACCGCAACAACCGGGACGGGGGGCTGTGTTCGCGTTGGGCCTACTCAACGATTACTGTATGTGGCGGCATTTGATCATCATTTTCTCCACGAAGCTCAACCACTTCCATGGATATATATATAACATGGCTCAGAAGGTCTTCTCTATCTATCATCCCAGGACCTTTAGTCTCTTCTAAGGTTTCTTTCCAATTCTAGCCCGCAGCGTTTCAGCTATCTCCCTCATCACTCGCCTTCGCCCTTTAAGTTCAAGAACATTCACTTTCCTTTGCCACGCCATGGCCAACATACTTATCAAGCTAGTCGGTTCTGGCATAGGCCTTGCCGCTGAAGTCAGAGAAGCGCGCAAAGCCTCTAAAACAACGGCTCAGGCGAGTACCAGCAGGGAACCAGCAGAGAGTGCCACGACGGATGATTTGGAGGACCAAAACATCGTTCGGGTCCCGGAAAAACAGGCTGACCAACTCATTGCCAAAGGCCAAGCTGTACCTGTGGATCAAAATGGACTTGATAATAATCCTGACGATCCTCCGCCCAAGTACACCAGCGAAGAAGAAAATGACGAGGCTGATTGGGAGCTGAACGACGCTGCGGACGAGCAAATTGCCGTCACTTCTCCTCGTGCTGTTGACGAGCATAATCTAGAAATTACCCCTTCGGGAGAAAAAGATCGTCAACATTATGTTGATAAGATTGTCGTCTCCTTCATCGGCCAGCATCCTCCTCCCTCATATTCCCAAAGACAGAGTAAATTGCCCTGCTCCGTTATTGTCCCGCAACGAAGGCCCAGAGACAAGACTCGTGGATTTATAAGAGCCTATGCGCCTGTACTGTCCGAGTGCGGCATTGATCAAACAACATTTCTGCAGTTCCTCGAGACCATGGATAAAGCTAGCAAAGTAGGTCTCTTGCCATAGGCGTCTCACCTTTTCGCACATGGTGGTTGTCTGACCAATACCAGGCTTCACCAGTGATCGATGTAGTGTTAATAGGAGCGATGATCGCCGGCTTTGTTCCAAGCCCGGCTGCTATGATTACTTCGGCCGTCGTGACAGCAGCAGCTCGCATGGCTCAAATCTTGCAATCAAACAAAAGGTTCTCTCAAGTGACAGGAATAAACCCTTCAGAATCATACTAACACTAGAATCAGAAATCACTCCTTCCTTGATCAAATGAACGAGAAATTCTTCAACCCACGTGGACTCATCTGCCTAGTTATGAAATACGCCCCAGGGGAACGGTCTTCCCATGAGTCCGTCGATCTGTCACAAACGCTATTATTGTCGCTCGATCCCTCCAAGTCAACAATCAAAAGACAACTCAACAGCATGCGCAGCTCCAGCGGAAAGACTTACGGCGAGCTCGAAATGCCCGAAGCAGCACCGCTAGTCTTTCCTGATCTGGACGCCGTCGCAGCTGCAAATGAAGCCGACGGCAAGAAAAAAAGTGGCCTAAAGACGAAGGGAGCATTCATAGCAACATATATGGATAAACGCGCACAAGCTAGCTACGTAAGCCCACCCCCGCCAGCCTCATTCGCTTACAATCTCCACTAATCCAACCATCTCCACCAGCTCTCCGAAAGTCCTGACTCGACCCTCGCCTCTGCGAACCCCATCAAACCGAAATTCGCCTCCCGCTACGGCGACCCCAGTCACGCTGTATACAGCGGCTCGCTTGTCTCTTTCGTCACAGGCGGTCGCATCGATGCTTCTACACGAAATGGTCGAAAAGGTGGTTTGGGCCGAGGCCCACTTGGTTTGATAGGCGAAGGGTTAAGTTTGGTGGATGCCGCGCGGGGGAAAGGGTCTGGGTCTGGTGGCCAAGAAGGACCTGGAAATGATAGTAGGGATGGGGTAGCAGCGAGGACGATGGGTCAGCAGCGGAATCGGGCTGGGGGCCCATTGGGGTTGGTAAAGAGGAAGCTGAAGAAGGTATGTGCTTCATATGGTTTAAGCATGCCGAAGGATGTGCCGTAGGAGATATCTGAGCTAACATGTCTGCTGGTCATAGGATGTGCTTTATCTGCTGATTACGAACATGCCGACGGAGGAAGAAATCCAGGCTGCAAGAACTTCACTTGGAAGTAGTTAACATCGGTCTCTTGCGTACGCTTGGACGCTCGAAACAGGTGCTCGGAAGTGATTCATCCTGTGAGCCGGGCTGATGGACGCTACTCGTCACACATATACTTCACTATAATGACTGCATTTTTGGGGGAGAATATGGACTGTATAATGTAAAGTATGGCTGGTACAATCGGGCTATGTAGGAATGACAAAGACGCAAATTCTGCAGCTCTTACATACCTTACTTACTATGTACAGCATCAACGCAGAATGCTCCCAGCTCACTCGAACAGGTTGCCCATATATGGCAGACGAAGAGTGAAGCCTTTTCATTGCTCGTGGATGACATCGATGCCACGCTCCGAAACCAATCCACTCCCAAGTATACCCAGCAGAGCTACATATAGAACGATTTAAGTTACCACCAAAGCTAAAAGGGAAGTGCAAGGCCAGATCAACACTTTGCGGCTGGAGGTTCTTTTGGTATACAAACCTCAAAGAAGTATACTCCTTCTGAAATACACCAGCCACTTCAAATATCTTCATTCATCCGCAGCATATCTACCCAAAAACATCAACAATCTTATACACTCCCTCACTCCTTCTCAGCTGGGCCATCTCTCATCCTCGCAACCACGCCTTCATATTCTTTCGTCACCTCCTTATCTTCATAGACATACCTCCTCCCGCCTGGAAGTGGATGGTACGTGTGCTATTGGTGCAATATATAACGATGACAGATCGTTTGTCCAAGAAAAGTGTACTTGTAAAGATCTTGACCGAAGCCTCTGGACTAGTGGGGAGTTTAGGGTTAGGGCTATTTAAATTTCGCGCAAAATTTTCAGGTTAAAAAGCACGACTGATCAGCAAGACTTACTAGGACACTGGGTCCTTGAAAAAAATCCTTGCGTCTCCCTTGTAGCTAACTTCCACTCCATGCCGCTGCTATCTCGTCAATTTTCCATTCCACAACAGCGTTAGGATCGTGACCCAATTTGCTGCTATGGAAATAGTCTGACGGGTTCGACCTTGTGGCGTCTGAAACTGGGCTTCCATTTGATGGATAAATTAGACGATCCAAGGAGAGCGCAAGCTTGGGACCGCTCGAAAAGGAACACAATGAGCTTTATAAGAGGAGATTACGTCAATTGTGCAAGATTGAAAACAGCGGTGCAGGCCTCATCGATATTGACCAGCGATATTTGGCCTTGTTCTACCTTACGGGTCTCTAAGCTTGAGCATGGCCCATACTGTGAGCCGTTGGCTGCCTTATCTAAAGTAGTCATGATTACCTTGCATATTGCAGCCTTTGTTGGTCATCATCTCGAAACTATTATTACCACATCTGCAAGACTAATGGAATTTATTACTGTATTCTATCGAATTGGTACCAAAAGGCTGACTTGGACCGGAGGTTTTCCGATAAGCCACGAGTCATTTGGTGAGACTGGCTTACGCTTGCCCCACTTTGTCGCTCGTCTTTGGGATTTGCGTGCCCAGGTTGCAAGCTTGATAGTCATCTAGAAGACCTTATCCTTGATTTGCCAGTTACTGTTAGAGGAACAATTGTTAGAATTGAACCCTTGTGGGCCGAATTTCTCGCCACCGCCCCTGAAAGTGCCGTCATGAGCTCAAGTATCAGTGTTAGAGGTGGCCCGAGTTCTTTACGCCAACTCAGCAAAAGGATAGACGATCCTCAACTTGAGTAATGCGGTGACCCTGGTAGGCTAGCGATTGAGACTGACTTGGGGATAGTATCATCTTAGTCCCTGGTGCTGATCGGCCCCGGGTGGAAAGCTGGCCATTCTGTTCGCATCGCTGGCTTTCGGAGGTGCTCCCGAAGGAAGTTTCCCAAGCTAGAATATGGACCTTCGACTACTCTTTCCCCATGGCGGATTCTTTCTCTTTGCAAAACATCTGGCTGGAAGGAGAACGCCTTCTTAAATTGTTATCTGATTCTCGGAAGGGGGAAGGCAATGAGGTATGACGATCCAATCTATATAGTCTCTAAGCCTTATTAATCTATCTACTCCCAGACACAATTCAACCGGCGTCCGATGCTACTGATAAGCCATAGTCTGGGTGGTATCATACTTAAGCAGGCGTTTTGTGTTGCCAACGAGCAGCTTCATCGATATGAATATCTTGTCAACCAAGTCGCCGGTATCATTTTCATAAGCACGCCACATCTTGGATCAGGGCAAACAAGCATTCTAGAAGTCATCCTGCTTATGCTTAAAGCATCCACAAGGATACCCATTAAACTTTCGCCCCAGAAGTCCGAAGAGGAATCCTCCATCCTGTTAGACTTATCGGTCCGCTTCGAAACGATCCGTCTGCGTGCTCCCATCTTATCCATATATGAGACCAAAGAGACCCGTGTACAAGATGGAAGATTTAGGCACAAATCTGCTATTGTGGGTTGAATACGGAGCAGAAGTATCTTAGTATCGCTGCTTACATCTCACAGGTGGTTGATCGTGCAGCTTGCACGACACAGGCTCCCGACGAGCGATTTCTAGCTTTTCATGCAGATCATGTCGAAATTTGCAATTTGCAACGATGGGAGAGTACTGCCGAGAAGACCGAACTGTCAGAATTCATTAGGATGGCCCTGAAGAAGGCTGAGGAGACTATCTCTTCACGACTAGAGGCACGTGAGTGATTCCGCCACATTACCTCGGGTACATATATTGAACATTTGGGCTAGTGGACTTTAAGTATACCGTGAACACGTCCTACTCGCCGACGAATAGCGTGAGGACTTCTCTGTCTTTTGAGCGAATAAAGCAAGGTAAGAAACCTATACCGCGGGACTCCATCTTGCTAACCCAATTTCATAGAGAACGCCACTGCACGAAAAGGTAGTGCCGTTCAGAAAGGGGACACGGGGCATGCGACAGATGGCTCTTCATCAGCCACATATGAGATACTCCCAGCAATCTCTGGTATCAATTCCCGCCTGCGTGAACCCTGTCTACCCTGCCGAATACTAGATTCGGAGGTCCGCAACGATGAATTTGTTGGACGAGAAGATGTACTAGAGCAAATGAGCAAAGCCCTTCTACCCTCCCAGACGAAAATCGTTTCCTCGGAGTCAGAAGGACTGAAACAATTCGCATTATGTGGTATGGGTGGTCTTGGCAAGACAGAGATAGCCACAGAGTTTGCCCTAAGATACAAGGAGAAATTTGATGCGGTATTCTGGATCCGGGCGGATGGAGTGGCAAAAATGGATGCATGTTTCAGCAATATTTCAGTCCGTCTTGGGCTTGAAGACCAAGTGGATAGCACTAATCAAGTCGTAAGCCGAGAACTCGTCAAAGGATGGTTGTCAAATCCGTGGAAGATGATTTCGATAGAGGGAAGGTCAACTCGCACAACAGCATCTTGGCTTATTATCTTCGACAATGCCGATGATCAGTACTCATTGACTGATTACTGGCCGTTACAGGGGAGTGGTTCTGTGCTGATTACGAGCCGAGACCCCATGGCCAAATCATACTTCTCTACAACCTCTTGCGGAGTTGATCTAGAGCCCTTTGGTGATCAAGAGGGAGCTGTTCTGCTCAAAAGGCTAACACATGATATCGAGGAGGAAGAAGAACAGTCCAGACAAATACCCGAGAACATATCTCGTAGCTTGGGCGGGTTACCGTTGGCAATCAGTCAAATGGCCGGCGTTATACGTCGTCAAGAGCTTCGACTTTCGGAGTTCGCTGAATCCTATAGCGATCCATCAGAGCACGCCGAACTCCACAAGTTGAAATTCCACCTGGGACGTGGCACGTACCCTCACACTATATCATCTGTTTGGGCTTTTGAGTCCTTGAAACCTACAACCAATTGTCTCCTCGGTGTATTAGCATTTATGGACTCTAGCCACATACAGGAGTTTTTATTAACAGATATTCCTTCAAAGCTTACTATGAAATGCTATCCAACCAAGCCTTGGTCATACAGAGAAGCTCGCACCGAATTGATACAAGCTTCATTGATCAAAAGGTACAAGGACAAGAACGAGCTTACTCTCCATCGATTAGTACAGGACTCATTTCGTGCTAAGATGAGCCTTGAGGAGAAAGTTGACACATTTGAATTTGCGATCAGCACCATATGTGCTCATTGGCCACGGACCATGATGCCTCCAACAAAGCCAAATGCTCCAGTGGTCACGGCTAGACTATGGATGATCGATAGGTGGCCTATGTGTGAAAGCCTTAATCCGCACGTATTAAGATTGAAACAGCTGTATGAAACCAACATCTGTGATAGCTGGCATGGATCACGTCTTCACTTTGCGTCTTTGTTGAGAGATGCTGCATAGTCGTCTTTCCTTTCAATAGTAAAGCTACGAATAATCTACTGACGTAGAACCAGGTTGCAATTTGAACGGGGTAGGACACATGGTCTGGACGATTTCTTTGATTTAGCAAAAGAATTTTGTGAGCATAGTGATGAGGAAGAGGCAAGCTCAATATTGGTGGACATACATTTCTGCCTTGGCACAATTGCTTCTGAGACGAACGAGCACAACACAAGTCGAAAACATAAACAGCGTGCACTAGATCTCCAGTTGCAGACTCGAGAAAAGCTCGGCGTGGTCGATCTAAGACTGGCAAGGTGTTATAGTGAGATGGGCGTTGCTCTCACTGTGGATGGCAGATACGATGCTGCTGCTGAGGCTTTCTTGGAGAGTCTTTCCATCGAGAAACAGCTTAACGTATACCCCTATAACTGGGTTGCTGAGGTTAACCTAGGCCTTGCTTATATACAGCAAGGCTCTCTCGATAAAGCCGATGAACTGTTAACGGGGACTCAGGAAAGAAGAGAAAGGTTATTTGGCAAAATGGACACCGAATCATACAGGTAATTGTCAAGGTGTAAGCGTGGACAACTAAGCTTACTTATATACATTGACAGGCCGGGTCGGATACTCCATGCTCTAGCTCGCTTACGCGAAGCTCAAGGCCGTGAAGCCGAGGGGTTCGACTTCGATCAGATGGCCTTGAAATCATATATCTCTACTATTGGAAATAATCACCACCGGACGGCAGATATCTGTCATCGAGTAGCGGCACATGTGATCCGAACCCAGCGATATGATGAAGCTCTGTAAGCGTTGATGGTTATGTAGTCTGACAAGCTCTGCTTATTTGTGCGTAGTATGCATATCGATCAAGCACTATCAATATGGCAATACGCCTCTGATACTTTCAGGCCTGAAATAGCCCGGACAACTTATTTGAAAGCCACCCTCCTGCGACTTTTAGGAAAGGACATGAGAGCGAACGTGTTCCTGAAGAAGGCTTGCTCCTTGCGGCGCGAATGTATGCCTTCTATTGACAAGCCGGATGCGGCTTTCACAGTTGCTGATTTCACTGAACCGGTCACGTTTCAGTCGAGATGATTGATCATTACGGTCAATGTCTGCTTTGAAACGGTACTAATTTCCATGTGTAGCTATGGAAGCGTTAATCATGTTATACAGCTTGATTAAAATTCAGCGTCTTCTTTGCAAAAGGTTCACTAATCCGCAAAAGACAGGCATTATAAACCCCAGTAAATTTCTCGTCCCATACATATGCACAGTAAGAGAGAACAAGAACCGGAGCAGAAACAACTGCGAATAGCCAGACGTGTAGATGGCCTTGGCCAAGCTCTTCGAAATTCATTCCAAATAATGAAGTGGTGAAAGACAAAGGGATGAAAAAGGTTGCTAGCAGGGTCAATCTTTTGAGACGCTCGGCTTGATCGATGGCTTTGCGCGACTCGGCTACCACAGCTCTATTCATCATGACCCCCATGCCTTCGGTACACCGTTCGCGGAGCTCTCTTGCTTTTGAAAGTAGGTCTTCAAAGTCGTCTTCCAGATTCTTAGCAGCTGACGAAGCCGTCTCACAATATCCATTCTTAGCCGGCCACTTGGAATTGCCTTTCGCACGAACAACCCGTAATGTGTCCGATATGTGACGCTTATGGCGATCGAGAAATATGCTGAAGAATTGCAGATTCTCGAGTGAATGACTTTGATGTCTCTCATTTACTAGAACACCCATCTCTTGCTCAAGCAGGGCCTTCACCAGATTGAGTACCTGGTTTTCAGCGCAAGCAGCATGATGAAAGACATAATGCAGGGCATAGAAGGGATTGTGATTGGCTACGTTACTATCAACAAGCTTCCCGAGCTCGAATGGGAGTATAGCGGCGCTTTGATGCATAGTCGCATCCTCCTTCTGGGAGCTCAGTGGGTGCTTCGTCCCAGAGGCAATGGCCGCTTCTATCGTACCTTGGCGCACAGTCATCTTGGGATGATGCTGCACTACTGGAAAAGAATGGCAATTATCATTAGGACTATTGCCATTTCTTCTTATTCTCCAAGGACCCCGTGGACCTTGACTTAGGTCTTTGCCAATGTCAAGCCAAACAATCGCTATGATAAGCTTTAATTTTTGACTGCTGCCCAAATGATGCAGAAGCATTACCTATCCATCCCTCCTCGTCTTTCTGGACGCAGATCGAGATGTACTGTTCTATCACGGAGTATTGCTCGTCCATCGTCGAGAACTCTCTCACAATTGAGTCGCCAGATTGGCACTTCGTCTGAAAATTTCGCCGGTATGTAGCCATGCCCGCGGCTTCTTCCCTTCGACGAGCTTGCAAGTCTGACTTCTTGATAGGTGTCCCTGATGTGTCTCGGAAAATTATAGTACTTGTACATAGTCGAATAATATTACTCCCCGAGGAAGGTAACGGAGGCAGCGAGAATGCAGACCGAGAAGCAAGCGTTGCGAAAAAGTCGAGGTGGCGATTGATAAATTCGGGGTCAATGCCAAACCGTCCGCCTATTGTAGTGATCCAATTGGCCGGAGGACAGCCACGCACTAGGAGCACTCGACCGGCTTCTTGCACGGGTCGAAGATGCTTCGGAGGGTCTATAACCTCTCCGAGAGCCGCTACTCCTAAAGGGTGAGCCCTTCCCTGCCTTTTCAAGCTGAAATCGTAAAGTACCGCCAGACAGTGATCACCAGCCCGTGCATCCTGTTGTTCTCGTCGCGACTCCAACCACGATGAGAGATCTATATAGCCGTGACCGGGATAGAGGGAGGTCGCGGAGGTCCGTCTAGAATGAGCGGCTATTGATTTCGCATAATCTTCTGGACTCACTAGACAATCCATTAGCACCTAATCTAAGAAAAGATAAGGGAACTTACATTGACGAGTGCTCCTCCTTCGAGAAGATCTGTCGGCAGCAATAGCAGATGATCTGATGGGCGAAGTACTTTCATCTGAGACCGACTCAGCGTTACTATGTGACCGATGGCGTCTCTCGGATTCGTGGCCTGAGGGCGCATGAGGGACGCTCAAGGATGGTGTTCGTTGCCTCTGAAGCTGTTCGCCTGATATTCTGCTGTCGGAATGGCTCCCTGCTATTGGCGAGGCCGCCCATTCTACGCCATTCATTGCGACCGCCGGCACTGCGGCCTTCAATCGCCAGTCAGGGTGTCATTAGGCAGATCTTTTTCCCCCACAATGAATGGAATCCATGAAGAATGAATAGCGAAACTTAGGCATCAGCAATGCCATGACAAAGCCGTTCAAATCGTTTAGCTGAAGCACAGCCTAATTACTGGGGGAGGTTGCAAACCTCAAGCCACAAGATGCCTTGTATTGCAAGTTTCGTAATTTTTGTCACGCATGTGGGGGAATGTGTGGGCTGAGAAAAGCCATGTGGGGGCTGTCTATCGACTAGTGACACGCAAATCGCCGATAAGCTTGCAGGTCATTTGATTCGTTCGGGACTTACCAGCAATCCGTTGGGTTACCATCTTTGTGTATCCAACCACTATGGTACATATGAGTAGTATCACAATTCAATCGCCGTGATCGACATGCAATGTACCTTTCAGCTTCTACTTGGTACTCTTTCCTGATCTCACACTCGTGCTCAAATTGCAACGCCAAGGTCATCGAACTGTTTCTCAAAGGCTCGAGCCTGATATTTGGACTCGATGAAAAGACGTACATCTACTGGGTCACAGTCGCCTTATACTTGAGTAAATGTCATGACACTAAAAGACTTATTTCAGCTCCGAAGAATTCCAAGTGAATTCGTGCTCGATGTTCTCCTCGGTTTCTAGCGAGGCTGTGCATACCCACTCCATCAATCGAGGATATTGACTCTGCAAATTTCACCCCGATAAAGGCTCGTCATGACTAGGAAGTGGCTACGGGGAGCATCTTCAAGATAGTCTAGAAGTCGTGCCTGAGTCAAAGCCTTGAAAGCGGCGAGAGTAGTTAGAGCCTCGGTTGGGGGCAGTCCTTCCCATGGTCTTTCCGGTGCAAGATGAGACTGGCAAAGCCTAGGACAATCCGCTTCCTGCTCGGCCCTCGTTATCTTCCTCCGTTTAAGGCCCAATTATCATTGCTCTGGGACGCGCGGCGCCGCTTAGAAGAGTTCACCTATCAACCGTAAACACCCCAGGCCCCTAGAGATACCCTAATGTCGGGTCGCTTAGGCAATTAGACTAGCCCCTAGGATAACGGTTGTTGGGGCTGAATCAGATTTCCTAGGGGACGAGCTTTAAGGGTCTTTAGGCATCACTCCTATATTGAATTTTGGTAACTTGGCTCTAAGAGGGTGCTCATATTTTTGTCCCGCGCCAGCCCGTACATGTATACTTTGCTCGGAAGATCACTGATCCAGCTTTTTGTCGTCTTTCTCGAGAATAAGAGAGACCTGCTGCCCGATTGCATGCTCGCTTAGCATGTCAGAAACTGTTCTGCCTACAGAATTCTTGCGACAGGTTCCCTATGGTTTGAACGCAACGTTCTATCATCGCGGAATCTTCGCTTCATGACGCCTAATAACGCTTCCGACGCCCTTTTCGCAGCTTCGTTGTGCCCTGAGTATAATACCGAGGGTCACACACCCGGCGAGTTAATTGGATTCATCATCAGGGGCAGAGTGAGTATCGGCTCGGACGAATCCTAGGCAGTCATGAGAAACATCTATCTTTCCAGGAAGAGCAAAATCAATGTGTCTAGCAGCGAAATTGTACCTACTAGCACTAATGATGGGGCTGATGTTACTCCGCCTGGAACGCACGCTGTGTTAATACCGAGGTTTGATACTGCAGAGCCCGACGAGCGGGAATTGCGCACTTCCTATGATCCTGATCTTTGATACTTCGTGGGCCTGAATACCCTCGTAAATTATCGACGCAGCTACTATACCCACTGCAATCTCGTCGTCTAGCTAAAGATCTTCTCCACAGCGCTAGGTATGTCTGGCGTGCTCAAAGTTTTGCTGGATCAAGATCTAGAAAAGTTAGATAATCGTGCCTGCCTAATAGGAGATGGAGCGGTCATTCTAATCCTAACCTTTGACGAGGAAAGTGCGTCTCTGATGGAGGACACCGACAGAGATGGAGGGACATTGAAAAGTCCTGCGAATTCGTTCGATCACCGGTAGGACAGTTTGTAGCCTAAAGACATCATCAGCGAGGGACTCATCTTAGATAATTCTGATACAACCCTACCATCCAACGACGGCATGATCGTGATCCATCACGCAAGATTAACTAGGGACGCCAGCTCACGAGTGACAATTGATCATTCTTAGTAAGTTTAAGTTGAGTAATGAGTTTATGTCTGTCATACTAGAGCAGTTATGGCGTTAGGGAGATTGGCTTTAAGCTGTAGGGGTGCCATAATTTTGTCCCCCGCGAGGTTGGTAGGAAAATAAGGTGAGGCAAGAGTTTATTAATTGGCCCAAATTCGCAGCTTTAAGCGCCTAGGGGCTATTTCGGGGCTATTTTTGTATCTGGATTACCTGCGAACTTCTGTCATCAAGTTTCTTCTGTCTGGAATCGAACTTATCCTATCTTTGGCAACAGCATGGATCGAAACATGTGGCCAAATGTCGAAGAGCGGCACCCTGTGTTCTATGTAGGAGAAGCTAGATATACTGCGATGCCAGTGAAGGCAAACCTACCGGCTTTCAAGATCCCCGGAGCAGACCGTCTAGTGACTGTTCTATCAGCACAAGCAGCAGACCTGGAAAACGAACATTGGCTTGATGGTTGTCTGCAGGCCTTCCGGGATATGAAAGAAGACGTTTGGACCTATGATTTCCTTGACGGGCTTATCATCAGCTCTCCAAAGTTCTTGGACCCGCCTCCGTCATCGGCTCTGGTGGCGAAAATAAAAGGTCGGACCGCCTGGCATGCTATCGTCCCCGGCCTAGACCTGCCGGTCAGTATGAGTTCGACGCTTGTCAAAGTTTTGTCGTCATTGATAACAAGTAGGCTGGTCCGTACACGTTGTCAAAGAACGTGCTCAGTCAAGTGTATCGTTTGTATGATGACGAGCAAGGCGCATTCATGGTGCCTGTCAAGCCAATGCCCCAGAATAACCGGTATGTTCAACGACCATTATTCCTATGATGTTATCTAACTACAAAAGACCTTTCGAGTCGCTGGAAATTACCGGGAGGAACCCACATTCATTGAGTGTAGCTGTACCATCGCGGATTTGCAGCCCACCATCTACCGATTCACCTCTTCTGGGCAAGCGCATAGGCGTGAAGGAGCTTTTCGACATACGCGGTTTGCGCATGGCTCTATCAAACCGTGCGTTCTACGATATGTCAGTCCCAGCACAGACCACAGCCCCGGCGATACAGAAGTTACTTGATGCTGGTGTTGTGATGGTGGGCACGACGAAATGCAGCTCGATGATTTCCAGGGAGGACCCTGCAGAAGCAGTCGACTTCCAAGCACCCTTCAACCCAAGAGGCGATGGCTATCAGTCTCCCGTTGGAAGTAGCAGTGGAAGTGCCGCTGCTATAGCTTCATATGAATGGCTGGATTTTACTATTGGCTCTGATAGTAAGGTGATTCTACTTCATTGCGTGTAGCGCTCACTTTCCACTTTCGCAGCTACTGGGAGCAGTCGGAGACCCGCATTCGTGAATGGTTGTTTCCAATTCCGTTTCTCGCGCGCTGCGTTGTCTCTTGAAGGTGTTAGGCCATGTTTCTCGTGAGTCACTCCGTTGTATCCTGCGAGCGCTCATTTCCTTCGCCTCGAATCCTACTAATAGCCGCAATACACCATAACTGATAGCGACAGCCGATTCGATGCCCCTGCGCTATTCGCTCGACGTATCGATGGACTTGAGACCTTTGTCAGGGCTTGGTGTGGACCTACGGCGCATCTGCAACACCGCAAAGTAAGTGCTAGCTCAGTACTGCGGGTCCTTGCTTTGGCTAACTTTTGTTAAGCCTACCGTCATCATCTATCCGCTTGATTACCTGCCAGCGGTGAATCAGAAGCAACAGCAGATGCTGGAGACTATCGTCCAGGACGTTGCAAAACATTGCGAGATACCAATAAAAGCAATCTCCTTCAAAGACTTATGGCTTAAGTCTCCCCCCAAAGAGGCGGCCGGCAAATCTTTGGATGACTTCCTTCAAGATGTAAGTTCTCCACCAAATCAGATCACAATCCCTAAGGAATTGAACAGGCAGGTCAAAATTCGTTTGTTTGCGACTTTTTTCACAACTCTGATGAATTCCGCACTCTTTACGCGCGAAAATATCATCGATGGCCGGTTACGAACAAAGTTACTCGTTGGAGATGGTAGTACCCCCCTGGAAATGTGTTTCACTTCATTGACTCCAGCTCTCATGACAGGAAATCCGGTAGTGGCATTACTCTCGAGCAGAGAAATGACGCAATGCAACGCATGGAAATCTATAAGGACTGGGTATTGCAGAAAGTCCTGCGCGTTGATGCAGAGAGAGCTCTTGTCGTCCTTCCCATTAAAGATGCGGAACCAAATTATCGCGATACAGATCCAGGGTATATCACTAGTCTTCTGAATCCTCTCTTCGCTGATACCTAGGCAGACAGGCTTTTGCACAAGATGTATGGGATCCTCTTTGGCTGGCTCCTGTGCTTGGGGCCCCTGAAATCAGCGTTCCAGGTAAAGTCTTCCTGGCATTCACGAAAGTACTGTGGCCTAACGCTGTACGCTCTAGTCGGCGAGGTCACACATTTTTCGGATTTCAGCAAGCGAGATGAGAGTCTTCCCGTCGCTGTCTCCTTCTTAGGACCCCCTGGTATGTCCACATCCTCAGAATTGTCTTGACCTTGACTGATATTTTTCAAGCGCAGATATAATGCTAGCCAACACGTTGAAGGCTAGCTTCGTTGAAGCGCAGAGAGATCTTTGGGTGAGCATTGGTCGCCAGCTGTATGGGGGTCCCACGATGGATCAGGGACCGGAGCTCTATACAAGATAGTCTCCATAATCTGCTCCTCCTAACAATAGCTCTCATCCTGCGATCACAACAGTGAACATTGAGCTTGGTTTTCATTACGGGCTTAGGATATCATTATGCGGACTAGGTCAGAGTATTGGCAATAACGTCTG
Source organism: Cladonia squamosa (assembly GCA_947623385.2). Lineage (NCBI taxonomy): Eukaryota > Fungi > Ascomycota > Lecanoromycetes > Lecanorales > Cladoniaceae > Cladonia > Cladonia squamosa. The sequence goes on along the minus strand of OX392391.1, from coordinate 975,419 downwards.
GGTTGTTCTATTACTTCATATTGAAGTTATGACTAGGGTAGGGTGACCTGGTCTTAGGTCAAGCCTTGGGGACAGTGCTTTCTCGACCCGAGATCATCTGCTTTGAACGTATCAATTTTGAGGTAGTCCTGTATCTCGCTTAGCAGCAGATCTAGAGCCCTTTCGTGCCTTCTTACCAGTATGTTTTAGACTGATCTCGAATTGCTGTCACATTATATTCAATCTTATATATATTCCGCATCGAAGTGAATGGGACCAACAGCATCAGCATTCCCTGAAGTCCCAGCCCGCCGCAACAAGCCATCACTCGTCACTCCCTTATCACCCCAGTACAGCCGTTCGCCATTTCCCCACTCATTGACCAACTCCGTCAAAGTCTGCAGATGGCCATAAGTGGACGGCTGCGGACCCCTAGGAGACCTGCAGGCCTCGTACCACGCGACTACCGCTAACACGGTGGCCACTCCAGCCAAAAACAAGGTTGGCACTCCGAAGAGAGAAATCTGTGTCAGTATACATTGCCAGTTTGCGTTGTCATAGGAATTTGAAAATATCACGACTGGTAGAAGTGACTGGTTGAATAGCCAGTGCGCAACCATTTTCGCCGCAAGGAGAAGGACGTTCGGAGGGCTCGCTAGAAGAGAGGCTACCACATTACGGTTAAGTGGTGTGCCGCGCGCCTTTGAATTCCCTCGTTGGGCTGCTTTCTCCCATTGGCGCTGATCGCGCGCAGTATTTATGAGTACTTCTGCGCAGTGCAGAGCAAATGTTAGATATACCTGTATACAGAACACTAATATAAGACAGACAAAGATAGCGGTGCCAGCTTTTATTAGAGAGGGCGCCGGCCCCGGTTCGTTTTGGATTGGGAAGGGTTGGATTGCCGGATAGTACTGCGAATTTGATAATACGGTACTGAGCTTCGCATGATCACCGGCAAATTCGCTTAAGGAGATGGCGGTGCCAGTCCGTTTCCACGCATTGAGGACAATAGCAGCCCAAATAATGATGAAAACAGGTAGCACTGAGATCACATACAAAGCTCGACGCAGAGTGACCTTCCGCGTCGCAAAAAGGCTTGCTTGCCTTTTGCAGGGGTACGAGGGAGGTGGTGGACCTAGTTGGTGTTCCACAACCCCGTGGGAGATCCTATTAGCTGTGGAAGCCAATGACGAATACTTAGGGCCATTGCTGGCGGACGCCATCGCACTATCGGATGACATGCAAGCCAACAGTATGGTAAGCGAATTAGAGCTCCAGGCCTTGATGTGCCGCATTGAGGCGACATATATCCATGTCACAATGGCTGCTTGTACAACAAAACAAATCCCAAGTACCATGAGAGCGGCTCCGCTGGCCGACGTACCCAGTTCTAATGACTGGGATCCATCTATTTGCGCCATATACGTCGCTGAAAAGGCGGTAGGAACAAAGATCTGCGACGAGGCCGTGTAGGCGAGCGCGAGCGTAAAGAAGTAGAGAATATTAGAAGGAGTACGGGTAGCCGGAGTCACTCTACTGGTAGACAGCAAGCGTAGATTTGTAGTCCAGCGTAGTCGACCTTCCCGAAATAGGTCCCATCGCAAGGAAATATCATGGACGAAGCCTGTGCTCTCCGTGCAGATGGTGACGAGTGCGGTGACAAGAAAGGCGTAGACTTCCGCCTGATTACCTATGGCGACAGACCCAGCCGGTAATTGCGCGGTCTGGCCAACCGCAGTATAGGGACGTTGTCGCGCAAATAAGGAGCTGGCGATAGCGATGCAGACAACACCGCAAATCCAAACAAGCGTGAGTCCAAACAAGGCCAGCCATCGGGTTATGTGGCCTTTGTCGTATGAAGGAAGTACGTGGCCTTTCCTTCGGCCAGTGACGAGACCTTCCTCTTCATTAAGTTGGACAGCTCCACTATAGGTATATATGCTGTCTTGCCCCATGATGCGCATGCGAGTGATAGCTACGCGGTCATGTTGTCGATAGTTGTGCTGAGAGATCCTTATATTCGATAGTGAGATTCAAGTGGGCTGTGCTCCTCTTTGCCCGCAACATCGGTTGGCACGCTGCCAATTGTGACGCGCCAGTTGGGGGCCCGGTTAGGGTGCATGGTTAGGATGCAAGGGTAACACCAATGAAGTTGGTGGTTATGGTCGATGGTGCCATCGTCGCGGCAACTAACAAAGTAGTATCACCACCGGCCCCAGAGCTGAACAACCAGCAAATCCTCCTCATTCTTCATTCTTCTCCGCTTATTCTTCATCCCTCTCCGCTTCCCCCCTTGACCAGAGGAGCACTAAGGATCTGCACCATCCTCAAAATTGGACTTTTTTTGCGATAGAAATACCTACACGCGTCATCTTGAGCTGAGTGATTCGCCCACCACCGCATAGAAGATTAGCTAGAAGAAGAACTCACCTACCAACCGCATAGCCCGGGGCTGAGGCCTAGACAGAACCAATTACCCTCGAAGGCGAAGCTGATCCTGGGCTTGGGGGCGACGGTCTAGGGGGGCCTCACTAGGGACGGAAATATTAGCGCCCCCACCAAATCTTCATAACCTTATAATTTCTCCTTCACGCAGAGACAAACTTGTTAACTTACATATTTCAAAAATTAGAAAATATGTGTTTTCGAGGGAAAACAATTGAATAAAATTACTTATTGCGGGTCTACTTTATACGGAAGAGGACTGCCGTTTTGCAACTTATTCGGTCCGTCGCAATGGTGGATATCAGCCCTATGGAAGGGTTCAGCTATTAACAGTGCAGCCCTACACCTACAGGGCTGGTGCCTGTAGGACCCAAACCTCAGTCCCTTAGAGAGCAAGTTCCGCGCCGAAAGACCCCTGCTCTAGGGGCTAGCTGATCGCTTAGGCGACCGGACTTTAGGGTATCTCTAGGGGCCTATACGGTTGATAGGCGAACTCTTCTACCCGCGGCAACGCGGCCGCTAAGATGCGCGCCAAGAATTATCTTAAGGTAGTTCGCAATCAACTTAAGTTCACTGTGACCGCCCCCTTCAGCAGCGAAACGGGCAATATCCAAGAGTAAAGGAGCGACTCAATTCTGGAAAAAATGCGCAAGACTAAGCTAAAATCGCTGGGATTATGTCCTAAATAAGTTATCTCCGAAGTGGTGTGATAGAGCTATCTTGCGGCTCATCTGCGTAGGTTTGTATTGGACCAGAGAAGAAATGTAGCTAAAGCATCCCAATATCCGCTGAAGAAGACTCGAAAGCCATCTTGCCAGTTTCGACTTTCGTCATCCGGCCAGTTCTACGCAACGAATCCAGTGTCCATCGAATAAGCTCCATGTCCGTATTTGGAGCTCCCATAAGGGATACCACCATTGGTAGCTTTTCTTCTCCCCCAGTGATCCGGGAACGATACGATATCTGCGAGACTGGGACCGGTGTTTGTCAGTGTGTAGCATGACAAAGATGTTTTGTGCAACGAACAACACTAGGTTTTCTTACTTGGTAGGGCCAACTCAGGAGCCTCCAAAATCACTGACATGTATGTTGCACGGAGTCCTGGCACTATTGGGGTGCTATTGCCTGGATACTTGTCCCGGTTACTTGCTTTAACAGTATCGACATGTAGTGCTATAACGTTGTTGTGCGTCCCGTTCACCATGTAATGATCGAAAAACCAGGCTTTAAAGACCGAGAGGCGATTCATCTTCTCCATGTGCTGTTCCAAGGTTACTTCACTGCCCAAGGACCTGTCTGTGGTGAACCCTGACAAAGGTTTTAACAGATTTATTGTGGCCGTACCAATACCATCTCACAACTTCTGTCACAAATGGACCACGACCATGGGCTTCCACGTATTTCTCCCTGAACTCGTCGAAGGCGTGGTAGGCGGAATAGAACCAGCCGTGACGAGTTAACTGTTGGGCTGGTTTTAATAACTTGATATGTTAATCGTTATATAGAACTTACATCATAGAGATACTTCCGCAAATCCTTCTCCTCAACAGGTGCCGTTTCCTGCCAGTCGTCTCGGATAGATATTTTCCGGTAAGTACATTTTGTAGATTGTGTCATATCCTTGATAAAGTCCTCCATGGCTTTCACTTGCTCAGGATTCTCTTCAGGTATGAAATCAGTCGGATAAAGGATCTCGAATGGTGGCTCCTGTGGTGCTTGCGACTCTGATTCGGCCTGGCGCAGAACGCTCAAGACATCCGGAAACGTCCCTAGATCCCTTCCAAACCATGCAGTGGTATCTACAGCTGGCCAGGCTTTCACCAAGCCTTTCCCAGGAATGGAGCAGGTTGATGGACGAAATCCAAAGACTCCAGTTTGAAGAGCCGGAATGCGAGCACTTCCCGCTGCTTCTATATGTAAGCTCGTTTTGATACTCTTTCGAGGAAACACACTTACTGTCGCTACAAATGGCAATATCCAACCAGTCGTAAGTTGCGATTGCTGCAGCACTTCCACCACTACTGCCACCCGTTATCAGATAGCCGTCGCCTCGCGGGTTGAATGGGGCCTGATAATCGACGCTTTGGGTCGGATGCTCCATCATAGCAAAAGAGCTAAGATGCGTTTTTCCAACCACCTGGGCGCCTGCATTCACAAGTCGGATGACCACCTCTGCGGTATCTTCATGAAGAGCAGATGCTTCGAAATAGGCACGGTTGCCGAGTGTTGTTCGTGTACCGCGAATATGGTAATTGTCCTTGATAGCAACTCTGATGCCTTTCAGCAGGCTAGCACTAGGTTTAGAAGTTCAGTATAACTTGATGGTAATGTATTGACCAGCCCATGTGGAGCTTTACAGATCCCTTACCTATGCGAAGATATTTGGGCGTTGGCTATTGACGACTTAGAAGCTTGCATGTAGGACCTCGCGGGAACTGCTATCCCGTGTCCTCGGTAACCATTGCCTGCAGCGTTGATCTGGACAAAGGCTCTGGTACCAAAATTAGCTGCTTCTGCTATTGTAGATATCATGTACGGCGTGCCAAATTACCCGTCATTGTCCGTCGACGGCCATATAGCCTAGACGAAGGCAAGCTGACGATCCTTGTATACTCTCCATACTGAATGGAGGGTACCTCTGGAGATGTAGTATGGGCCATTACCAACATCCAAATGGGGCGCGTAGCTAATCCTCGAAGTCTGCCAGTCTTTGAACAATCTTTCCGTATCGATCTCAAGGTAAACGTCCTCGGACTGGACCCCACAAAAGATAATTTGTTGAAGAAACTCCGGAGCGAAGACGTCATCTCCCACGAGCTGATCAGTCCGCCATGTTAGAAGGGTACTGGCATCAATAGGTTGGTCTTTCTGCAGGCGCAAACAAGTCACCAGCGAAGACTTCTCGACCGTATGCTTGAGAATGGCGGGCTTATACTCGTATTAGCTTCATTGCAACTGATATTTGGGAAAACTATCGTACAGGTTTCACAGGCCTCGTCAAATAATGGCGACTTCCTAATTGAAAGTTACACGAAGCGTCGAGAATCGGTGCATATGGCATAGCTGTAGAATATCACCGTCAGCAATGAAGAATTCAGTGGTGGAGCATTTCGTAGTAGTTGATTGATCCAGTATAACATAGCCATCCAACCTACTAATTTAGGAGGATACGGGAAGAGCTAACCGTCTCAGGCAAATAGATCGATTGGTTACCAAGTTGAGGGTTTGTCGGGACTCTATTTAAAGATGTATCATCAGTGGTCAACACGTCTTCTGTCTCAGCTTGCAGGCCGGAACACGGAGAATGCGGAGAGCCTTGCATAGTGCATTGCATGCGTCATGCGCCTGGAACACGATCAACCAAAGGTACACTCGGATTAGACTCTTACCATGTTACATTGTTGGTAAAACTTGAGCCCCTAGAGGATTATCTCGGTTATTCTCAGTTTAATGAGTGTTCAGAAAAGACCATACGTTGCTTGATGCATGCAAATAACCGTTGAGAGCTAACATTTAACGACTCATTTACATAGATTACTTATGCTCCATTCCTTTTAGAACAAGATCTGTGAGTTTATACTCGAGTACGCTTATGCTATTTGGGCTCAGCACGGATAATGCACCAACAAGAATAAAGTTAACCGAGTTTCAATAATTAAAATCCTGCTTATATGAAGGGCGCAAGCAACGGGCCAGAGGAGCTTTTAAGTAACGAAGGGCGGCATGTTGGCTTACGGATCTCATCCTTAAGAGTGTGCGACCAAAGAATTCGAGTGATATTCCCCGATTCCTTGCTCAATTACCTGCGACCCGGCACTTTCAAGCTTTCATTGTTGGCCTCGCCGCCATCACACACTCCTACATTAGTCAAGACCTACGAGCCATAGCACCTATGGAATTGTTCATTGATGTTATCCAATTCATATCTACTGACTCTATCACTCTGATGCTAGGCAGCAGCTGAAGCTGCATCATGCCACGGCCGGTGTATCATGAGGGGCTCACCAAATGTTGCTTGTGTTCCAGATACCCGCCGTGCGTCCGTGCCACGCATACACGCAGTAATCATATCGAGCCATTTCAGCTCTGTCTGACAAGCCGGTTGACACTCGCTCAGGTATCACGTCACGCCATTCCAGCAGCCATTGCTGAGCCTTTCGCTCGAAGAATTCCGACTCCTCGAACTTTCGCTGCTGCTTCAGTACCAATGATAGCCTAAATGCGGCTCGTGCAAGATCCTCCTCCCTCCATTGCAAGCCGACTTTGGTACATTCAAGAATGTGGCGAAGATCAGACCTGCGCGTTGTTCGTCAATGAATGGTCATCTACCCGATCTATTCGGAATCCCTCCTACTTACTCCGCTGTTTCAAGGTCTCCCAGCCGCTGGGAAGTGACAGCCAGACAGTACTTGGTGCTAAGCATATCATGATTTGATTCGCCGAGTCGACGCCGCCTAACTGCAAGGACGTCCTTAAAGATTGAGTGCGATGCCTCTAACTCACCAGTGTTGAACAGGATCAAAGCTCTCAGGGAATTCAGTAAGGTGCTTTGGTTGGAATCGTCACCTAATATTTCCCGTACGATTTGGTAGCCACGGTCCGATAACTCTACAGCTTCTTTCTTGCGTGAATTAACAGCGCAGATGAACGACTGGAAGACGTAAGTAGAGCCAAAGCGAACGCCAAGCATCTTCTCGTCTCCTCCCTTCGCGTAGCTATCAAGAGCCTGGGTGAAAGATGCATCTGCCCCCGTGATGTCTTCAATATGCAGAAGGGCGCACCCTTGATCCAAAAAGAATCTTCCGACGTTGATATGATCCAGATTTGTGATCGCGCTGGGAGAGAAATGGCGTATGTACTCGGTTTGCAGTTGAACACCTCTTTGGATATATTTCAAAGCCCTGTTCCTTGCCCGGACTCCTGCAAAACGTTCGTATAGGGATAAGAGGGATAGTATCGCAGGATACAGCGCTAAAGTATCCATTCTATTTCCTTGTACAAGAATATCATCGCAAATATCCTTCGCTGTGCGCAGGAGGGGTACTGCCTCCTCATGTATACCTGATTCGTAGTGGAACCTAGAGGCGTCCGCCAATATACCCACAAACTCAAGGTCGCCGTTGATCTCCGGATCTGATGCCACGACGGCTGCATGTAAGCTCATTACGTGAGGGAGGTACTTGCTCATAGCCGGCCAGGTCCCCTCATCACCTCTGGCTGCTATATTGGGACGAGGGAAAGCTTCTCGCACAACGTCCCGCGCACTTTCGTAAACACTTTGGCGTTGAAACGTCTTCTTATCAAGTTCGTGCAAGACGTGCAGCTGCACAGCTCGAGGGACTTTCAGGTATCGCCCCTCTTCAACTTGGTGTACTTGTATGAGATGACGCTCTCGGAGCATGTCTACAGCCTCATTGAACCTTTGTATGAGTCAGAATGTAGCTTCGATCCAGAGTCAGGCGATTACCTGAAGTCATCCCAGTACTGCCACTTGCTTTGTTTCGTTGATGACTCGTGACCCAAGAACATCTCTTCTGGTATTGAATCCGGATTCAAGAATGAAAGTATGTTCACGAGTTCCCTTGCATCTATGGAGAGCCTGGTCAATGCCAAGTCCCAGACTGTCTCCAGGCTCCGCGGATATCCACATAACGAGGCCACGCTGCCGTCAAACCAAATACCTCTAGAATAACCTCGGTCCCGTGGCGATAGTAGGATAAGCTGGAAGGAGCCTTGTGATCTGGCTAGATAGCTGGCAAAATGAGCAATGGCAAGCGGGTGACCGCCGAATTTTATGGAAAGTTTCTCTGCGTCTTCATTTTCGGATTCACCTTGTTGGAGATACTTGTGGATGAGTGCGCTACCTTCCGCCGGCTGCATGGGTGCCAGTTCAACCTCGACGGATGTTAGATATGTAAGAGTAGCGTTCTGCGTGGTCACAATTATGCTTCCCCACGTTCCTCCGGGCCAGAATGCAGCCATCGTAGCAGCATTTTCGACGTTGTCAAATATGAGCAACCAGTTATTTGCTGATCACAAGGTTAACGGAGGTGAAACTCAAGAGGTAGTAGCTGGACTTTACCAGTTGATTCGAGCCAATCATGGGCAAGCTCAATCTTTTTGTTCGTTTCAATCTTGACCTCCTCAACGCCTATTTCTTGAAGTATGTTGACAAACGAATCAGTCAAGGCTGTCTCGGTCTCTGCTCTAAGCCAGAAGATGTGGCTGTAGAATTGTTCAAAGCGGTACGCGTATTCTAGTGCGACCTGAGACTTGCCTAATCCGCCTACACCGTGTATGGAGCAAGACGTGCGATCTCTAAGCTTTGAGGCTGGCTCAGAAGTTCCAGGCTTCAAAGCCTTTGTCAGTTCCTCCAAAGGTCCATCCCTACCAACAAACAGGCTATTGCGCGGTGGAAGACCCGACATCGATGCTTCTCCAGAGCCTTCGATCGAAGTTGATGGGAGTCTCATAGTATCTGCTGATGTGAGAATAGGGAGCATATGCTTGTGGAATTGGTACAGTCTGAGATAAGCAAGTGGGAAGTGAAGGTTCAACAGTCGGTGCTGTAGCAAAGTGTAACGATCGGCGCCTCAGCTAATATTAGACGATTGCCTGCAACTTATGCATAACGATAATGCACAATATAGATGACTCATATTATTCAGGCGAACATTCACATATTCGACGTCGAACGTGCAGATTGTTTGGCATTGATGTAACGTGTGACATCCACCCGCAGTCGTCGCACGTTGATTCGGTACCGAATCCGGGTTTTTCTGTCGTTTTAGTCGATGATGCATTGTAAGTTGTCAACATGTCTCAGAATTCATCATTTTGTAGGCGCACATGACGCAGTGCACTGTTAAGGATTGTCCTCTATGCCACGCTGGTGGACGGAGTACACGGAGAACCCTGCATAAAGCACTGTATCATACGGCCGGGAAACGTGATTCTAAAAACAAATCATTTGGCGAGGTAATGTTTTCGGATATTCTGGTGTATGCCAAGCAGCAAACTGGGCTCTCTGCCGTGTCTCATCTTGGTAGGGCCTAAATCCTTTCGGATTGTCTCAGATAGAGGTCAACCTTGAAGCATGGGTGAAATGTGATATTTCTCTAGGCTCTTGAAGTATCGCCCGTCTTAGGAAGCGGCTACTCCAGACTCGAACAAAACACTTCCCATCAAAGCAGCTTCACAATGCCAAACGTTACCACAAAATTAGCTACCTCCTACGGCGCAGCTTGTAAAAGACTCTGGCATAAGTGATGCGTGTAGAGGTATCGTCAAAGTGTTGACTTTCAATACTTCTAAAGATAGTGTTAGTAATTATTAAGCACTCAACAAGTCCTGAAAAGCTACAATTTAGAGTTAAGAACCTCTAATATTATAACCTTTTCGGGGATTATGGATAGTATCGCCGTCCATGGCTGGCAGGCGCCATTGGTAGTAAAATCCAGCGATGAGATGTATGGAATGGTACCCTCAAAATCCCTACCATCCGTAGATTTTCCTTCTCTCCATGGATGGTGGATATCGATGTGAAATGCAACATCTAGCATACAGTATATGAATTTTGACATAAGGTGGATGGTGTTTCGGGACCTTATAGAAATGAGCGCAGTAAAGCCGAGAGGCCTAGGGCAGACTTGAAACGGCAGCTGTTACAGCAGTTGGCGTCAATTTCAACACCGCCAATTTCATCTTCCGGTTAGTTCGCTTAATTTGGCCCGCATGTAAGCATGCAAACGTAACCTGGGGTTCATGTGACCCTTTTCAACATGCCAAAGGTAAATTGGAAATAAAGGTACGATTTGTGGCTCTGTAGTCCTCCAGAGCATCCACAACCCCATTAGAGAAGCGCAGCATATCTTCCACAGTGCTTTGCATTCCGGCTGGCCCCTAAATATAGCCCGTAGAAATGGCCTCTAAGGATATAATTAAGGGGTCACTAAGCTCAAAACTCGTCAGAATTCGAAAGAGATTTGTCCTACTGTAGTTGTCCCTGCACTTGTGGCATCATCTGCAGCGGCAAAATTAAATTGGAGCCTACCATTTTCCAGAACATTCTTCACTTAATCTACTTAGAACATTAACAAACGGGTTCCATTTCCTTTAAGAATAGAAGCCATTTTTGTCGAGGGGTTGTTTAATATAATAGGAATGACGGAGCTTTTATGCACAAGGTGTCGACTATGCTGATCCCAAAACCCTCGATCCCCAGAATTTCGATGGCAATCCGCCTAACACTGTGGGTATATACGACAATATAGAAACAAAAAGGCTAGCTTTACAAGCTCAGATAATATCAGATTTCGTAATTCAGAATTTATCTTGGAGTTGAGATCTAGACACTTACCTCCTAAACCCGGGCCTTCAAATTTAGGCGAGTCTCTTCAAAGACTGATTTAGATATCAATAACATACTTGTTGTTAGGTTATCAATTAAATCTACTAAATTAAAATCTAGATTATAAATCATAGAACTAGCATTCGCATTCTTATTATTTGCTTATGTCTGTAGTATTAGGTAGATTACAAATGGAATGATCAGTTATTTGGTTTTCAGGGTTCTGGGGTTTTGGGATTTCAGGGTTATGGCATTTTGCCATTAAATGGCGCGCCCGTCAAGCTATCATCCATAAGACTTGCAAGCAGTACCAGGACAATATCATTAGCAAACAGACCAGCTTTTCTACGAATAGGTTGTCTGGTTTTGACTGACTCGTTGCGAACGAGGAGTCATAGGGATGACTTTACTGGCAGACGGTGATAGCAACCTAATAGAGAGACATGATATTCTCATCCTGAATGGTGTACACTATCTCGTTGAGCCTCTACACAAAGCAAGTGTTTATGCCCGCTTGCCGTTCCTCAAGATAGCCTCTAATTACAGTAGAAGGGACCTCTTGTGGACCATACTGGCGCAACTCTCCTTGCGGTTATCGACATTGCGCAAACCCAGTCGGTCATCACGGCAGACTGGATCCAACAATGCATTAAGCATTACGAAGAGATAGACGACGGTTTTTAAAAGAGATTTCTTCAAGCGATAATATTTAGTGGCCGGTCAGAGTGATCCCTCCATTTCCCCGGCGGCCAGAGCGCTTCTTCAAGAGTCCGGCGTGCAATGGCATCACTTCTTGAGTACCGACCCTGGGTATCCACCCTGTCCCGGTTCCTACATCCTTCTAGATGGGTATCTGCATGAGCCTTTCAGACTTTACAGTGACGAAAGCGCTGCCTTTTTGTTGCAATCCTAGGCGTGGTAAAAACACTGGATCGCCTGAGGATCTAGGATCTATGGAAGGGAGCTGTTATATACACGATGCTGAGCAGATAATAGGGGTAGAACATGCTAGAATAGCAAGAAATAGCAAGAATATGTGGAAATGAGCATACCTCAATAGGGGCAGCTAAGCAAGGATCCTAAGTGAAGATAGACGATGGTAAATCTTGCAACACTTTTTCTCAGCCACGAGGTGAGAGATTATCTGTTGATAGTATGCTATATGTTGAAGCAATAGACATAAGACTCCTGGATTTCGATGATTTTGGGGACAATGATGGTCAAATAGAGATTGCCGTACCCTCAATGCTCAGGGCTAATGCCCCCGCCAGGCTTCCAATGTCAGGAATACGGGTTGCTGTGAAGGACAATGTCGACCTGGAGGATACATAAACCTCATTATGCAGTCGGGCCTACCTGCAGACTTATCCGAAGAAGCTAAAGTCTGCCCCTTGCATTCAGAAACTCGTGGATCTGGGCGCCTCCATTGTCGGCAAGACGAAAATTTGTTCTTTCGCTCAATGGGAAGATCCAACGGAAGCCATCGAATATACGTCTCCGTGCAGTCCTCGTGCCGACAGGTTTCAGTCTTCTGGTGGGAGTAGTAACGGAAGCGGAACTGCCATTTCTGCATATGGATGGCTGGACATTGCCATCGGATCAGACAGTAAGATGCCTCCACAGAGCCATACTAGGGATCAACTGTTCATGTACTTTAGCGACAGGGAGCATATTGAGACCTGCCCTTTGGAATGGCTGTTTCTCATTGCGCCCTAGTTTTGGAGCGCTTTCCACGGAAGGATTTGTATCCTGCATTAAGTACGCATTGAAGACCCCATAGCAACGGCACGTGCTCATGTAACACAGGTACCTCGACACACCAGGGATTATGGGTCGTGACCTCCAGCAATGCCGCGAGTTTGCTGCAACATGGTATGGTGATACTCTGGTGTATGCGGGTTACAAAGTAGCTGAATGATGCTCCTCTAGTACGATAGCAATCTGACTAATCACTTTTCCAGTTTTCATCACTCATATGGCCTACAGATTACTGGAGTGGCATTGACTCTGGGCAATGTGACATCGCCCTTAAGTTTGTTCTAGAAATCGAGTCTGCCCTCAGGCTGCAGCACATAAAGATCTCATTAAAGGAAAGATGGCAGGAAAATCCCCCGAAGGATGCAGGTGACTTGTCATTGAATGACTACATGATCAAGGCGAGTATTCTAGGTCTCAGGCTATCGTATCTAATCATTCTCTAGGCAACGCAAGACATGTGGTACGACGACTTCCATGCTGTTGATGAATTTCGTGCAGAATATTGGGCGAAACACCAAAAAGCTCCTTACATAAGCCCTCCTACCCGTGCAGCTTGGGACTCTTGCAAATCAATCTCGGAGACCGATCGAGATGAAGCCGCTGGGAAGATAAGCGTCTTTCTCTCCTAGTTTCGCACAACATTCTTCCACGAGGGTCACCCATTGTTTGTATTGCCTATTGAGAACGTTAGTCCAAGATACCGAGATGAGCCTCCAAAGTAAGCCTCATGATACTTATCGTTTGGCTCTGATATGGCTGACTCGGTATGACTAATTCTAGATTTCAGAGGCCTCCAACCAGAGTTCATAACCTGCTTTTGGCTGCACTGCTGGAGTCTCCGGAGTTGGTAGTCCCAAGAAAGTGTAGCAAACCGCTCTCCCAAATTATCGCTAATTGATCGACAGTTGCCACTGTACCGTACGTCTCAAAGATCAATCAAAGAGAGGAACACCTTCCCTTTGTCGTGGGTATCATGGGAATTCCCGGTATGCGATTGAGGTTGTTATGTAGGAGTCTATGTTGATGAATTACACAGGAAGTGGCATAATATTGATGGATACTGTTTTGGCATGCTTGAAAAGCGCGGGGCGACCTACTTCTGTCCGCGCGGGGAGTGATATGTTCGCGTAGCCCACGGAGAAGGGTCTCCTCTAGTCCTTTTAGGAATTCTGGACGAAGTTTGAAAGCGGCGTGCAGTACTCCTGCAATGCTTAACACAGGAGGCAACAAGCCTGGAAACGGTCGAAAAAACAGAAGTGAACGGAGCACAAGTCATGGGTATAGAGCCAACACCTGATAAGTCATTACTAGTAATACCTTTAGAAGCTTAGCTCTAGAGATTTTTGGCCTTTGATTGTAGATTGAGCCTGCTTAAATAGCTTTTCCCTACTTAATAAGTGTGTGCTAATAGACATATGCTGCTATAGACGACCTTAGTAAATGTTAAACCCAACTTTAACATCCTTCCTGTATGTGTATAACTTATGATCTATTCTCTTACCACAGCTTTCACTGTGTAATAGTCGCTATTTGTAGGGCTCAATAAAAGATCCTTAAGTCGAAGCCTTAAAGTTTTGACCTAGAATCCTTGCTCTTAGGGGTGTTTAGCGTAGTAGGCAGGCATTACAATATTTCCGTGGCTTCGCCCGGGGCCTGAATCCCCCGAAGGCCCCCGAGGACCTAGAGCTTTTGCCCTAAAGGGTGTTTGGCGCACTGGTTAGGCGGCCATTTTGAATCTGGCCTCTTGCACTCTCATTCGAAATTCCTATCAGCCTTTGATGAGCTGTAGAACAGATAACCCTCTTACTGTATGAACCCTCTTTGGCAACGCTAAGATCGTTAGCGCAAATCAAGACTTATCGTGTCGTTCTCCGTATATGGTATCAGACTTTGAGCCGTTCGAAAAGTACCGGCAAAAGTTTGAATCCGTCGCACGAGCCAATTTCGACGTCGAATTATAACTAACATTGCGAATGCGTTATAAGAATATCACTGAAGCCAAACTACGTTGAAAACAGTGTCAATACACGCGAAGATAAATATTGGGTCCAGCATTTCCCATATCTTGATCTCGGCTCTTTGTGGAGATTTTGTTTCATGAATGTTTCTCCCTCTGGGAGAAGGGGATCAAGTCTCCAGATTACTCTATCCACGGTTCCCTTGTCGTTTGTCTCAAAGCGAAAGATATAAATATCCGAGTATGTAGAGAGAAATTGTGCCCGGTGCACAACTTCATTGCGAGTCAACAGCCACCTGAACTGGTCAAACTGGTAGTGACAGAGCTGATAGTATTGTTCCCGATTGCCTTGGACATACATGTAAAGACTTCTCAGTTGTCAAGAAAATCGATCCGCCAGGTGATAGGCGCGAACGTATTTCCACAATTGTCTCATCGGTGTCCCTAAGGTTTGATGCTCTTCCAGCTCTTTCTCCATCCTGGATCACACCGTAAGGGACACTTAAGCACTGCTCTTTGCAACACTAATGTAATCTTTCTTGTTTGGGTTGTCAAGCGGAGTCTCAAGGAGAAGTTGACCAAGCCAGTCTGCAGCATCACTCCTTGCCATGGAATTTGTCAGTAGCACTATAGCAGACTTCGACTCAAGCGCCAAATAGACCCGGCTAAGGAAGGCAGGCAGGCTACCCTGGCGGTGCAGGACCAACGATTGTTCTTTGATACCTTTTCCAACAGTGTGCATTCGATCAACGTACATGGGATTCAGTCCAACGTCGCCTAAAGGTCCTGGCAAACTGCGTCCACGTTCATTCAAATGCACAAGAGCGATCTGTTTCAGCTAGTGATTTCCCCAGAGGTATTATGCCTCTACAAGGTTTTCGACCTGTTTGAAAGGCGAATTCGGCTAAAAGGTACGTTTTCTAGTTTTCTGGTCCTCCAAAGCATCCACAAGATCCCTGGTAGAAGCGCAGCATATCTTCCGTAGGGCTCGGCATCTCGCCTGCCCCCTCCATTGCGTTTCCATCTTCAACTTAAGGCCAAGGGACTTGGTACGCTGTATCGTCCGCAAGTGTCATATAAGCCTCTATAACATTGTCAACTTTGTGGAGCTATTTGTGAGTGCGCGTCGCGCACCATTAGTGTCTTAGTTAGTCCTTGATCAAGGGTCAATATCTGCGAAGACCGAATATGGTTGGTATTTGTCAGAGACCAAGCAAATAGACTGAATAGTAGCAATAGCTTACAGTAGGAACGTATCGATACTATGAAGAAGCAAAGCTATGCAGGCTGATGCAGGCTGCCTGCAGCTACTTGCTATGTGTGCGCGGCTGCGGCAAGGACCCTAGGCCCAATACGGTCGCTGGCGGCCTGGCAGCCAGCCAGCATCCGAACCGTGACATTATCTCGTACGAGTGGAAACCTGGTGTCTTGCAACTCAACGAGGACAAAGCGTAATCAGAAGCCTTCAGGTCCTGCAAACTGCTACGATGGAGTGGCAACCCGGTATTGTACCTAACGAGGCTGAAAGGCAAGCCATGCTCCCTAGTAATCAATGCTCATTTCATCTAGATCAACGTGCGTTACAGCACAACCCCACGTCGGCTATAGAACCAGCTAAATCAGTAACGTTTCCATTCATGATAGAAATAACGCATACTGACCTCATTCAACAGAAGCAAATCCACTCGCGGCAACATTTAAAGGTCTTGTGTAGGGAAGAAAATGTGTGGATCGACGCTATGGGCACCCTAGATACAGGTACAGAAGATAACTGGATCGGAGCTCATGTACTCAGTCGCTCTGGGGCCCAGCCGAGATCAAGGATTAAGGAAGAAAACTACACTGACTTTCAAGGCCAGCGTTTCAGCGCCACAGAAACTGTAAAGATTTGTTGGTACGCCGCCAACAGTACCTACATGAACGAAGGGGAGTTCCGGGTAATGAATGGCGCGGGATTCGAGATAATACTTGGAAGACAATTCCTGGAATCGAGAGGTATCTATAAGTTCAATGAGAAAGCTCTCCTTTCCTATCAAGGAAAAGCAAGCAAAGGTCTGACTTACCTCTTATTGCGGTCCATCATTATGCTAACACCAATAATATTAGAGGATGAGATGCGAATGCAGGGCACAAGCTCCGTACAACAAGATGCAAATTCCCGCCAAATCTACCGGAGCCTGGGGCCGTACGAAGCTTTTGGGCGCAGCTCATCAAGTACCAGCGGTTCAGCAGGGTTCGGTAGCACCGACAAACCTCGGCCGACATCACTTACCGAGCTGAAACCTTGGATCTGCTCATACTGCGCTCAGAGACACGGCCCGGCACAGTCGAAATGTAGCCGTTGTGGCAACGACAGAATAGGCCTCAAAAACTATTGAGACAGCTCCACTGTGGCATGAGGTTGGAAGGGTGGTTTAGAATAGTACCTTCTATCTAAGGCCATCTAATCTGGCTCAGGCCGTTGGAGGATAAACATCATTCCTTACCTGAAATGTCTTAAGGCCGAGTAGAGCCAAGACATGTGCCAACTGCCCATAATGTATGATTGATGCAAGTGTTGTTGGTTCACAGGATTCCTTTTGATGCAGTGTGCAGCTTACTGCTGATTATCCTGTCTAGAAGTTGCTTATGACAGCAAAGGAGGCTAAGCATTACCTGCAAAGTTGCCTATGTGATAATATTTCAGTCTCGCTACCAGCAATTTCATAGACTAACATTTCCGACAGCATTGAATCTGATAGATAGAACCATCTTTCCTTTCGTTAAGACGAATTCCCGGGTTCTGCGTCACTCAATCAATCTGCACAATGTCACTCTCGACCACATCAGTTTCGAAGTCGACTAGGGTTTAAGAACTTTTTCACCTCCTGGGAATTACACTAATGAAGTAATATACCTTTGGTGAGACCAAGCTCGAGGCTATCCGCTACTCGACTTCGAGTTCGTGAACACTAATGCTCTTACTTCGATGCTTCGGCGTGGCCGCGTGTCAGGAGGGATGTATTCGTGGTAGAAGGCCGTGTGGGGACAGCCTATTGCACAATTAGCACCATGTAATTTGAATGAGTTATGGAAGCAGACAAGTTGCCGCAACGTCTGTATCCGAATCAAAGATCTTGATTACGGTGACCTCGTCGCTTCCCTGACCGTTGAGATAGTACCACTTAGCATCAGGGTTGTACAACGGCAGCAGTGTCTCGCCAAGTCGAGTCTTTTGAATATTGTCACAAACAATCAAATCCGATCTCCTGATCGTACTGCCATCGCACAGGGCGAGGGGACAGTCTCGGACGCTGTGAGAGTAAGGTCGCCAGATACTGTTCCATACCGTTCAGCATAGTGATTGGAAAATCAGGCTTGTGTCTTAGAGGCTTTACTTGAAAATTCTAACCCTGCCCTGGAGATAAGCCTCTGCATCATCGCCCATTTTCTCATACACATATTGTAGTGCTGTTGCTGGACTTTGATCAAGGTGGACATTATGGGCAGGTACGAGGGGTACGAGAGGATCGTTGAGGTTTGCAAGACTATCTCTTGCCACGTTGAGTCGTAGCTTTGATTAAGGGATAAGGTGAGTATTGATAGAGACCATGAATGGCTTTCATACTCGCCAGTTGAAGAATACCACTTTGTCAACTCCTTCCACGTTTCTTTTTAGTAACTTTTCAACCTCAGTTTTGTATATTTCCTCCACATCTTGATGCCTCTGATAGTCAATGGCTGGAAATGCATACTTCAAAACCTTGAAGCCGTTTTCGTCGAGGTTGAAGGTGGTCTCTCTTCCTCGGATGTCTTCTATCAACTCTTCTGGTCCTTCCACCATCGCAATGTTGGAGCGGGCCAAACCATCAAGTTCGGAGATGTTCTCGCTGACAATTTGATATGGCTTTTCTCTATTGAACCTGTCCTCCCATTGAAGGTACATGAGCTTCCGCCGTTCGTGCCTAGACTCCATGAAGATGGTTTAATGATGAGTCGCTCGTTTGCTCACCCCTCGTTGCGCCTATCGGGTGACCATCCCTAGAAGGGTTCGCCTCCCAATGGTACAACCACTCCAAAAAAATGGCACCCTTGCAAAACTCAGCACCCACAATAAGTGATTACAATTAATAGTTTTTCTCAACAATTTCGAATTTCAATAATTCTTAATAAGCTTAAGTCGATTGTGAGTATATATTGATTGTACAGGAGAAGTTATAGTCTCAGAAAGATTATCTTTAAGGTGTAAAGGTGCCAATATTTCTGGCCCCCGCGAGACCCGCCAACCGTGTAGCCCTGTAGGGCGGGTATAGAGCGCCCTGAAGACGCCCTAAAGTAGCTCGTAGGGATTGAAGATGTTGTCAACCCCTGTAACTTTAGCATAGAATAGACCAGCAATAAGCAATTTATTGAAGAATTTTCACTTAAGAAAAACTTTTAAACTCGAAATTTTGATAAGTTTAAGTTAAGTTAAGAGGTTGTTGCTATTGTGAAGCAGAAGTTATAGGTTAATAAAGATTGGCTTTAAGCTGTAGGGGTGCTAATATGTTTGACTCCTACGAGAGTAGGTCGCCTACTTCGAAGTAGGTAAGCGACAAGAATAGTCCCTGGTGCCGGGTTTCTTCGCCCTTGAACCGAAACGGCATTTCTATCTTATCTCTTAAGAGACCAGCTTTAGGGCCTTCTACGGGGCTTACGATCCCTCGACTGTAGGCGTCAGCCTGACCGGGCTATACGGTTTCGGGGAGTGTATACAGAGTCCAGATGGGAGGTGAACCCTTCTACGGGTCAACGCCAGTCATATGACATAAGACGTTTCGAGACCTCGACAATCAGTATTCCGCGGTAGGTTAAATTTTCCTGTGACAGCCTAGCTGGCGACGTAGCAAATTATCTTGTACACGAATAATAGATACAGACACCAGCATGACATTAGACATTTGAATAAACCTTTGAAGCCTAGGGATCGTTTGTCCAATTCATTATTCCAGTCCAATTCATCGAACGTATTCCAACAACTTTGTTCCGGTGAACCTCGCCCCGTAAACTGTCAACATATGGTCAAAGAGTACGCCTTCATCTTCCACATCTTTCAGTCTATCCGGTAGGTCTAACGGAAGAAGTCGGGATAATGTGGCCTTTGCTTCCTCATAGTTCTTAGCAGCTCTTTCTGGATCTTTTTTCTGGGCCTGAAGTGTAGTAGAGAGGTGATATTGTGTGCGTGCAATAGCCTCGATAGACCAGTACGCGACACGGCGCTGGTCCAAAGCGTAACGAAAGCAGTCTCTATAATCGAGGAAGATTCAGTAAGTGTTGAACATAACAGAAGCGCCCAATCGGGCAGAAATTGTAGAGCTTAACTCACTCAGCTGCTGCGAAATCATTCCGTAATTCATGCAGAGCACCTACTGCGTAGTAGCTCTGAAGAGTACCTTCATTGACCTTACCGCATACGACTGTGCGTTTCTCCAATACCTCCTTATGCAATTCAAAAGCTTCATCCACTCTTCCACTTTGTAGATGTATACAAGCAAGATCAAATTTAAAGCGTAACATAAGCGCTTCATTACCTGTTTCATCCATATATTGGACTCCTAGTTGACCTAGTTCGATGGCTTCATCATACATGCCTTGATACATCCGAATGAAAGCCATTTTATGGTTATATTTGGCATACTCAAAAGGAATGTCCTCGGGGGTACCCCATTCCTGGTATTTGACCAGACAGTCATCCAAAATTGGCTCAGCGTCTTCATATCGATTGTATTGAAGCAGGGAGATAGCGTAGTCCAGCCGAGCATTATAAAGTAGAGTCTCTTCAACTCGGCTGATCTGCGTTAAGCTTTCCATACGCTTGCCCCGAATATCGAGGGCTATCTTGCGTCGATGGAGACCTGCGGCCCTGGTAGATATTCCGGTGTTATCGTGCATCAATGCTATTATTGCATTGATGTCGGCACGCATAACATGGAGCTCATCGAACGTGTTCAGGTCAACCGAGGAGATTGAATCCAAGACTTGTTCAGCGGTCTCCAACAGTAATAGACCATCCCGAGTAAAGCCTCTAGCCCATTGATTAATTCCAGCATCAGAAAGCAGTGATGCAAATTTCTTCGAACCCCGGATGCCCAGTCGTGCTTCCACGAATGCACTGTGGAGGCTCATCACGTGGGGTAGTAGTTTCTGATGTTCCCGCCAGCTCGATGGTTCTGGTACCTGTATAGGTGAGGAGGCGGGGAAGACTTTACGAACGATGATGAGAGCCTGCTCAAAGACCTCCTGCCGCTTCGCCGGGCTTTTAGCGGCTGTTTCCCTGATGCTGCGTTGCAGGGATCGATGTAGGTAGAGGCAAGGTTCGCCTTCAATTTCTTTAGATTGTATGAGCCGCCGTTTCAGAAGGGGTCGCTTCATGCGCTCATATCTGTAGGCATCCGTTAATTAATGTCGACATTGAGATACAATTTCGTGCAGTGAACAAACCGAATTCTCTCCCTCGAGTCGAGAAACTCTAGGAAAGGCTCTGGGTGAACACCACATAGCATAGACTCAGGCACAGCCTCACAATTCAGATAGGCTAAAATATAGGTCAAGTCTCGGGCATCAGTTGACAATTCCCTTAAAGTGACATTCCAGACCATCGCTAGCGTCTCATCGTAGCTGAACGAAGCCTGCCGAAAAGATGCAGGTAAGTCGTCGTCTTCGCTTGTTGCTGCGCCCGTATGGCGACGTCTTTGTTTGAAAATTTCGAGCAACTCTGACAGAGAACACTCCGAATATGCCACGTAACCCGCAACGTGGGAGATAGCAACCGGAAGGCCACCCACCAATCCGGAAATCTGTTGAGCTAGGTCTCGTTCCGGATCCTTTGTTGGATCGGGACGTTCCAGATATTGTAGTAGCATTGTCGAGCCATCCTCCTCTCCGAATGTCTCCAATCGCAAGCTATGCTTGACTCTCGTAGCCAAACTGGAGTCTTGAGTGGTGATTATGACAGAGCCGTAACTTTGATAAAAGTCGCGCGGAAGATATTGAAGTACAAAGTCCCAATCTTCAACATTATCGAAAATGAGCAGCCAGCGCCGTTCTTCGAATGATTAGATCGATGGGAACAGAGAGCTCCGGAAGTCAACTCACTAGTATTTTCCATCCAATCCCGACTCAGCCCAATAATCTGGCCTTGGTCCTCGCTTCCTTGCACAAGGCCAAGAGCGTGGGCGATTTCGCCGTAAGATTCTGCCAAACCTGGGGCAGTGTCGGCTTGTAACCAAAATGTGCAATCGTAGGACTTCCTATAGCGGTATGCATATTCTACAGCAGTGAGAGTCTTGCCGACGCCGCCAACACCATGGACCACGCACATGTCACCGGGAATCGACAAACTTTGGTGGATTTTTGCGATATCTTGGTCCCGCCCGTAGAAGGACTCATTAGGCGGATGTCCGATTGTCATCACCGGGAACTGTACTGTAGGACGTCTAGAGATGGGGAGAGTTTCGAGTGGCTCAGTAATTCCCCTAGAAACATCACTTTCTTCAGCTAAGTTGGACCGAGCCTGATCCCCAAGAAATTTTCTCACGGAAGCCTTCCGTGTCTCCTCCTGGGTTCTCGTATCGTCCGGTATGTCAAGCAAGAGACTTCCAGCTCGAGTCTCTGCATCTGATCCAGAATCTTCCATGAGATCGAGCTCATCATCACTGTCTAGCTGTTGTCGAGCAGGAAGCGCAGCGAAAAGGGCTATCTGTTCTAGGTGATCTGCAATATGTTTTCGCAACTTGCGATCGCTGTGGCGGATCTCGAGGCATAAAGGACACTGAGTCCTGTACTCGACCTTTCCCGAAGATCTTTCACACACTTTTGCAAAGGTGTCCAATTGGTATTCTGCGTCCAAGCCGATATGAGAGTCTCTCATATGCTCATCAAATGCTTTTCTGGATATGAACTCTGTCTTGCAAGGTCTGCAAGACCAAGTTTTCCGCGTCTGGTGGACATCAACCTCATGCTGTATCCAGTCCCTCTTCATACCGTAAGTTTTGCCAGGGCGTATGCAGCCACCAAAGGTACAGATATAGGGTTCGAGATCCGTCATAACATGCTCCCTAGAGATACTGCGTCAGGAGGGTTTATATTTAGTGCCTGAGAAGGATACGTACTTCCAAGATGGAAATGAGTAGATATCTACTAGTCCACGGTAGCAGTACGGACACTTGAATTGATGCCCTTCAAACATCGAGTTGGGTGCTGGGGGACGTGGTAAACGTAGGCGGTGCGCCTCAACTGCTACCATAGGGCGGTTTAGATCTTGTAATTCACGTACGCCATTGCCGGTCAACGATGTCATGGCAGTCCCTTGCCATGAGTCCATCTCTGAAGATACTGTGAATTCGCCAGTGACCTCACTTTCTGGCCCCAGGCCGGAGCTATGGCTGTATGCCGACACGTCAGGTTCAGAGCCGATAACCTGCTCCCCATCGGGACTGGGTGCGACTTCACCCTTATCACCCTCTTCCAGAACGTTATTTTCATTCTTTGAGCGCAGAAACATCAATTTCTCCCTTCTCCTCCAATTAGCAGTTCCTAGGCGGTTAATCAATTCGGAAGTAGCCTTCGGGAATTTGCTCATAACATGAGATTGATCGAAATGATGGGAACCCTCATAGCTGGCTTGGCTTCTTATGTCATGAGGCGTTGGGTCTCGTAACGCTGACATCAATTGCAAAAGGCATGTCACAATCTCGCGAAGCTCTGTGATCGTCTGATGTAGTGGGGAGGATAGATCTGTGCTGCTCGTTGAAAGAGAGCTGTCATGATCCGAGGAAGCTATATAATTAAGCTCTAGAGGCGGGGCCGTAGCACCCTCATCGGTAGGATTCTCAGGTTGTGAATACTCTGACAAGGCTGGGCAAGTGTGAGTATGAGCTCAGGGCCATGCAGATTGGTAAGCCATACCTTCAGCACTTAACTGAGTCAAGTCTTGCAAGAGTTCTACCACTCCGTCACGTAGCTTGGAAGAGAGCCGAAGCGCATGATCAAGGTGACCTTCGCTAGCACCTGTCTCCGTGTCCCACATATCCAATCTGCCGATTTCGTCAGAACACCTCTGGCCCTCTGAGGCATCTTGCGCATCTTCAGGGAGCTTTAGGAGGATATGGTGTAGTTCCCGCAAGGTTTGGCGACAGGTTCGGACAAGCCAGGCGATCGATCCCTCAACCTCGACGAATGTCATAGTCTGTCTTCCACGTTCATGTAGAGTACTCGATCTGGTCGAAGGGGGGCCGGCAGGCCCAAGGAGAGAGTGTTGGGACTTCTCAGAGGGAGATCAATTGCGAACAGACCATCTTCCATCTCATCAGCATCTGGAATGGCGACTCGGGCTCTTGAGCTATCGTGCTGACGTCCTAGTAAGTAAGGCTGAAGAAAGAGTTAGACAAATGTTGATCGGCCGCCAAATGCCAAGCCACGGGCTGCAACAGGGCGTTCCAAGAGATTACCTTGTTTTGCCGTATCCTTCCATTGATAAAGCCATGAATATCGTTAGCAGATGGATAGCTCATTGCTCAAGTCGCTGCCTCAGGACTGAAGCCCATTTGCTGTTGTTACTCTCACACTAAAGCGCCAGGAAGTCCAAACTTCTCTAGGAAGAACACTATGTCAGGCTTCGAGATCGTGGGGCTTATCCTCGGTCTTGTACCTGTCGTCACGGGCAGCATTGAACATTGCAGAAGCCGGAATGATATGAGAGACTTGCGGCAACTTGAAAGAAGTTTCAAGACACAAAGGAACATATTCGAGAACACTATTGAGGAACTGCTCTCCCCACTTTTGTCAGATGTGCAGCTAGCAAGGCTGCTCGAGGATCCGAACAACACATTATGGCAAGACACAAATTTATCGACCAAGCTTGAGGAACAGCTTGGCGGGGACTATCAATCATTTAAAGAGATAATGGAAGACGTGAGATTGATGATAGTTGAGCTGCAAAAGATCCTGATACCCGAGGTATGTCCAGCTGTCACTTGAAGAACTTGAGGGTAAAGACTAACAGATTGGTGTCCAGGACGATGGCTCTACTGTTGTACTCAAGCAAGTCAGACAATTCATCTCGAGATCACGTGGTGAAGCAGGGCTCAAGAGGCTGAGCATGAGAACACAAGATTTAGAGATTCTGAAAGGCCAGAATCAAAGATTGGCACTTAGAAGAAAGACCAAAGGCCTCAAACCGGAGACCTACGTCAAAGTGCGCCAGTGCGCCCTCAGCCTCTACACTGCGCTCTCACGCGGATGGCAGTGTGAATGCGAAACACCGCATCATGCTAATTTACGCCTCGAGGCCCGAAAGCCTTCCCAACCCAAGGGCAGAAGAGGGAGCGCAGAAGAGGACGTTCGATTCAGATTCTTGTTTTCATTTACCGCCGACCAAAATAAGGGTGGTGCCGTAGGACAGCCGCTGGATTGGCATGAAGCCGAACTTGCCCCTCTAGAACCTCCAACTTCATCTTCGACCAACGTCTACGGTATCGCAAATAATCAAGTGGCCAGTACTGCACGCGAAATACCCAGCAGGCCTGTAGAAGGCACTGGTGCTATATTGGGCTTGCCGCAGTGAGTGAGGGACATTCCGAGATCTCCTAGTTCCAATGCCTCCTTGGACCCTACTGATCTGCTACCACAGGTCTCACCAAACGTCTTCCCACCACGTAGGCTATGACGGCCGAGCTATCAGATTCGACCTACCCCCGTCAAGACCTCCTGCTGCGAACAGTCAAGAAACTAGCACGAATCCTGCGACGACAACCAACCCCGACGCTTCCGAGATCAAAAATCTGTGCCAATGGATCCAGAACGTACATACGAGTCAAGATCAGGGCGAGGGATACTTAGGATATCTAGCAGGTGCAGATAGAACCCGATATGGCTTGTACCGTGTCAACCGAAGGAATGATGTAGGCCCTCCAGTGGCTTCATTCCATGTGGGAGAAGCGCTTACCCCTTCACGGGGTCGCTCGAGACAAAGGTCTCGATTAAAGAGACAGTTTTTCTTGTTGAGTAAAAGATACGAGCTGGCTTTTACTCTTGGAACGACGATGTTGCAGCTTCATTCCACGCCCTGGCTGGACAACTGGACTAAGCAGGACATTCTATATCTCCCGGATCCAGAAGGCGAGAAGGTCCCGCCTCCAGTACAGCCTTACATATCCCGACGATTCTCGACAAGCAAGAGCGCAGACGTGGCCACTGTAGCCTCACCAACCAGCGCCATACCGCAAAGCTTTGCACCAAACAAGACTCTCTTTACCCTTGGTGTGGTGCTTATCGAGATTGCATTCAACAAATCAATTGAGGAGCTGGCCGCCGAATTGGGAGAAGCCGGCAGATTGAAATCGGACTGGGCATCATTTGTCACAGCAATACGCCTTCACGAGCAAATACAGGGACTCATGGGAGCGCGATATCAGCATGCAGTCAAAGGCTGTCTCTCTTGCGATTTCGGCTTGAATGCCTTCGAGGCTGACTTGAACAGTGTCGCATTTCGCCAGAAGTTCTTAGAGAACGTCATCGTACCACTGGAGGAGTCTATGGATTTCTTTGTGCCCAAGTAGATCCCAACGCTATCTATTCGAGCTGCAGGTGCAACACTACAAATTCGCAATAGTCTGCCTTTTGATCATCCCAATCTTACTAAGGCACCCCCGTCTTAAGGTGACCGGACAATGAATGGCGCGAGCCTCTATATAGCGGCCCTGAACCAAGTATTCTCGAACTGGTAGATTGGTTCTATCCCAGCGTGGTTACCTGCAGGTAGAAGACAAATAATGACAGTATATCACATTAGGCATATACAATAGAGCATTTCTATTCCATATACTGGATCTTATGTCACAATGAAAGCTAAGTCACGATAAACCCACACCTCTCTAACCAAAGACTCGCGAACCTTGGTGTGGGTCAGCTGTTCGAGCAGGTCAGCAGAACAGTTTCAGAACCCCGCTAGGATCTACCACCAATCAGCTTCCGCGGTTCAGACGCCACTGCGCATGAAAACGTTGATCCCTGCCCAGTACGCTTAGTTCCAGAAAACCGAAGGGTTTTGTTCTCCCTGCTGAAGGATATGACTGTTGAGCGTTAATCGAACGGGTGGACTATGCATCATTGCTTCACTGGGATTACGGCTATATATATGTAGGAATACGTCAGTACTATAAGGGTACTTGTGGGGGACAAAAATATTGGCACCCTACAGCTCAAAGCTAATTTTTCTAAACCTCTAACTTCTCCTTTGTGATGAAAATATACTCATAATCAACTTAAACTTATCAAGAATCATCCTCCGAAGCTGGCTTCCAGCCCAATGCCTGAACCTCTAAACGACGAAGCAGTTCTCAATTATCTAGACTGGCAGGACGTCTATGCAAAAGAAAAGCCATTTCAGTTGTTCTCTGTTATCCACAACAGTGGTCTTGCTGAAGAAAGGACTACGAATTTGGTCTTCAAGGAAGGCCAATTGGAATTCATCTGCGATGTGCGAGGAGAAGAATCTTTATATTCTCTAGACGAACAGGGCTTTGCCTTCAGAGTCTACCCCACGAGTCTCCGAGATTTTAGCAATCGTGAGAATATTGAAAATGTTTACTTGTCAGAAATGGAAGACCTCCTGAAACGCGAGGTCGAGAATGTCGACAAAGTCTACTTCTTTGACTGGCGTGTATGTTCATTGATCAAGACAAGGATCGAGTACATACTGACATGAGAGTAGATTAGGAAGAACATAGCAATTACCGGTAGAGACGCGATTGATGCAAATGATAAGATGCAATACCTACTTCCCGCCAAGCACGCCCACATTGGTGAGTGACGTTCTACAAAGGTATCCGTGGACAAGCTGAGGCCCATCCGTCCAGATCAAACACCTTCAGCAGTCCTAGGCCGCGTCCAATTACATCTTCCTGAGCAAGCCGACCATCTACTTCGGGGACGAGTACGTGTTATTAAGTAGGTACATCTGTAAATCACTTTTCGTAGGCCATCCACTAACACTCAATCAGCCTCTGGCGGCCTATCGTTGACGTTGTAGAAGACCAGCCCTTAGCGCTCTGTGATGCACGGTCGATTGAGCCCTCAGATCTCGTCGAGGCTGATCACGTAAGAAAGCACTACAGTGGCTCCAACTTTTATGCGAAACCTAGTCACAAATACCGCTGGCACTATCTGAATAGGCAAAGGAAAGAAGAAGTCACGCTGCTCAAGATGTTTGACAGTAACCCGGACATTAAAGCCAGGTGTAAGTATCCTGGGGAGTCGTAGAATGCGTTTTACTGCGTTTTCACTCTTAATACGCTAATTTGTTGCAGACTGTCTTCATACTTCCTTCACTCATCAACACGTGCCCGTAAACGCAAATCCGCGAGAGAGCATCGAAGTGAGAGCATTGGTCTTCACATATGCCAGGGATGATGAATCATAGACCAAAGCCATTGTATCATCTGCAACCAATAGCATTCACATATACATTCATAAGTTCTGTCGGACAAGCCACCAGCAAGCACGGCCATCAGGGCCTCCTTTCCAAACTCGCCCAATCTTTGCGACTCGCCCTTCTCACCCGCTTGCAACCCATGTTGTTGGAACCTCCATTGTAGCCTCCATCACGCAGCCATACTCCCACATTGTACATGATTCGGCAGTTGCAGGTTGATCCAATCCTCTCCGTCAGCCCCTTTGTCATGCGTCTCCCCCAGCAGCGCCTTCCATGGCTGCTCCCGCTTATCTTTCGCTGTATCTTCCGCAATCTTCTGCGCCCAGCTAGACGGTGACTTCGCCGAGGTTTGCTTGGTTTCTCCGTCCATGGCTTGATGATATGCGTATGGCGATTCTTTGAGAGGCGCGCAGTTATGAAGTCTTCCGTAGTATCGCTCACAGACCCGTTGTTGGAATATTGCTCAGGTGTTAACAGCGCGAGAGGAGAAAGGTGTAGCATGAGGAAATTTTTCAAGCCCGCATGACTGCGCCGGGTGGCATCAGATAACCCCGCAGCGGCAAAAATGGAAGGCCAATCACATTCGATGTTCTAGTTGATAGATGAGTTTAGCACATCTACAAATCAACCTGGTCGCTTCCCATTATCATTGGATAAGAGGTTGATTACGTACGGCATAATAGGTACTTCTAGTCATCTTAATAAATCCCGCTATTGCCCATAATATATCTCGCTGTCTGTCGCCTATCGATAGACCTCGCTGTCGGCTACTAGCTATCACATATCAGGAAGCCTCACTATCGCACATTAGGAAACCTCGTTGTAAGTTCATCATTATTCAATGTTAGTCATAGACTGGAAACCCTGTCATTGTGGAGAAATGATCTATGCACTTGAGGCACCATTTGATAGGGAGATTTGGTTTAGAAAGACAACAAGATATGAAGGATGCCTGCATCGCTGAGATAGAAGCGGCGTTTGCCGTTTCCAATATACTGCCCATACTCCTTCAATAATCCAAAGTCTTTTCTGTAGAGATCCAGACCGCCTGGTAGTCCTTACTGCTAAATGCTCCTCGTCGGTCTTCTACAATCCAGCGTCATACTTATAGAGCTCATATGTTCTCTGTGGAACCTAATCCTCTTCACTGATTTGTCAATTTCACCCCCCCAAGATCCTTGATCAAGGCTTCCTCTTCGTCGTCTTCGCCATCGAGGTCCTCGTCTCCAGCAGCCTGAGTCTCTCCAAGGAGCTTGTCTAATCTTTTCTGGAACTGGTCTAACTTATCCTGGAACTGGTTCTGGTTCTTTGTCTCACCGTCTTTAGGCTTTTTAGTACGCTCATAGAGCATGCATTCTGCGTCGAGTCGCAGGATCCGATACAAACCTGAGTCTAGCTTGGCTTCTGCTTTGTGGTAAAGGCTCCGTAAGAAGGGATAGAAGAAAGTGGTAGTTTTCACAGGTCCTGCTTCGTCCTTTGCGTCGTTTGGAGGCTTGAGGATGAACGATTGGTCGATGCTGAGATCATACTTGATCACAAAAGCAAGGTACTTATGAAGGCTGGCTAGCTTGGTCAAAGTAGAGCCTATTTGCATCTCTTCAAGCTTGTCGCTTTGCCAACGGTAGGTGAATTCGAGAGGCACCTCGTTGCTTTTTTGCTCTGCCAAGTCGTACAGAATGCTCACGTCTGGCGGATTACGCTCAACCTTCAAGTACCCTGTAATTTCTTTCGAGGATGCATGATATTTGTTCTGCAGGTCTTGCTCGTACAGAAGTAGGGTTTGCCAAGCTCTTTCATACCTCGTCATACATGAGTTTGTTTCCGATGTACCGAGC
This sequence comes from Cladonia squamosa, assembly GCA_947623385.2. NCBI lineage: Eukaryota > Fungi > Ascomycota > Lecanoromycetes > Lecanorales > Cladoniaceae > Cladonia > Cladonia squamosa. The sequence goes on along the minus strand of OX392391.1, from coordinate 945,642 downwards.
ACGAGGTTGTCCTTTCTCTGGCTGCTCATCCAGGGTTTGACATTTGGAATTACTACGTTCTTTGAGGCTATCTTGTCGATTCCGCCGAAAGAGAAAGCCGAAAGATGCAGCCACTGTGTTCACTTCAGCTTATACATCATCACACATTCAATCACTCACTTCAGCAATGTAAAGACTATTCGGCATCTGATATTTCTGCGTCTTCATCTGCGACTTTGTCATCCCTGGTTCCCACTGCCACTGGAGAGCACGGCAGGCGAGTTCTGGAGCTGACATTCTCATGATCTGAGCTGCCGAGCCCCCATCTTGGCTGACAGCACTAAGTATCTTGCTCGGCAAAAGAGAAGTCTCCACAGTATGATTAGGTGGCTCCAAGTCTACGTGCTCATCCCTTATCTCGTTATCCCAGTGCGTGTCAATAGTATCGCCGATGCTCTGCAGAGTAGTAGCGGAATCAATCTCTTTTCTAACAATCGCGAGGTTTTTCAGAACAGCGGGTCCATCAGGCAAGTCTCTAACAGCCCGTTGAACCAAAGTCTCTCTTTGAATATCCTTCATATATTCATCAACCGAATTTTTGTGTATCCACGTCTGATACAAATTGAAAGGGTTCTGAGATAACTGCTGAGTTTAGCAATGTCTGCATGAAGTCATGGATGCACATACTAGGACATAATTTTCCTTGTCTTTTGGCCATTCGTCATCCCACAATGTAAGGATGCAATTGCCGTTCTGATTGTAGGCCTTGATAAGATTATTGAAGACATCCTCTGCAGTGACCTTGCCTTGGCCATTGAGGGAGACTAGATTGTCAAACCGCTGCTTGCCATCATCCAGAATCTTGATGGCAACAATTTTAGAGATTATTGGGTCGGAGTATCTAGCTCTAAAAAGTCTTGGTTGTGGTCTCATGCGAGCACGTTCATTCCAGGCTTTGAGCCATATATCTAGAGAGTCTTCAAGATTCTTTGGCCGAGGTTTGCAGTCGATGAGCATCCCATCTTTATCTCGTATTGGTACCGACTTTGGGTAGTCCGGGTGGGCATCCTTGATCACCTTTCCTGTGTAGATGAAGTCCGATTCACCCACTTGGGGCAAATGTTCGATTCCCATCAAGCTTGCGAGGAATTTGATGCTCACGTAGAAGGACTCCTTTGGCAGGAACGACATCCTGTTGTGGATATATGTGCCATGAACGAATAATTGGGAGTAATAAGCGTATCCGCATCGTAAGTAGTTGCAATCGCTCGCTAAAGGCGCAAGATTATCGTTGCCATTCTTCTCGTCAAGGTCTTGTAGAAGGTAGAAAGTCGACCGACTTCCAGGCGCTTCAGCGGCAGCCCAAGCCATGATCGGCAATTGACTTGTCGCAAATCCACGACTAGGAGAAGGGAACAAAGCTTCTTATATCAATTTTACATTCTTGTCAATGGGCCATCAGCAAAAATCCATCGGTGCTGAATAATGGAACAGCCTAGACTCAGCCCCATATCGCGCTTTCTGAAGAATCAGGTAGGAATGCATAAAGCATTGCATTAGTAGGAAAGCGCGTCGAGTGTGCGAAGTCCACATCAAAATCCCTTTTAGATAGGTTTAATGCAAGCCCGGGTGCCGAGATACGCACCTCGGCTGCCATTGGGCTCTCATCAAGCCACTGAGCGCTTCATAGTCTAGACACTCGCAAGAAGCAATATATATTCTAGAACAGAGGACTGCCAGCACATAGCAAGCGATGGTCTGGGCTCGTTAGAATGTCCTTCAGTCACATAAGATTTGAATATCAAATGATGAGAAGAGTATAATTAAGCCCAAAATCATTGAGGGCTTGATTAGGTAGTAATCTCATCAGAACGTCAATAATCTCGAAGCAAGAAGCTTTAGCCAGCTACAAGGCTGCCAGTCCAGACTCCCTTATGCTGCGCCCCTTGCTCGCTCGGTGATCACTCTGAAGCGGCTTTGCTCCCTTTCCCGTCCCGGAACGGCAATCCCCCACCCTAAGTTTGGGGTGTATACAACACATATATGATACGTGATTGGCACGTCGCTTGCCGCGCGAGCCCGTGACCGCTTAGTTTTAGCACTCATCAGTCTATCCAACAGGTACAGATCAACGATTTAAGAGACTTCTTACAAGCAATCGGTAGGCAAGGTAGGCCATTACTACGCCCATGACCAAGCCCAAGTCCAGATTGCTCTCTCTTAGAACTCAGTAGATCTTGTCCCAGCCCAATCATGAGACATTGACCAACGTAATGTCCTGCAGCATCGCCACTTCGGTTCGAGACAGCCAATTAGATTGCTCGAGATATGTTGAGAAAGATGAGGAGGCTACGACCTTATTTGACGGATGGAGCAGCATGTGGCAGGGGTACAGACGTTGCGGGGAAAACATATATTCAGGCCTGCTGAGTTACCCATCTGCGAAGTAATCAATCAGCATGCAGCGAGACCTCATATCCGCCGTAAAACCTCTCCATTTCCTTTCCCATTCCCATTTCCATTTCCCCCCAACGCCGAGCCAAGTCTCTCGCCTCAATTGATTTCCTCCGAAATCATAATCATAATCCATCATCTCGTTACCATCATATCTCGTACCCATCCACATCTCCCCCACACCCCTCACCTCACCTCAAATGACCGTCTTCTGTATCCCAACCAAAAGCCTTCCCTTACTTTCAACGCCGGCACCATCCCGTAAATACACGAATCGATATCCGCTTCGAAGACGGTCAAGGCGAATGCAAGCCCAAGCTGCGAGGGTGTCTTTGCCGATTTTGTCGTCTTGGATTTTGAATCTGGTAGAGATGTTAGTGCGAGGGGGGTGTGGGGTTTGGGTTTTGACGGGGAAAAAGCTGTGCTTGTGCCTGCGTGGCATGAGGGTGGAATGCATGGAATCCCCACATCACAGCGAATTGAAGAACCAGAACATAAAATCTACCAGAAACGTACCTGATAAAACCCAATTCCTCAACCACGCCCTGAATGCCCTTCCACACCGCCTTTTCTCCCCCAAAATCCACGCCCGTCCCCGCACTAGCCCCTCTCACCGTCTTCCCCCGCCACTTATACTCCCCCTCCTTGGCCCTCCCCCCGCCTTCAATCGGCGCCCCAGTCCGCTCCGCAGGCTTCTCGACATGCAACTCGATTTTAACGTACGGATGGAAACCGTCCAATCTTGTATCACCGAGGGGGAGGGTTATATCTTGCGCCGCTAAGACCTCAATACTCAAATCCAACGTCTTATGCTCTATCGCCGTCGCTTGACTCTTCACCGCGTCGTCACCCACTCTTTCCTTCCCATCCGCTTTAACATTATCTCCACAATAGCCAGGCGGTTTTAGTACGTAACCTTTACTTCCCACAAACATGCCTTCGTTCAGCATCATTCCCTCATCCCACCTCTGCCAATTCAGAGCTACGAATTGTACGCCTTTGCGCCAGAAGACGGCTGGGTCGAGATTATCGCTTCGGACACGCATGCCGGAGGGGAAGACGCGCATTAAGTAGTGCATATTGTGAGTGAAGAGGGCCGGAGCGGTGGCGGAGCGGTGGATTTCCATGATCTTTTTTTCAGAGAGGGAGAATACATCTATGGGGAAGAGGGTTAGTTAGGGTTATAGAGTTGGTGGATATGGGTAGGGAAGGGAGCGGAAGGGAGGTCGGATTGTGGGGAAGAGGACGTACGGTTGGGAATTGAGGCTTCAGGGGCGGTGAGCGAGGAGAAGTGGTAGGCGCGGGTGTAGATGCCCATGGCAGAGAGGGCGGGGGTTATGGAGGATTTCTTTTTCTGCTTTTGCTTGAGTTCAGGTGCTGCGGGTTCGGGGGTATCGAGTTCTTCTTCGGAAGCAGAGCCGGAGCCGGAGGAGGTCTTCCCTTTTGGTGCTGACTGTGCTTCCAAGGCTGCTTTTTGCGGGTCGACGTATTTTACTTTAACGAGGATTTTGTTGCGGAGGGAGGCGGGAGAAGGGAGGGTTTTGCACTCTGTTGCCGGCGGCGTGAGGAGGAAGGGTCTCCAAACTTCGTTCATGATTTCTACCATCATGTCTTGTTGGGAGGCACAGGCGTGGACTTCGAGGCTGACGATGATGGGAAGGTCACTACAGTACATAGGATTAGGACAGGTAGATAAGTATATAAAATTGAGGAAAACAGTTACCTAGTTATAAATGCTGCGTCACGGACAGCCATGCAAACATCTCGGAAGGGTACTTCCTTCGTAAGGGTATAACCATGCAACACCCTCGGCTCCACTCTGGACTCGGTAGACGCTGACGTCCAAGGCGTAGGGAGACTCAAATCATCAAGCTTATTTTCCAACGCAGCAATCACTTCTTCAGCATCGTTTTCCTTCTGTCCTTCCTTCTGGAAGCGTTTGAACGGCCCATGTGAACCAAGGCGGGTGGGCATGTGTGGTCTGAAGCGATGTTTCTTCTCGTCACCATCTTGTTCAGAATTGGAACGATGCTGTTCCCCATCCCAGACGTCGATTTCGATACAGCGGCAGCCGCAGAGGAGTACCTTTTCCACGGACTTGTCAGATCGCAAGTGCAACTTCGTCTCCTTCTTCCACTAGCTTTGAACAAATGATATCGAAATACATACATGCTTATAAGCATCCGTACTCGAGACGCTGTACAGCTGGTTTCCCGTCAGATAGGTATTATGGCTACTGTTGACGAAGTAGTTGTTCAAAGGGTAATTGAGATCAATGGGTTCGGTTGGGGCGCACGCATTCGAGGCGGAGGAGGAGATGTAGGAGAGTAATTTGTTGTTGTAGGGAGGCAGGGAGAGCTCATGGAGTTGGGCGGGTGGTAGGAGACGTTTGCCGGAGGAGATGGTTGAAAGGTAAGTTTGGATTTCGGGGGAGAGTGTAATGGGTGGGGGTTCAGAGGTGGGAGGATGGCGGACGGGGAGAGGAGGTGGGTGTGTCATTTTGAGGTTGTTTGCGAGAGAATTGGATGTTTAAGGGGTGTGTAGAGTATATCAATCTTCGTAGGCCTTAGTTATAGGGACGTGGAGGTACGATCTGTACGTAGTATAAGTTCAGCAGCGGACTTCGACGGTGGATTTGATTCCTTACCGTACCACAGGGTGGCTTCAATTGACGGTGATTCAATTGACATGGTATTTCATAAGGGCGTAGTTGTCAAAAGCAGCAAGTGAGGGTGAAAGATAGGGCAGTAAGCACTGTCCAGCTTAATAACTTAGAGGCTTGTCACGCCTCACATGATCACAGCGTTTCGAATTATATTTACCTTGCATCGGCCGTACTCGGTGTTCTGCGACCTTGGTCAATGGCTCAACGCAAGACGATACCCATTGAATGCTGGTGTATCCTGACATAGAGAACTCTCGCGTGCTTCCTTCCTATCCCCCATGCGCTCAGCCAAGTCAATGTGCAGGGTCCTCCCGATCTGCGTACCAAGCTTTTGACCTCGGGAAGTCCCGCTGCTCACCTTGTCCTTGCCGTACTGTACTTGACGTCTACTCCAATCTGTTGTGTGATATATGTGATGTACAGGAGACACTTAGGTTGTAGACCATCCGTGGTAGCAATGCATTGGGATTTAAGTAGATATACCGCGGAGATCCCACATTCTTTGCAGTATTCGTTTCCGCTTTGAACAAAGGCCAAACAGACAACTCGGCATGGGAATTCACTTCATCCATGATATTTCATTCATACGACCCACCCTTCTCAAATTCGTACCCCAAAGTCAGACCCTGAGTATCGGACTACTATAATACTGAGGTTGCTTTTGTCTCACGGTAGATCATTGCAGGGAATTCACAATTCATGATCTCGTTGCATAGTACGAGGTCTCTAGATATGTGTGGCCCCTTCAGGCATTCTGCTACTGACAAATGTTCCAATCATACAAATCAGAGGCCTCCAGAGGCTAAGGTCTTGTGTCATCTTATCCACGTAAGACAGCGGAGGACAAGAAGCATGGTCGACACGTTGAGCCAGTAAGCTAATGAGTATGACAAGTCGAGGTTTCAAGCTGAGCAATATATGCTCTACACAGGGCTGTGTTGTGGGGACAGACCCTTTCTAATGCAAGTATTTGGAATATAAAGTCATGTGACGCTGCACTCTTGTAAAATTTGGTGTTGTGTGTTATGGTGTGGCAGCTAGCAAAGTCGGCTAGCCACCATGTATAAGACTTCCTTAGGTCCCACATTTGGCACGTGGAATCTGGCAAGAACTCCAAACAACACCGCTCCTTCTTATATCATCATTGTTACACTCTGCTGTACGATCACCATTGCTGTATTATTGCTCTTGCAGACTGTTGGGCCATTCTCCTAGTTTACCTTTCGTCGCTTCATCCTGGCTCTCATTTCTATTCCCTAATACATATTCAACACTTCGCTTAGTCGAAGGCGTGGTGGTAAACATCAACAAGCGAAGATCACCAGCAGAACGACCCGCCGGCTTAATGAAGCCCACTGTGTGAGCATGCAACCCACGCCCTTGTCTGCTCAAAGGAATGGCGCTGTATTGGTAAAGTACGGACTCTCTTCCTCACAATTCACGCTACCGTCTTTGTTCACCTCTCTGACGTTGATCAGTGCCAATACAAATGCTGTGCTTGATAGCCAGTATATGGTCCCTGGCAAAACCTACGTCGGCATCCTCCCAGGACACACCAAGCCAGCATTCATACGAAAGCGTGCACTCGACGTGGCAAGACCACCAGGATTGCTTGCGCAGGTCTTCGGCTCATCTAGACATACATACTCAGTCTTAGACCCGGTCAAATTCAAGATGTTCGGTCGAAAATACCGTGATCGATATTATTATGACCGTGCTACAGACACCTATCGGCCGCTTGCAGCAACTCAGTATGCTACTCCAACTTGCGCCAATGGCACAGGACGCGTGGTTACCAGTTATCAGCAGACCTGTGCGTCCTGTGGCAAATTCAGATCTGCTAGTTGGCAAGCTCGTCATCCCTTGGTACCCGGAGTCACACCTATTCCGAGAGTCTGTAGGAAATGTCACGACAAATATACGTCTAGCGAGGAAGAATATTCTAGCCACCCTCGCAGAAGACGTCACCACTATCATTCCCATAGTCCCTCTCGTCGTTATTCACGCCGTTACACAGACTCCACGGAAGACTATTACTCTAGCAGAGAGTATGACAGACCTTCGCGACGTGATAGGGCCCGCAGTCGAGAGTACGTAAGACCTCGGTCGCGCTCCGGAGGGAATGTGCGCGTTGTCATTGCAAACCAGTCCGGCGATCGAACAGTTCCGAGACGCGAATACACGAGATCCTCTTCGACGGACGGAGTTCGAGTTATTCGCCGAACAGAGATCATCGACGAGCCTAAACGCTCACGTTCGAGATCAAAATTGAGAAGAAGCCGAGCCTCTTACGTTGAGGACGGCGCTCGATACATTGACGAGTTGGTACGACCTCGTTCTTACAGCAGACCTAGAAGCCTGAGCCGTTCGCGCTATCTCGACGATGAACTCGATGGTCCCGAATACCATTCAAGTCTCAGAGGCCACGGTCGCGTTACATTCGTTGATGATGTTGATGACCCTGTCATTGTTTCCAGACCCCGAGCCCGTCTCAGTCGCCGACGAGCCATGATCTTCGATGGAGCTGCGGATACCGGTAGCTCGGAGCAAGAAGCTCGCGGTCGCACATTAGTTGCTGACGGCGAAATGCATGGACAAATGGGCTTGTGTCCTGGCGGTGAGGTCACCGAAGAGTCCATCAAATCAGGCTCTGAGGTGTCTTCATCGACGGTTACAAGGGCCAACCGTGGTGCTCAAACCATTACAGAGACTACCACACCAGCTTCCAGCGGAGTCTCTGAACCCTTGACCAGTGAGACCCACAATACTTGTATGGGCCGACCGGAAGATTCTTTTACTAGCGAATCTTCAACCTCAAGTGGAAACTCCCACGGATCACTCCAGCCAAGCGTTGAAGAGTATGAGTCTGATCGTGATGTGGTATCTCAATCTACGTCGTCTACTAGGCGAAAATCAGTTACATTTGATGACACCCCAACCTTCAGCAATCTTCACGAAGCCTCCAACGAGCCTACGAACGTGGAATGTTTTAAGTCTCCAACACCATCCACGAGCTCCGGGGAAAGCAGCCAACAACAAGGATTCGATGAGCCTAAAACACCACTACACGAGAGACGTCGCAGATATCATGGCTCAAACCACTCTTCCGTCTCCGACATTGCTCTACCGGCTCCACCGTTCTCCTCGCCCCTGGGAAAACTATCGGAAATGCTTCAATCGATGCAGATTACGCCACCTCGAAGATCATCAGGCCATCAAGATAGCCCTCAACGTGATGTTCCAAATGAAAATCGTAGGGTAGACTCGGAAAATCTAGAAGTCCCTTCCCCCGGCTTCCAGAACACACCGCTTGTGAGACCGCCAGCAGAAGCATGGGCTGATCAACACACCGCGGGACACCGGTCTCGCAGCCAAAGCTCGGAAGAGGAATACTCTCCTCTACCTACACCTCTATCGACCCCGCCATTGAATTCCCCAGGCTGGGAGCACCCACAACGAGCTGCAGAGCGCGCATACCATAGCGAAGGCAACGCTTATGAAGGAACTCATTTCGAGTCTCCCTACGGGTATCCCGCTCATGAAATTTATGAGCATCCAGACGCGCCATACATGCCTACCGAGGAGAAGGATTATCCTAGTTATGAACCGGAGATCTATGAGCATCCAGACGCGCCCTATCACCCTGAGGAGGTATACGAATACCCAAGCTATGAGCCGTGGATGGAGTTGACCGAGGCAGAAAAGGCTTATGATTGGATGAGTTGAACATGTGGAGAAACGATCACGATTCGGGACAGCACCGCAAGACTGTTCCGAAAATGATTGAGCTGTTCGATGATGATACGATTTTGTACTGATGACCGATCAGTTGTTCGATGTGCGATGTGGCTACGATTTTGTTCCAATGGACCGTCTTGTGTACACCAGAGCCTCGCTTGCGAAGTAGGGGGATCATGCTCTTTTCCAAAAGTTTACCTTCTCAGCTTATCCCCGTGCCACAGTCTTGCTGGCTCGGGATATAACACACTCGTTCAATGAAAGCGTTGGAAGGGGGTTAATGTCATTCGTTTACTCATTAGAACATCCATTCATTCATTGATTCATTGATTCGCGCAATCAAACTCTACTTCCACGATATATGGAGAATAACACGCATTGTGATACGCCATTGGTCTTCCTACTAACCCCCCTAACTACCAGTGAATGTAAGATACCTACTCTCCTCACCCAAACGTGATATGACACGTAACACTTCATCATCTACCACCCAAAACATTTCCTCCCTCGTCACCCAAGCCTGCAGGACCTTTCTATCCGATAGATACCAGCTCCTCTCCCCTCCTCACAAGACCTATGCAGACTCAGACTCATCAAACACATCACCATCACCATCAAACACACCATCATCACTATCACCCTGCCAATCGATCTCTCACCTCCGCACAAATCTAATTAATTGCTTCGTTCCTGTTAAAGACTGCAAGGTATCTTTTCACATGCGTATTTGAGATATTTATCGTATTTCGGCTGTGGAGATGATGGGTGGTGGTGAGTAGTTGATTGGTGGGAGGGGGAGGGGGTTTGTTTAGGGTAGGGTATGTTGAGATCTTAAGGGGGGGGGTGGGGGGGGATGGGGTGGATGGATGGATGGATGGATGAGTGATGGATAGATGGATGAAAGAAGGAGGGGAGGAGGGGAGGAGGGAAGGGAGGGAGGAAGGAAGGAAGGGAAGTATTCGATTGCTTTGGGTCTCTGTTCTGTCATTCGATATTACAAGTGCTCCCCCCTCCAGGGCCCCCAAATATACACCATGCAATGAATGAACGAGCGAATGATTGAATAACAATGCAATGCAATGCAATGCAGCAATCAGTATCCATCCCGTCCGCTTTGTATCTCCTTCTCTCGCGTCCTGCGGAGCCATCTTTTCTTTCTCCCGCAATTGATCGATTGATTGATTGGTTATTTTATAGCGAATGAAATAAGCGAATAAGCGAAGGCCAGCTTCGTCGAAACACCTCAGTCAGTCTGCCTATCACATACTTGACCCATCACCTCATCTCTTCGCTCTGCTAGCGGGAAAGGGATCTACCACCCTCCTCCTCCTCCTCCTCCTCCTCTTCCACCACTATTGATATCGTTCCAGTCATGACCACCACCACCAGCGTCACTACCCGTTTTCTCATCTTTCTTATCACAACCTGAACTCGTTCCCCACGCTCCATTGTCGTTCTCCTTGCCCTTCTTGTTATTGCCTTTGGCATTCGCATTCTTATCATTCTCCTTCGCATTCGCTTTCCTGCCCCCTTTAGCCTTCTTAGTATTTCCATCCCAATTCCCTCCAGTACCATCATTATCATTTGCATCCCATCCATTATTGTTAGTTTCTTTAGCACCTCCCTCATTCCCACTCCCATTGCCGCCCCAATCTCCCCCATTACCCTCCGTACCTTCCAACCACCCTTTCACCCCTTCCCCCTCGCCCTCTCCTTCACTCTTACTAGTTTCCAATTTCCTCAAACGTTCATCTAGCGCCTCGATATCTGGGCCGTCTTGGATTCCTTTTGGGTTGGAGCGGAGGCTTGCTGCTTTGATACTTGCTGTTGATGCGGATGCCTTTCTTGAGGTAGTGGATTTGTTGGATTTGGAGGTTGTTGAGTTGGTGGGTTTCGGATTGGTTTGGTGATTGAATTGGGAGGAGGTGATGGTGGAAGAGAGTTTTGTTTTTGTCTGGATGAAGGCTTCGATGAGTTCGTTTTTGGATAGAGAGCGGAGACGGAGTTTTTCGTGGGCGGGGGGTTCAGGGGGGAGAGGATGGGAGAGGAGGCGTTCTAGGGTTTCTGTGGGTGGAATTGAGGGTTAGATTTTCTGTTATTTGAAGCATAGGCTTTTTGCAGTGGTGTGGAAGAGGGAGGGGTAATAGACAGGGAAGAAGAGAGAAGAGGGCATAGGACATACCTTTATCCCTATAGCGAAACTCAAAAACCGCATACGGACTCTCCATTGTATCCATATACCGTGGCCTGTTCTTTTTGTGCAAATACGGCGCGGCTTTCCCAGGCTGCACCTGATGCGACGTACCATGCCGTTGAGCCACTGCGCGGGGGACGGGGTATAAAGGGTCTTCGCATGGTGGCGGTGGGGGTACCTGTTTCGGTGGGGAGTCGGTGAAGGGGGAGTGAGGGATACGCCACGTTGACCAGTAGGGTTTTGGGTGCGGTTGAGGGGTTGGAGAGATGAGGGTTGGTGAAGAGTTTGGGCTGGAGGAGGATTTGGACTTCTTGTTCTTTTTTGATTTGGGGGAAGGCGGTGGGGAGGCGGGGGGAAGAGACCAGGCGCCTGGCACGAGGGCTGGTTTGGGTGTTCCTTTCTTGGATTTCTTTGGCGAATTCAAAGCGTTGAATGACCAACCGTTGTTTTTGGAATTGGCGGAGACTTTGGACTTGACAGAGCCGGCTTTTGATTGCTTGGGCTTGGAGTTGCCGAAAGTAAATAGGGATGCTGCTTTCGAGTCTGAGGGTTTACGAGTAGCAGGGTCAGTTGATCCTACCTTTGCTTCGGGCTCTATCTTATCGGCATCCCAGGAGAAATCATTTGCTTTATCATTCTCCTTTCCCCAGCTGTCATCTTGTTGATCCTTATTGTCAGTGTTGGCACCCCAGCTAATGTCTTGTGCGTTCCCATTGTCGTTACCAGCATCCCAACTACTGTCCTGTGCGTTATTGTTTTCGTTGTCGGCACCCCAGCTGGTGTCTTGGTTTTTGTTGTCGTTACCCCAGCTGGTGTCTTGATTGTTGTTGTCGTTATCCCAGCTGGTGTCTTTGTTATTATTGTCGTTACCCCAGCTATCGTTGTTGTTCTTGGCATCGTCGTTGGGAGCATCCCCAAAAGGATCGTTGCCTGCATTGCCCCATGAGGTGTCATTATTGCCCTCATTATTGTCATTGCCAGCGGTATTCCAGTCATTGTTATTCTCCCCCTCACCAGTAGCATTGCCCCAGCCATCATTGCCCGAATCGTCCCAAGCTCCCGGCATTTGCTGACCATTCCCATTGCGTCCCCAATCCCCATCTCCATTCTGGTCCCCCTTCCCATTAACAGCGGGATCCTGAGTTGGATCATAAGGCGGAAGATCAGTGGTCCACGGGTCATTGGCTGGTGGGGTTGGGGGGTTCGGGCTCTTCTTCCCTTCAGATTGCTCCTTCTCCTTCTTCGCCTCAGCCATCCAGTCTCGTGGCGGCGGCGGCCCATTGTTGATATTGACGATCACAGTAGGCGTCTGGTGACCCGTACCTGGAGTACTGACAGCATAACTTCCAGGTGCACCACCCCTCAAACGCATGACAGGCTGGTGTTGATGATTTGATGATGTGCGAGAGTGACGGCCTCGACTACGCGGCGGCTCAGTGCGAGTGGTGCCATCCCCGCCAGAATTGGAAAGGATGCTGCCATTGCCCGAACCATGAGCTAATGCAGCTGTTTTGTCGGAAGGATGCCATACTCCGGTGGTTTCGCTGGTCATTTCGATCCTGCCGTTTTTGGGTTCTTCTTTTCGGATTGTTGGAATGTCCCAGACACCCCAAGCGCCCTTTTCCTTCTTTTCATCTTCTGGTGGTGAGGCTGGCTTATCACACCAAGCACCCCAGGTATCATTCTTTGCTTCTTCCTTGGGCGAAGGTAGATTGTCCCAGCTGGCCAAAGCCTTGTCATTCACTTCCACCACTGGCGATGGGGGGCCGCCCCATGCATCTTTGGTGTCGGACGTCCGCCCTTCTTGTACTGAAATCGGCTTGTCCCAATCAAAGGTATCGCCTGTAGTATTCTTCGCTTCTGCGTCTCCATCCCAAGAACCATCCAGACCAAAAGCCTTTCCACTGGATTGGTTCTTAGACGAGGACTTATGCTTCGGCTTGGGCGGAGGCTTGCGTGTCATAGCAGTGTAAGAGTCTCCTGCGCCGTCAAATACTTCCGGGAAGCGTGGATAATCAGTATCAGAGGGTCCATCCGAGGATGAAGACGATTCATCTTTCGTCTGCCTGTGATATGTTGGTTTTGATGATGTAGATGTAGACTTTGTCATATCATCGGTTGCCGGCAAGCATCTTAACACCACAACTTCAATGGTACCCACATACTCCCCATCATGAGGAGCACGCTGTTCACCTTCACCGTTCGGACTATCCACTGCATAGCAGCGGTCAGTAACGGCAATCAAACATGCGAGTGGGAAGCTAAATTACCAATATTAGCCCTCTCGAACCTCCACTCCTTCCCCTCAAAACTCCCATCCCACAACAACTCCTCCTTCTGCCTGACCCTAAAATCTACCTCCGTATGGCTCCTCTTCGTCCCCTCGCCCGGGATTTTCAAATTGCGTCGGTTACGATTGACCTGATAAACACCGTCCATATACACGAACATGGCAAGGCCGGGTGCAATGTAGCCATGCGAGGTGAGGTGGATGGAAAAAGGGGTGGGTGTGGAAGGGATGGCGATGTAGGTGGAGACATAGCCATCGGCGTACGTTGTGTTGTATTCTTCGAGGGGGAGGTTAGAGGCAGACCACTCAACGTGGCAGGTAAGGTGTTTGAGGGTGGGCATGGTGGGCTGGATCGGACTCAAAGGACGCGGTGAGATGAAAGGTGAGACTTGACGCGTTGTTAATTGATTTTCTGCTTATCTTGAGGTCGTGACGTTCAGCATAACCATTGACATGGTTACAAACGTGCTGAAAACAACCCAGCATGGGTGCTGGTGCAGAGGGGGATGTTGTGTTGGTGTGAGAGAGATGGTAGGGTGGCGAATGATTGTGGATGTTTGTTTATTCTGAGACCTATTTGAGATCAGGGATCTTCGCAAGCACGGCTGTAGCAAGGCGAACCGCATAAACCCCGCCTCCGGGGAGACATGATGCGGGGTAGTGGGAAAGTGTTGGATTCACAAAGTCTTATAACTTCAGATAAAGAGTAGCAGGCGATAGCTCTCTCTGCTCCTACGTCACGGCCCTTTGCCGAAAACGCCACCATATATTGATAAAAGGACTTTTGAGAGTGAACCAAATACGCCGTGCAATAAGGGCATAATCGAATGTGGCAGACCTACCATACCTTGTACATGATGCTGCAGAGTAGTATAAGAATGCGTATGACCAATGCCATCCCAGCTTATCTTCAACACTGTACCATCTTCTCCTTTATGCCCTGATTTGATTCGGGTCTCGACCCTGCAGTCAAATTTCAGAGGTATCGGGTAGGCGTGACCTCATGAGTGCTGGGTCGGGTTCCCCACCAGCTGCCATACTTAGGGGCTAGGCCTGGTCACCATTGGGGAGGCTCAACGAACGTACCTCAGCTGGTAGTCTTCGTCTCGTAATGACACATATCGTTTGTGTGGTATATATCGACTGTTGTGACTGCAGAGCGTTGTAGAAGGACATTTGACCCTAGGCCATTGTGAAAAGGAGTGAAGTAGCAGAGTTGATGTGGAATAGACGTGTGTCCAAACGCTGCAAAGGAGTACGAATCTAAGTGAGGTGGGGTATGGCAGACGATTTTCCCTGAGATGCAATGTCTATTCCGGAAATGCATCGCATTTGGCTCCAACTTGCTCCGGGAAGGGAAGTTACAATTTCATCTAGTGGATGATCCGCAAAGTCAAGCATCGATCACGCCTCAGACACCCATATTGAAGGTTTCGTACCGTGTTGTAGGCTGGAGCCTATGCATATTGGATTGCCTCCCCTGAGAAGGTCTATATTTGTCGACGTAAGCAATACTGATAACGCCGAGCGCAGTATCTCTACTTGTTGTAGACCAAAAAGTTCCTGAAACTGTCCCAGTGATCCGAATCCTGATATCTAGAGTTTCACATAGTGTCAGCTTCTTCAGGATATTTTGTGAACTGAGGGGCACAAGTTCATAGAGCGAGGTGTGCGTTGCTGTTCGCGCAATGCAGACGATCAAAAAGAGCCGGTCACTCACATGTACTTCATACTGCTCCTTAAACTTGGTTGGATTGTCTCTGGATACCACCTGAACAGCCACATGACCATAGCCCAACTCAAACTCGCAAAAACTGGCCATGCATTCCTCTGCACTTTCTCCCGCATTTCCCATCCTAGGCCAACTCCACCCTCACTTCTTTTCTGTATCGATAGTTTGGCCAGTGCAAGTGTTACTCTTGCAAACACGTATATTACGATTTGCTGATTGACGCTACTCTGTATGCCACGGCCAAAGACGAGGTAGCCACCTGTGAGACCAGCAAGGAAGGTGTGGTAGGATTCCTCTTTGCCAGACAGAGATGTTCTGCGGAGCAAGATCATAGTCGACTTATAGGTCACGGCAAATTGAGCGAGGTTGCGGGCGTGGGTGCGGGTGGCTTTGAAGATGAGGCGGAGCTTCTCCCGAAGGCTGAGAAGAGATCAGAGCTGGCAATACAAGCTTAGGGGAGAGGAACATACGGGCCAGAGCGAAAGAGGAAGACCATGCTAAGTAATTTGTTAGCATAATTGCGGTTGGTACCCATATACCTGTAGAAGTCTTACACAAGGGCATGCGGAAAGCGGACTTTAGCCCCGTATACGGCACCATTGCGGGCTGCTTTGGCAAGAGCGAGGTAGTCGGCGTACTGAGGATCAAGGATGATCCTGTTGACAGTCTCCTACTGACTATCAGAATCTCGTAATACCATCAGCGACCCATGGGCTGGCGTGGTAAGATACCTTCACCGCATCCATCTCTGCGTCAATCTAGGGGACAGCGCTCTTAGCGCAGCTTATTGACTGTATATTGGAGTATTTCCTTCGAATCATTGCTCGTGTTGGCAAGGAACGAAAGGGGACAAGACCAAGTGGAAAACAACAGGCTTTGAGGTGCGTGGTGTTTGAATTTGGTTGAAACCCCGGATTGAAAGAAACCTCGGCAACTTTTGACGTCGTCATTCCCGCCGATCCGATACATTGGGAAAATATATATACAACTCAACTTTCGGTTCCCACACGATGATAGCGTGGGTGAATCGGTATTCGGACAGCGGGATACTGGCATTTCGAGCTGGCAGAAGCTGGAGAGAGTACATATGCTAATATAAATTATCTACAGGCAGTGACCATGGTCTATGTAGGATTCATTCACTATGGAAGCAAAGCATAAAAGACTACCAAAAATTGAAGCATCCCAGCCAACAAACAATAATGGCAAGGAGGCCAATGATCATACGATTTAGCACTTATGACTAATGACTTGTACGTTTTATCGATGCAACCAGACCGAATATGTAGAATCGACATGGTTTAGAAGCCGAAAGGAGACTATTAGAGGTCAATAGGTGGTCGTTTACACACGTGGTGCTGCTTGCAAAGCACAAGACTTTCCCTTACCTATCTCTATCAATCCCGCCTCGCAAGGCCAGACTTGTTGGCTTTCTTCGTGCTTTTTGCTTCTCGGCCTTCATTAGAGAACCATAAGCTTTTGGAAGAAGGAATGATGCGTGATCGACTCGTGATATGTCACCAGCAAGCACCCTGTTCTTTGACTGAAAGTCCCTAGGTTGCTTCGACTGGAAATTGAGTGCAGGGAAGAAGGCGGTCTGCGTGACACCAGGGTCGCGCAGGTAGGCCCCGACCATGCGGCGGACTTCGTTGCAGGTGTCAAATACGAAAACCAACTTGTCGCCTTCTCCCTAAGCTCAACTTAGTCACGTTAAGTGTTGCATTCTCCTCGCCTTTCTTTGTCTTTCTTTTTTGTAGGCTCTTTCACTCCAGGTTTTTTATGCTGCCCAAAGAAATGAAAGACAGTTCGGAATATGGTCAATATCCTCAGCATGTGGACCTGTGAGTTTCATAAAACAACCACAAGAAGAAATGTTTATACTGCAGGACCGCTGGAACTGGGTGGCTTTCGTCTCGCCGGAGTTAAGCAGATCATCGGTTTTGCGACGGATGGCACCACAGCTTGCGGTGATCGGAAATTCCGAGTCGTAGCCATCGTCCAAGTCTGAAAGATCCTCGGTTGCGGAGCAAAGGCGTCCAGGTAATCCATTTCCGGCTGAGACAGGCTGTCGGGGGGATTAGTCTCTCACAGTCTCAAATTGGGCGTGAGGCGTCCTGCTTGTCTCAAAACGTGTTCTGGCTTGCTATTGTCCTTATCAAGATGGAGGCTAGAGGAAGACACTAGTCTTCGTGAACCCTGTGGCGTATCAGCATCATATAATTCGATAAAAAAGCTGTAGGCTCACAGTGAGGGACCGTAAGCATTGCCAGTGATTCAGTTGAGGGTCATTGATGGGACATTCAAGATTGGGGCGTAGATACAATAACTCAGTGAAAAATCAGGAAAACGGGGTTGAGCGAAGGGCTAACAGCGTGGCAAGGAGTATGAAACATGCAGGATGGATGGTAGGGGAGAGAGTGCCCCAGCAAGTGGGTAATGTACCGAAGGAAACCAGTACCGTGATGAGCTGTAGCTATCGGAAACGCGTACGAGTAATCACGCACATCTCAGTGGCCTCATAACAGCGTAGGACCTCATTGTTAGTCCACCCTGGGAACTCACAGATTTAAACGCTTGAGAAGTATACGCGTGAGACGCGACGCAATTGCGCACGCTCATCAGTGTACGGTGTACAGTTGCTACGCAACCCCTAAAACTAAGACTACATCAAAGTAGCACTGTTGAAACCTGTAGCCTTGAAGAGTCTCGAGCCCCAGAGCGATGAAGACATTGTATCACATGCGTTAAAAGTAAATTTCCTCATGGCGTTTGTGTGGGAGGCGAGAATGCATATCCCACGTTGGAAAGCTAAAACGGGGCTGGCGCATTTGTGTGACTGAAACGCCGATCTAGAAACACGCAGTTAGCCATCTCTGATGGTACTATTCTTACCATATCGATACGAGATCATGAATATCGAAAGTGAGGCGACGCCCAGAATTTTGAAACCGAAGGACAGTCATGTGGATTGTTTCCAGCAGTAGGTGATACCTATTAAGCGAGCAGGTTGCGGCATGATTCGAGCCACTTCTGGAGGATCCCGCAGCATCCCTCATTTCGGCGGCTTCAGGGACGACATCCAAGACGGAGGTGGTAGCACATGGAAAGCGCAAGAAGCATGACTCACGGACTGTGCGCAAAGTGTATGGAAGTAGCACTGGTAATCAAGAATACGGCAGAAGGCCCATTGAACAAATGAGAAAGGAAGCAGTTGAGACTACTAGCCCAAAACGTCTTATTAGCGGAGTTGCAGAGGGTTGTGACAGCGCTTGACATCTGGTACGACTGTTGGAGGATTCGAATCCTGGACAAGCCAAGAAGGGTGGTAGGTGAGGTGCATTAGCAGACCAGTAAAAGAGCCCGAATAAAAGGGGGGGACGTTGGGAAGGGCGACGCAAGAGACAGCTGGGTACGCAAGCGCCAAGACGTTGAACATACGGGCTGATTCAATGCTGATACGAATAAGGGATGCGGTTGACGTGTTCCCTTATTGATCCGAAGGGCAACACAGTCGGTGAGGTTGGACCCTAGGATGCACAACAGCGACGGACAAGGTGCTTACAAATGAGCCATGCATGTCATAGTACACAACATAGTACACAGTAGCTGAACAAGAAAATCAACTGTTGGTGCTGATTGAGGCAATGAAGGGTTGTGCGACGTGAGGGAATTTGCTTTAGGGTGCATAGGGTGCATAGGGCAGAGACGATCCCAGCATCCTTCCTGGTAGGGCAGCTTAGATCCCCACTTAGCGTTCGACTCGTTCGACTTGTTCGACCAGCCCGTGGGTCAACCCTGGACGGGACTCGGGCAGAACAAACCCCGCGTATCTACCTAAGCAGGCCTAACTGTCTTGGTATTAGTGAGCATCAGGCAACAACTTCAGATGATGCCGTCCAAAATGACACGATAACTCTGGTCTTTCTCAAGAAGGTCATCACCCTCATTCTCTCCATCATCCCAAATCCAAGGTGGGAGATTTCATGGTGTATGACCATCATCCTCGAGCAATATCATCCATCAATATGCTATCCTGAGCCACATCGCCTCCGCATTACATCGCAAGGCTCCCTTCGCTGCACAGCCCACCACCACCGCTGCCATTCGCGAATCCTCCCATCAAACTGAGCCCCCCTCAAGAAACTATACACCACAGCGCCATTGTTACTTTATTTCTTGCTTGTGGAGTCTTTCGATCACTTCTAAATTTGATTCTCGTTTCGCATTTCCTCAGCCATTACTATTCCTGCTCCAAGCCTGAAAACGCGTTGCATGGTAGCCAAGTGTATTCGGAAACACAATACATTCAGAGCTGTGAAAGTGTTTTGAATTGAGTTATAGAAAGATCTAGGGTCTGAGAGCACTCCTATTGACTAAGATTCAATCGGGTCCATCTGTGAGTCATATGCATGGCAGTTAAAGACCTCTTTCCACATGCTAACAACAACCCTCCAAAAGACGAGTCATTCAGGGCTAGGATCCGCCTGACCACTCAGGATGACTTCCATGCTACCACCAAACCCCCGTCGATGCTACAAAACCAGAGGCACCCCCACTCTTACCTCCTACCAACCTACATCTATGCACGATGCATACCAGGAAGATGCTTCAACCGGAATCGATCGTCCACTAAAGAAGAGCGCTACCTTCCACTCTCCCAAGTCACCCTCCTCTGATGAAGACCCTGTCCTCAACATACCCTTGCTGTCTCGAAGGTCGCCAACATGCCCTAGAGACTTGGAAAATGCTATTGCTGCCGGCGAACAACGCATCGCTCAGCTTCTAGGCTCTGTTGACAGGAGTCTTTCGGGGCTCGAATCCTTCTCGTCCGATAGTCAAGAGACTATAAAAGAAGAAGACGCTCCTGTCCCCCGCTTTATGCTTGGTCCCCGACTCGGTGAGACTGATCGCATGGACGTCGACGACGCCTCCACACATACTTCCCCTTTGAAGCCACAACAGCGATCACATAACCGCCATACTTCCGACAGCGGTCTTGGCTCCTCAGTTAGCAGCACCGAAGAGTCATTGTCCGGTGATCATGCACGTAAGCGACTCCTTCCCAGAACCACCTGGACGACGCCAGCAGAGACTTACATTTTACCAGCTGGCAAACTGAATGACTCCAACACCATCTCAACAACGGTTGCTGAAATCCAGTCTGGCATTAATGGATCCAATGCCGGTGTCCATTCAGGTACACAGCATACACTGAGCGCCTATGCCTGCAAACAGATCCAGAACCATATCATCGTCCCAATCTTGAAGACGGAAGAGCTAAAAGCCTTCCATCCCCTCGTCAACAGCATACCGTATCGAGTGAGACGAAAGGAAATAACTTGCCTACGTGATTTAGAGAAAGTGATTCTTTACTTGGCACCTGTAAGTGGATCTCTTCGTATTGGGGTAAGGAGTTTGGCTCATTATCTGGTGTTTGGCGTTCAGAACTATTCGGTCACAAAGTCGTCAATCTTTAAAAGGTCGTCATTCTTCAAATTCTGCGATACGTCTATACAGTGTCTGCACACAACCGCCGAATATCTTAACGGAGCGGATCTTCAACGAGACAGCGACATACCTTATTCTAACGGCTATTTTCTTGATCTTACCGAACAGGTCCGCCAATACGCAGCTATGATTACCGCTTCAAGAGAGAGGGCCCAAGCCGGCCAAGCAAAGGGAAAGAATGATTATTCCACGTGCGTCTGCCAGGCTCGTGACTATGACTCATTAAGGCTAACTGTCTATAGGGACGAGACGCTAAGCCTCCACGGAGGCTTGAGCCGGAACGGTCGCCCAGCTGAACTTGTCAGGATGAAGGACGGCCAAGCCATCTCCCTGCGTACTGGGGAAGTCATCGAGTCTCATTCCAGCCCGTCAGGCTGTGACAGTGCCGATGAAGATCTTTTGCATTCTATGGCTCGCCGCAAGAAGTCCGAACAAGCCACTGTGAAGCAGAGCCAACGCTGCAGTGAATGCGACAAGGAGTTCAAGAGGCCTTGTGACTTGACCAAGCACGAGAAGACTCACTCCCGGCCCTGGAAGTGCAATGACCCGAGCTGCAAATATTCCCAATATGGATGGCCAACAGAAAAGGAGCGAGACCGTCATGTCAATGATAAACACTCCGTGGCTCCAGCTATGTACAAATGCAAGTATCATCCTTGCCCGTACGAAAGCAAGAGAGAGAGCAACTGCAAGCAGCACATGGAGAAGGCCCACGGCTGGGCCTATGTTCGATCCAAGAACAATGGCAAATCAACCAAGAAGCCCAACAAAGCTGGTAAAAGCCCGTCAACGCCACACATGACTACTCCAGGCTCCCACATCTTCGATGCATCTGGATCCGAATTCGGGGATTCATCCAGTCCTTATATCCCAAATGTGTATGGCCCAACGTCAGTTGGTGGTTCAACTGGGGCATCTCTCAGCCCCTACCAGCGTAATGCCTTCCTACCTCATTCTGCCAATGAGTCAATTGGAGGTTCGAGTTATCGTTCTCGGGAACCTTCCGAGTCACCTTATCTGGGCAACAGCGAGACGTATGCCCCACTCAACTCCAACTTCACTTGGGACGAGTCATTGAATAACAGACTCACTCCGCAAACTCCCTACACTCCTGAATCCCACCGTCGCTCTATGGACTCGCTCACCAACGCTCCTAGCGTCCCATCATCATATGACATGAGCGAGGATCCACCTCTTTATGGCGGCACTTTTGACTGGAGTAATCTGGACTTCACTTCCATGAATATCCAGATTGAGCACATCACCCCGCTGAGCTCGATTGAGACTCGCCCACTTGATGTCTATAGCAGCCGTAATCCCTCCATCTCGGTTGAGCATCCCCAAAGCTCTAACAACCCCAACCTCTCGCCCGGCGCACAAGGCAACGAGATGCTCTATGGCGATTGCATGGATGAAGGCTACAGCGAGTTTACCACCAACGCTGGGAAGCCTGCCAACGACTTCGCCCTCTTTGACGACTCCCGTCCCGCATCAAGCCTGGGCGCCACCGGAAACATGAGCCTCTTCTCGGACCTTCCACCTTTCCATCCCACCACATGGTCCGGCCACGGCACCGAGCTCGCGCAGCAGCTTGGTATTCATAACGATATGATGCATCTCGACGAAGAGCAGTAGAGCAGAGCGCGGTACTACCCTCAATCCACCCACTTACCTCGTTGTTGTGTTTTGGGGCGCGGGCGTTTCACCACGGCGACGGAATATTTCGGAGTGCGACTTATTGGAAAGAACTCTACTTGCAAGCAAAGCACATGACTGCGATTTATGGAGTAGAACCCCAACTCCTTTTTAAAGGTTATGTGTAATATAGATAGGTTTCTTGGTTGAGGATAGGTATGAGCTACGACATT
Organism: Cladonia squamosa; assembly: GCA_947623385.2. NCBI lineage: Eukaryota > Fungi > Ascomycota > Lecanoromycetes > Lecanorales > Cladoniaceae > Cladonia > Cladonia squamosa. The sequence continues at coordinate 923,214 of OX392391.1, read as the reverse complement.
TATTGGACAAGAGTCCGCATAACCAAATTCAAATCTATCATATACAAATTCACCTCCATTTTCCAACCACATGCTTCTTGTTCATGACGCCTGTAGCTTGGAGCTCGTGCTCCATGTGCTTCTCACCTTACACCGCGTGCTACGACATCTATTGGACAAAATGAGTCCGCATAACAAATCAAATCCATCTCCATTGATTTCCATCCTATACATCTCCTCCCTTAAGCCTCGAACTCCCAACTCGCACACCACATACTTCCCCGAAGCCCTCGCGCCTCCAGCGCACACATGAAACGTCGTCGCATACCCCTTACCAAAACCCCTATTCTGCATCCTCATTCGTCAACAATCTTTCACGCACATAACAGAAAGAATATGTATTAGCCAGCCATTACCTTGAAATTCTTACTTAGCTATATCCACATAGACAGAGCAAGGGTGCTACGGACAATGCTACTGTGTGGGAAGTTTTTGCGTGGCGTGTATACTACAATGAATAAAGAATCCACCATTTCTCTTTTGTTCTTGTTGTGCCTTTGTCCGGCCAAGGTGAGTGAGCTAGAAAGGGTGAGCGTATCTCGACACAGTTCCTTAAGGGACCCAAAGTGAATCTCACATTTCCCTCTATCCTTACCATCGATATGAGAACTGTCGACTGCTGACGGCGATACGATCAAAGGCAGTGCTAACAATATCCCGATAGCCAATAGCGCTACATGATTAAGAATACCAAAGGAATGCATACCAAAAGAGCGTACACCAAAAGAGCGTACACCAAAAGAGCGTACACCAAAAGAGCGTACACCAAAAGAGCGTACACCAAAAGAGCGTACACCAAAAGAGCGTACACCAAAAAACCGTATCACCAAAGGAGCCCAATAAAGTCCCCGTCCAAGTATCAGCTAAGGTCTACAATGCTAAGCATGCTCCCAAGAAGCCCGAGATATCCTGTCATTTCAAAGCTCTCCATAATTTCCTACCAAACCTAAGCGCTAGTCGCCCTCGTAATGTGATCAGTCTGCATCTGGTGACTTGTCTCTCCTTCGTGATCAGTGTCCCTTCCGTGACCAGTCTCCTTTCCGCGATTAGTAGCCTTCCTACTGTAGTAAGTCGTCCCAGGATGAGGCAGAAGGATAAACTCAGAATTGTCTCTAATACTGCTACGCTCTTTCCTGCTAAAGTCTTGATATTAGATTTTTTTTCGACCTAATCTGCTACGTCCCCTTAATAACAGTATCAACGCAAGTGAACACTACTACCGCTAATACGGTTGATAGTGATAATAGAGGAGATAATAGCTATTGTGCCAAGGCTGAGGCTAATGCTGATCTGGTGTTGATGAGAGGAAATGTGTGCCGATCTAAAGATCCAATGGCGCTGAGAGTCCACGAGGTAGTATCTGAACATTCGTGCAGTCTCTGGAAAACATAACATGTGCATAACTTAAGCTTGGATAGGGCAAACATCTGAACGATATAGGTCAATGTCAACCCCCAGGTCAGATCAAGAATCGCTGCGTCGCAAGCTTTTGATCGTTCCGATGTAAAGAGATAGCATTGAATGTCTTTAAGACTCTCTCCCGATTCAGTTCTAATTACGAATATGGAAAAAGTAAAAGGTATACCCTCCTGGATTATCCCGTAGACAGCCAACGAATGTCATGGTCCCTCGTTAGGCATCGTGAGTTTAGAGGTCTTTACAGGGATGTTGCCTGGCGTGGGAGAAGTCCGAGGATTCGAGTCTCGACTCACCTAAGGCGTTGATCGAGTGCCCCAGAACTCGACAGTCTGTGGGTACCTTTTCGACATTAGTGTAGGCCTGGTGCAATCAATCGTTCGTAGCCAACGGGTTTTGCATGGTAAAGACATTGGGGAAGGTACTTCCATATCTGGTGTGCATTGACGTACCTGCTGCTTTCCATTGCAACTCCGTATAGTGGCTGTCCTTTCCTTCCTGCTTCGTGACTTCCCATAATAGAGCACCTGCTTCGCCCTGGCAGCTGCATTGGTTAAAAATCGTCTTCGCCTTCTGGTTCTTTGTCTTTCCTTCATCTCACAAGCGTCAGCTTTCCAAACACTTCGCCCAAGCTATATTGTCTGCTTACCTCCAGAAAGCCCTGAGCATATGGGTGGGCTTCAGAGATTCTCATTTCAGGTCCCACGTACCTTTTGTCTTTTGTTATAGCGATCAGCACTATTCCCTTCGCTGGCGACTTTCAAGGTCGATTATCCATAGATCCTGAAGTACTTCATCTATTCTTTCTCTATATTGTTTGACCTGATATTCACAGTAACCAATCCAGTTGAGGATAAGACTTCAGATCGGCCTCGCAGCGAAACAACATCCTGCGCTTGCTCAGCGAATGATGCAAGGTCAGTGCGCTGCCGTTGTTGAGAGCAATAAATCATCACAAGTCTCACCATTGATATGCCTCTGATAGGACTTGCGGCTTTCCTCTACAGAGAACCAGCAAGACCCTTTGTCCAAGGCCAGGTAGGGACTCCAATGACCGCTAGTGGTTACGATGACCGGAATCTACTACTTATCCATATAAGTGAACATGTGGAGGCGATGACATTGAAAAGAACAGGTTAGGGAACCCTAGGGTCGGCGGGGAAAGGGCTTTTAAGGTCTCACAGTCCCACCATCCAAACGCCCCAACACCCCAACGCCCCAACAGCCCACCGCGCCCTCAGGCCACCTCCCTCTAGCAATTCTGTCGCACATTCGATCACTAGGCTCGGTCGTGACTCAAGATTACAACGCAACCTCACCTCATAGTTAGCTTTAGCGGTCGTGGAACTCGACTTAGCCACCCCATCAGACTTTGTACGCAAAGGATTGAAACACTGGCATAATTGTACGCATCGAATCCTGTCTAACTGTGGGTGCGCATTTCTCAAACAACACAAATTCGCAGTGATGCTGATCGACAACAGTGATATCCTGGTATTATCGGATCTTTACCACCAACGCCCTACTACCGCCAGCAATGCCTTATCTTCTTGCTCCTCTTGATTGACAAGCGTCGAAGTCATTTCACTCCTGGAGCGAAGATTGTGGTTCAGAAAGCAGTTGAGACCGGGGCAGGAAAGGCCTCAAAATGATACAAAGGGAAATTATTGGTTGGTTCGAGCAGACCTGTAAGAAATGAGCCAAGCCAGTTCTTCCCATTAGACCGGTCTTGAAAGAGAAGTAGTGATCCGGGGGGGAAACAAATTGAGCAGATGGAAGGATTTTGGTATTGGCCGTCAATAAATGCTTCACTCAATAGGAAAAGCATCAGGGTAGCTTAGTGTTTGGAGAACAAGGGTCAACATAAACGAACAATTCAAGTCCATCATATATGGAAAATCTTCGATTCCAACCATACTTTGAGGCTTGTAGCTTATGATTCGCGCAACATGTGCTTCCCACCCTAGATCCTGTAGACCTCGCCGTCATAGCGTATCTGAAACGCCGTCGCATACCCCTTGCCAAGACTATCCGTTCTGCATCCTTATTCGTCAAAAATCTACCACGCACAAAAGAAAACGATCATGTCTTCACCAGCCATCCAACGCCTCCATCTTATTTTACAACTTGTACCTGTGGTAGCTTTGTCCACGTGCCAGGGACAACAATGCTCTTGTGGCGTGATGTAAATAATCGCCTCCCCCTCTGGGTGGTATACTATGTATAATGAATAAAGAAATCTACATCATTTTCTCCCTTTTTCCTTTATGCCTTTCTGTCTTTGTGAGATTATAATAGTTATTGTTGAGTCCGTTCCTGTTATTTTGGTACTTAGAAAGAGCCTTGATGGTTTATATCTATAATTTCGTGGTATAATCTTTTTGGTTTTCTTTAATCTGGGTTTTGCAGTGGAGATATAGGTACAGGTACAGGTACCTGAGCATCACGACGCGCACGGCGACAGGAAAGGAAAGCGGTGGTATAACAAGCAAGCCAGCACGGCAACAGGAAAGCAGTGGTATAGCAAGCAAGCAAGCCCAGCAAGCAAGCCAGCCAGCCAGTAAGCAGGCAAGCAAGCGGCATGCGTCCACGGACTCTCCTTCCAGCGCTGGCCGTTCTCCTCCCCTTCAGCTCCGCATCCTTCATCCTCTCCTCCCAACAACTCCTCGCCATCGTTCCCAAATCCTCCTCCTGCCCCTCCATCAGCCAATACAGCAACGAATGCGTCACCGCCACCACCGCCACCGGCCCCATCAATAAATCTTTCTCCACATATTCGATCTCTACTCCTGGTGAAGCGGCCGCCCTAATCGCAACCATGGCGTACGAAAGCGGCTCCTTCGAATACTGCATTCATCATTTTCCGGGCCCGGTTCCGGGGCAGGGGACGAGGAATATGCAGGGGTATACATACAACTTGCCGTATGCGCAGAGTATTAGTGCGTTGAGCGGGGTGTTGGCGGGTGCGGAGGCGCAGGGTCCAGATGCGGTTTTGCAATTGTTGATTGAGAATGCGGATTATGATTTTGGGAGCGCGGCGTGGTTTTATATGAGTCAGTGTGGGGCAAATGTTAAGAGTGGGTTGCAGGCGGGGACGGAGGCCGGGTGGGAGGCGTATGTGGGTTGTATTGGGGCGGAGATGAGTGATGATCGGACGGCGTTTTGGACGACTGCGACGCAGGTTTTGGGGGTGAAGACGAGGAGGTAGGTTAGCGGGGGAGGAGGTAGGTTAGCGGGGGAGGAGGCCGATGGTCCACGTTTGGTGGTGCTGGGCTGAGGGGGGAAGGGTGGTTGTGCTTGCTTTTAGGGAGGTGTGAAGAGCTGTTATGGCATGATGGGGGAGTTGGAGGTCTTCTGTTTTGTTGTTTTGGTGTTCAAGGAGTGCTGCTGGATCGGCGATGGACGTGTAGAATACTTTCATTGCTCGTTGGGGAAGTTGGATTGAGGTCGAGTACATTAGGTCCGGAGTAAATACCCATAGCTGGTCAAGAGATCAGTCATGTATACTTTCTACCTGATTATGAGGCTCACTGACTAATAAAGCCTCTTTCGTTTCTTCCGTATTGCCATTATAGACAAGAAATTTGTATATTGACTGTTCCGTTATCAAAGCAAGAAGTTGAGCGATGACAATTTCCGGTACAGAATACGTCTCCCAAACTGCATCCTGAGAACGTTGTACTGCGAGACTCCACTTGAAAAGTCTGATACTGCCGTGTTCTGGGTCTATGACGCCAACAGGCTCGTGACAGGATTCACAACTCAACAATGTTTGTTCTGCTTCTCTCTGCTTAAATCAGCGAATGTAACCTGAAGTATAATCTCGTGGGGCTCGTGGGTCTCTGGAGTCACTTGATAAAATGACGAGGCTTGAAGCGTCAAAGTACTCACCAACCACTCGTGCCTCATAGAGGTCAAGGGTAAGTTGAGATTCGATCGCTAGCTGTGTCTAACATTAATCTAGGGCAATTGTATCGGCGACCTTGCTATGGTAGTATTTCCATTACAGAAGCAGGCCTCCTTCTTGTTGCCCTGGAGCAGGCATAGGACATCATTATAGGAGATGCTTCTACTTGTATTATGAGGAAATCTCTGACCTACATACCCGAATTCCAGTACAATCGGTCTCAGCCAATAGGAAATGACTTGTGTCCACCAGCCCAACGCCGGGTGTAGGACCCAAGACGTTGGCTGCTGCATAGCCTTTGGTGCTACCAGCTGTGTCATGATTGCCATTTTCAGTTGTAGGTTTGTGGCAGTGCCAGAAGTCCATCATGTCCGCCCAGCCTCCACTTGGGAGATCTTTCCAATCGATTGCATTAGTAATGAAGGGATTGCCGCAAGATTGACATGCAACACGTGTTTCCGATGTCAGCTTTGAGGCTGGCCATGGTATGCTGCTAGCATTATATACTTCTGCTTTGGGAGGCAACTGTGTAGCTGCACTAAGGCGAAAAGACAGCTCTGTGACTGGGGTAAAAGGAAGCTTTAACGTTGCGTTGTTAATCACTACAGGACAGGGTAATGTAATGCTACATTCTTCTCCATCGTGCGTCAAATACAGTATATTATGAAGAGCATCTAGCCAAATATGTGTATATTCGTTGCAGGGTGATGGTAAGATCGCGAAAACTGTTACTTGCCGGATATTGATCAGGAGCTCAGCGTAAAGGTGCGTCTTCGGCATGATACAAATAGTAAGATTTTATCATCTCAACTACTTACATCCTGCTCTGGTCTGCAAGGGTATAAGGTTAAGAGATACAGTGAGTACTGTCAGAGAGAAACCTTACGAAATCTCTATACCTAAAGTAAAAGAAGCCGCTAGTGGTGACAAAAGCCCTATCGCCGATCTCCCGTGTATCGAAACTCAATACCTAGATGTGGGGAAGCTTTACGCCCGTCATTCTGTCTACACTGTACAAGCTTCGTTGTTCCTTTGGATTCAAACTTGCATTTCCGTATTCGACGCATCGAGCCAGATCGAATTATAGCCAGTCATACTTCTCTAAAACACAAATCATGTTCTCTTCCTTCTCGTCATTTTCCAGCCCGATCAGTCTGCCCCGCTTCCTAGGGGGCGACTCTGGACCAGTCGTAGACATCAAACCGGCCGATATATATGATGTGGAAACAAATCATGAAAAACGAGCTCGTACACTCAAGCACTTGCTGAAGCTCAATCACGCGAAGCACGCAATAGTCTATCACCATCTCCAATTCGACAACCACATGCCCCACGTATGAATTGTGCCCTCTTATGCTTAGCATTGGATGAGCTCATACGGCAATCCAGATACTTGGATCCGCTTACATTCTCGGAGCAAGTCCCGAACACCTTGATGACATCTTCGAAAAGGAGTCGAAGGAGCTGGAAGTATGGCAGGACTCGCCAGGGGAGATCTCGGACTTCGACTGGCGAGACTACCTTGGAGATCCATTGTATAATGTGCATGACATGGGAAAGCTAGGCATAGTTTGCTGAGCTGTTATAGGTACCAACGTGCCTACGTCGATTTCTTTGAGGATCAGCTCGTACTCCACGGTTACGACTGGAAAAGAGTCCTGAATAAGTTTCTCTTTGAGGGCAAGGAGCCTCTCATAAATTGCCTTATTGCAAACTGTACGCATGAACAACTATCTTTCAGATATCCGTTACTGATAAAACCTTAGTGGGCCACCCTCTTATCCATCTCGGCTACGCCTACGAGATCTCCTCTCGCGAGGTCGCCATGGAAGCCCTCGGCCTAGTTGCCATATCCTACAATTTCCTACACCAATTTATCGACGATCCTTCTTATAGCAAACGAACCCCATTATACAAGTCTTCCGACCCGATTGAGATCTTACAAAAGGTCGGCGAAGACAAGCGCTTCGACGGCCTATTCGACCATCAAGGCGCCGACAATATCGAACCCCTCTTCAAAGACCATGAAGCAGCAGTGCTAGACCATTGGAACGCCTGGCAGCTACCGAATCCAAAGGAGCAATTTGAGAAAAGTCAACACGCGGCCGCCGCCTTGCTAGTAGGAACACATCGCAATAGCAGTGGCAAAAAGCACGACTTCTTCCTCGTGCACATCCTCACCACAAGTCACGCAGTCCGGGTACTGCTCCCACTACTACCGTCAAAGTATCACCTGACTGTTGTGAAACAGTGGTGGTTGATCACTCTAGTGGTGTATATCGCGCAAGTAAGGCCAAAGATCGATCTTTCGAGCATCAAACAATACGATCTGAAAGGCAAGGATTGGAATTGGGTGGATAAGCAAGCTGTTAAAGGGAAGTGGTCGTTAGATTCGCATTATGTGAAGGGTTCAAGGGCTATGAAGGAAGCGGCGAAGACGTGGGGTGATGACAAACAGTACTTTTTGAAGGCGGCGGTCAAATTTGCAGAGGAGTTCGATGGTTGGGGCGGGTTTGGCCCTTTGGAAGCTGGTACGAGAAGGGGGAGTTCTTGTGGATTGGTGTGAATGGGAAAGGTGGGACCATAGGGCTCAGATTAAACTTATTGTATTGTAGCAGAGTAGTATGGATACCTTTACTAATATCATACGTATCACTTGCTAATACCTGCAGAGGCAATGATATGAGCACTATGGGCATACTACTGGCATTGCTGTGTCTCACACAGTGCTCGTAGGTGGAGGCAAGAGGCCAACTTTCAACAGAGCCATGTTTGGCCACCGTTCTGTAGGCGGCCTTCTCGGGTCTTCTCTTCCGCCATTCTGAACAAGATCCTTAGTCTCCATGCTGCGATGGGCCTAGAATTTGGAGAAATCCGTCTTCTTCATTCTGGCGTGAATCTCTCGTGATTACTAATACTGGTACTTTCCCGTGGGTAGAGTCCCCTGGAAGTTAGTCTCTCAATTAGCTCTGATCTGGTCGCCTTGAGCGACCAGGGACCAGCGTAATTTCCTGTACGTAGTCCGTCGAAGTATGCCCCAAGATTGGTAAACTCGAAATGCCAGCCGCTTAGTCCAAGCTCTGCAAGTTTGGTGCAACGGCTTATCAAGTCTGCAATGTGGAGCACAGAGAGAAATGCATCCGTCCTTAGTGTTAGCTTCTCCAGAAGCTGTAGTCGAGTAATGCATTCAATGATCGTACCAAATTCAATGATACTTGTTTCGGTGCTTCGAAACGTCCACGAGGCTGGAACGTCGGATTCGAAGATCATGGAAGATAAGGCTGTAGGCGGGTACGCTGGTGAACTTAGTCGGCAATCACGCTCAAAGTCCTCGGCTTCTATGTTTATCTGCCTTCTACGACGTGAGCATACGTATTCCCAATAAGATGTTCTTGTGATAGAGACCTTATATTCTGACACGCCACGAGCACATGAACCACAGCTCCTATGGGCAAGACACTGTCATTCTTGGATGTCGTAAACAGACACCGGGTCGGGTGCGATCCATAGCAGTGGTGTTGCTTTGCTGAGGACTGTGATGGAAATTGAGCAGCGTAGAGTGGCTGAGCCCTGTACTTCCATTCTCTCCAAGTGGCCCGATGACTTTCCTTGTTCCAAGGATTGCCAGGCCCAGGAATGTCAAGTATCTTGACCATGTCTGCATAGCGCTTCGAATGCGAGACTGTTGTCACGAACTGTGCGAATCGGTAAGTAGTGGGGAACTTCGGCTCATGGTAGAGTTGGATTGTAATTGATGCAGTGAAACATGGACTCGTCAACAGCAGATTGTAGAGATCAGCTTGTGGTAGATAGGAGAAGATCTGATCTTTAATTTCAGAAGGCAAGGCTTCTAGAGCGACTTGGGAGGAAGCTTTTCTCGGCCCCCGGCCGTTTGACACAGTAGGTGACTTAGAATGCATGGGTAAAGTGAGCGTAGATTGGAGAAGAGAGGTTTGGGTGAGGAAAAAGGTAGATGAAAGTACGGAGTAGGATTCGGAAGGGGATATATCTGAAGATAATGAGAAAATGCAATGTTAGCCCTGGATACCTTGGACTTACGCGGTCACTGCTGGAATTGAATAGAATGTGGTAGGAAGCGCAAAAATGAAAGTTCGAGGGACTTCAATTTGTGGGTGGAGAAATGTTGCACATTATTGTGGTTACAGCCCGGGTCCAGTGAAGGTTGTATCTTACGTTAGCTTTGTACCGTATTCTAACCGGGCTGTTTGAACGTCCGCTTCAGACATCATTGTTCTTTGACCCAGAGCTCAAAGCAACGATTTGTGTGGACATAATACCAATGGACGGAGACTCGTGCTGGTGTACTTGTGATCTACCTTGAGTCTGCTTAAGCTATCGCTATCACATCATCATGACAAGCATAAAGCCCGAGCCAGGCCAACTTCTGGAGTCCAAGATCAAGCCTGACCCGGACTCTATAGGCAATTCACCTGCCCCGCAGACGGACGAGGACATCTACGAAGACACTGGGGATCTTGACTTTGCAGGATCGGACGAGAGGTTCTACCTGACCAGACTGCCCAAATTTCTCTGGGATAGCTGGTCGAAGCTAGACGACAACCAGGAGATACAGATAGGCAATATCAGAGTCGAGGGCGACTTGAACCATGTGAAGAGGGTGAGTACTCTTTTCTATACTATAAAAGCAGCCTACCTCCTTCTGTATTTCTCGCTTTCATGACTGTATTCATCGCTGATCATTGGGCGGTAGATGAGTCTCATGCTCCTGCCACACATTGCACCAAACCTGGATGCGAAAAACCGTGAGGTTCCCAAGGAATATAATTTGCGCATTACGGATCCCAGCCCCGTCAACACCTTCATCTTCACAGAGAAGGATCTACCTGGCTACAAGAAGTATTCGCATGATAGAGCGCCGCCTCGGTACAAAGACCGTAGGAGAATTGAAAAGCCAAAAAAGGCAGATGCGTACTTTCGAAGGGCCATACCGAGTAAGTGGATTTGATGGCAATGTATTGAGTAAGATCATTAATATATTTGATACCAGAGCAAACAAATCTAGCAGGACAAGTTCGCACCGAGATAAACTGCCTTCCAGTCGAAAACCAGGAGCACCTGGAGTACTTGGAGAAATTAGCATTTGAGACACTGAACAAGAGGCCCAAGACACAATTTATAGAAAACCCACTTGCTGCCAGTGGTGGAAGCCTACTCAATCCTGGGGTTCTCGGTCCAGCTGGGAACTTTGGAAGCTTTACTGTGAGATACCCTACTCTCTTTATATACGCACTTTGTGCTTACTTGCATAGACAAACGCGGTACCGAGCAAGGTCAGAAAGCAGGAGAATAAAGCAACTAGAATGCCACAAGACCAGCTCTTAGACGCCCTGTTCAACTGCTTCAAAGAATTCAAATACTGGCCGCTCAGTGCTCTCAAGTCCAGACTGAACCAACCCGAGTCATATCTCAAAGAAACACTCGAGAAGATCGCAGTCTTAATAAAGGGCGGAACGTTCAACTTGACATACCAATTAAGACCCGACTCGACTGAGGGACGGTACCTAAACTTTGACGATGTTAAGGCAGAAGCAGCCCCTGACGTAGGCTCAGACAGAGGAGAGGATTTGAATTCCAACGAAGAAGATGATGAAAACGTCAAGATGGAAGATGTGTTTCTCGGGTAGGTTGGCTGGCACCTAGTCTCCTCTAAAGATGTACATAGCTTTGTACTTGTATGCTCTTGGCATAGCGATGGAGTTGGGAGGCAATTCTTCCGGGGGTTCTTTATGAGAACTACAGCCATGCCTCATAAACATAAAACAGATCCAGTAGCCTGTTATAGCTCTCGTGATCACTTAAAGAATATAATCACTTCTTTTTCATCGCCACATGATTCAGTAATTTGCCCGGATGTAGACTAGCGTATCTTCATCTGCTTACCAAAGCTTTGTCCCGCTTTCATTGCTTTACTACCCTTCGCACAACATACACTTCCCAACCAAGCTTCTATCACACCTGTGACCTCGAACTTTGCAGCAGGAAAAGTAGAACCACTACCTCGCAATGTCGGAAGATCAAGCGCTTCTGGACAGAATAGGGAAGCTCGCTGGTATGGCCCATCCTCCACCATGTCGTGCATTAGCTAACACTGACAGGCCGTATTAATCTCCATAGGACGCAAACACCTTCGGAATACTATGAGCAAAGCTCTACCGCTGCACCTCACCAATCTTGGAACAAGTATACCCAAAGTGCTTCCGGCGCAAGGTCGACTTGGACATCACCACGGGTTGCTCCTTATAGTACTGGACGGGGCCGAGCTGGCAGGACCGTGGCCAACCCACACCGGAATCGAACCTTAGTATTGAACAACAAGGTTGGAACATCGGCCCAACTTATCAAGGAACCACGGTCCGAAGATACTCATCCAGATTCGGAAGCTATAAAAGTCGACCCTGAAGACGGGAAAGAATTTGTACAACGACCTACCGGATGGGTTACCAAGCGTGACCGACATATGCAACTCATCAACTCATCCATCTATGATAAGGAAACACAACTTCGCAACAAAGCCATCGAAGAGACTCGAAAGCAAAAGTCACTTAGAAGGGACCAGCGGGAGAAACAGAAGATCCAGAAACATTTGAAAACACTCAGTGCTTATTCTGATCAAAATAAAGCTACACCTACTGTTCATGAGCTCTTGATCAACGGACTACGTTTCCACGTTCTCGACGGTGGAAGCAAGCTTGCCCGCATTCGCGGTGAGGGCACAAACAGTGAACAAAATACACATTTAAGCTTACGGAATCTAGGCGCAGCCGACTCTGCAAGCACAACTCCCAAACAAGCAACTATTGGTGGCGTTACATTTCTACGGAGTAAGAACGGCAATCTCTATCGCTCAGGAATGGTCAAGGCCAAGAAGTCAGTCTATATCCTCATCCATGTGCCCACAAGAGGGACATATTGTTTCGGACGATCACCTCCAGCTGACGGATACAGAGCCTCGACCAAGTTCAAAAAAATATCTGAGCCATGCAAGCGCTTCAGTCTAACCGGTACCCTTTCTTTCATCCTTCAAAGCAGAGCTGAGATTTAGGCAAAGCTATCAGAATCTGGACCGGACTGACAATATTTCGTTTTTAGGACAATGCCCAAAAGGCCCGCTCTGCCCTTACATTCATGACCCTGATAAGGTTGCAATGTGCAAGGAATATCTTCAGAATGGCTCCTGTGCAGCTGGCGACTCCTGCGACCTTTCCCATCACCCTAGCCCCGAACGAGTTCCCGCATGTTTACATTTCCTTCGTGGCAAATGCTCCAATCCTTCATGTCGCTATGCTCATGTTCGCGTCAATCCATCTGCTCCTGTCTGCAAAGCCTTTGCGGAATTGGGTTATTGTAGCAAAGGCGCCGATTGTTCAGAGCGTCACGTTCATGAATGTCCCGCTTACGCTAACACTGGTGTCTGTCGCAAGCCTAAGTGTCATTTGCCACACGTTGATAGAGCGGGGCAGATCAGGAAGCATGCTGCTAACAACACAGATCCTACTATTGGTTCAGACGAAGGGGATGAGAGTGACATTGTAAGTGATGACGAGTACGATGAAATAGACAGCGACGATGTGGACTCAGACGGTCTGGAAGAGGACTTGATGCAGCTTTCGGATGACACGCCGGCTCATACGCTATCTCAACAACAGGATTTTGTGCAATTCTAATTCTCCAAAAGAGGGTCAAACCTTTGAACTTGGTATAAACCTCCCAACTAAGTCTTTGAACTTAGAGTGATTACGGAGGCTGGCTGTGCTAAAAGCAAGGGCCTCTCGGGCTTAAAGCATGGGAAGGCGGGCAACGGTATTTGGGGTTTCTAGTAAGATCAGCATAAGCTCCATATTTGCTGCAGGCTCGCAAGACAGGACCGTGAGCCGACATGGATACTTCTCAAAAAGGAGCGTCCTTGCCATCTTCTACGGTTCTACACGATGCGATACTATTCGTTTCTTCAGCTGTATAGCAAGGTGTATGATAGACAGCATGCAATCAGTAACACTAGATAGCCAGGATTAAGAGGAAACCATGCATCTGTCTAGACTTGCGAAGCTATCTACCCGCTGCATGTATCCTGTGCTCTAGTTCCCCAGCTTTTCATTGTCTGCGGCCTGCCGAGACACATTTCTGGTGGAGATGTCCCCGGAGAATTATGCATCCACAATCACTAATGTCCCGATTAGGGCATGAAATGATGTCGTGCTTCACGTTTAATGTCAAGCATGCAGCTCTATCACAGCGTTCGGCTGGGGCATTACATGAGTTGAAACCTTTACAAATCATGGTATGATTTGTTCGGCAGAAGACGGATACCTCTTTTTTACGAAAGCTCTGAAAAATGAAGACGCGCAGATAGCAAATACGGTTTACTAGTGAGCATCAAAGATGATCAATCACGTATTCAAGGCTCGCGTGGAGAGTCCCGCCAAAGAAGTCACACGGCCACTGCCTAGGGGTCCATCTAATGGGTGAAGGCATCGGGCGAGCGTGCGGGCCGGAAGCAAGCCAACTGGGTAAGGACAAGGATACGGCTGCTGTGCTTTTGACAGATTGACAGATTGACAGCTGCCTTTTGCTTGATCCTTGGAACGACGTCCTTTAAAAGAGAACAGGGAGAAAGAAAAAGGAAAGATGCCAAAACTTTGTATTATCGATTTGCCGCTCCTATTTCCAGGCAAGCGTGCCAAAAAGTCTGGTACAAACCCAGGCAATGTTGTACTTGCCACTGAACCTTGGAACGCCTTTCGCCAATACTGTACCAAAATACAAATTCATGGAGAAGAATCCGAAAGAGGCAGAAAGTCTATGCTCGCAAATGATAGCTTGGGTCGCTATCAGAGCCTCGAAACAGCATTCAAGCCAGATACGCGGAGGTGAGAATTGCGCGATAGAGTACTTTAGTAGGATTGACAAAGTTCAAGAAAGTTGGTTTCACTCATGACTGGTTGCCCTGAAAATTGTTGCCCCCTACCTGACTCCTCCCATCAACCCCCCCAGGGGAGATGCTCCCAGCCCAAACAGCTAGGGGGGGGGAAATGAAAACATGTCAGCCTACCATTTGCCTCTGTCAACCATTTTGACCTTATTGACCTTTAATCCTTAACCCTTAAATCTCATCGTTATTCATGGTTTTCCTCTTGTCTCCTCCCCAACCTTCCAGCAAGCAACCAGCCCCCACGAATAGGTAAATTGGCGTTTGGTCAACCGTAGCGGTCATGCACAGGCTAGGAATGCATGATCCACAGATGCGGGGTTCTCAAGTTCTCAAGTTGCTCAGCTGCTGTGCTTCCCGATACGCTGCTCTTCCTTGGTCCACTCCAGCCTTATGCAGGTGTACCCAACCTAAGACGAACTGGTCACAGTCTGATAGCAGTATACTTCCGGTCTGCCAATAACCGTCAGCACATGGGGAGGCAGCTGTCACAACAACGCGGATATTCTGCCCAACTTGCCTCCGTCGGCCACTACGCCATCATCCTTGGGGTCATTCCCTCTCTTCCCGTTACCGCACCAGACCAACCAAGACGACTAGGACTACTTTGGCCTTAGAGCAAGCACATCAGTACACTACCACAAGTACCATTCTTAAACAGAACCTCCCCACACTAAGCGATACTAAGACAGAAAAGCCAGAAAGCCAGAAAGCACTGGTCCAAGGGAAGCGGAATCGATCATATCCATCGCCTCGCTTGATCTCCAATACGCCGGTACGGATCGCCCTTTCGCCAAGTGCAAGTGCAAGTGCAAGTGTCTCCCATCAGCCAGGCTTGGGTGTCGCAGGGAGGCGTCCGAGAGGGAGACTGGGGACTGGCTCTTACTTTCTAGTCAACTTTTGACCTCTGTGGGTGGAAAGAATTTAAAAACCCAGCTTGGTAATGTGCGAAGGGGAGAAAGTTATTCTGGCTGCCACCGCGGAAAGGGTTGCATACGACTAACCAAAAAGCTGCTTTGCTGCTATCTGCTTAAACTGCTTTCCCCAGTCTCTTATCAGGTCGCAGCTCTGTCAATCCTCCCTCATCATATCATCATCATCACTTTTTGTTTTTATTTTTGCCTTTGCCCATCCCAACTTGCACTATTGAAATCACCAGATCTATTCTAAGCAGCCAACTATCCTCGACGCGTGGTGCAAGTGCTGGATCTGGACTGACGATCATCTGCCCGTCCCCCGCCCCGGCTCACCGCCTATTTGAGCAATTCTGAACCTCAACCACAAGCGATGGCCAGTGGGGCCCACAATCAAGTTTATCCAAACGAGCCTCAAGACCAACCCCATTGGCACAAGAGATTATTTGAAGGAGACGACGACGTCGTCCTAGACGAGCACATTCTCGATTCACACTCGCTCGACATGGCAGCAGTCGACCACAATCAACGGCGCGAATCTTTCGCCAGCAATCCTTCTCTCGTCTCCCCTACACAACAGACCTGGCCAGAATTCGCGTACAACAATGAGCCGACTTCAAACTATCCTCTCAACCATCAACCTGCATTCTTCCCAGATCACGGCGGCAACCATTTTACCCAACCCGAGGCGCCTCAATACGCACACTACGGCACTCATGTTGCGCACTGGCAACCGCAAGGAACCCAAGGCCCAGATGCGACCAATCCTCCCTTCCAAGCGTTTCCTTCAGAGATAGAAACTATCAAGCCTGAAGCGCCATACAATAATGAAGTTCCGCCCTCACAACCTCCGAACATCTACGGGGGATTACCGGTGCAGATGGACTCTGAGTACCCGCCATACCCAGTGTCTGCAGCCTCCCCTCAGTGGTCAACCTCGTCATCGGACAATGTGGAAAAAATACCGAGAAGTGGACATTTCCAAAGCCCAATGTACAATCTGAGCCAGCCACAATTACGGCGTGATGGTGTTCGGAAGAAGAATGCTCGTTTCGACATACCTGAAGGACATAATCTCCAGACTATTGACAATCTGATCAATAGCACAAATCCGAATGACGAGGATACGATTAAGACCCTAAAACAACAGAAGAGGCTGTTGCGGAATCGGCAAGCAGCGTATGTTCCTTATCGTGATAAGCTTTTCCACTTGCGATTTACTGACACTGTTCTAGTCTCGACTCTCGCTGTCGGAAGAAACACCATACCGAGAAGTTAGAAGAAGAAAAGAAACAATACCTTGCAATCATTGATAGATTAGAGGATGATGTCGCGAGTCTCAAAATGAACGAGCAGCGATGGATGCAAGAGCGGCAGCAATGGCATCAATACACAGATGACCTCGTCAGACAGAAAGAAGAGCTTGTTCGGCAACACACACTTGAGACAGCGGATCTGAGGCGAAAGAACACGTTCCTGACGGAAGAAGCTCAACGGCTGGAGAGTGTCTCCATGTCCACTCAACCAAGTTCTGCTGGAGTATCTGCCGGCTTCCCCGAGTTTGAACATCTCACCATGGACAGCAGCCCATTCGACGACTTCTCTTTCATTGACAATCCTATCATGGCTCCAGAGACCAAACCAGAGACTTCACTGATGGTACAACCGAAGAGAGAGAGCCCAACGCCGACAAATAGCGACGATAAGTCCACTGCTCCAGGACTCCTCCTTATGCTGCTCCTCTGCGGTGCATGGGTCGCATCAAAGAGTACTGGCTCAACACCTCCTGCCATTCCACGCATGTCAGACGATGTCCGAGTGGCTTCTTCAGCTATATTAGAGAACATCTACAAAGATGCTGGTATTCAACCACACGGCCTTCAGCAGGTGAATACCAAGAAGACCGCCGTGGTACAGTCCGGATCCCGTCAGCCTTCAGCTACGAATGCCTTCTCCTCATCCTCCCTAGGGTCCCTTCACAATGACCTCACCAAACCCTCCGAGCAACAACAGCGGGAGCAGATCTTCTCCCTATCTGTTGACCAATACAACCACATAACATGCGACGATCACTTCGGCGAACAACAGGACGCAAAACCATCACAAAGACGAAATCTCGGCGAAGCCCTCGCAGCAATGCGAGCCGAGAAGAAGGGACCAGCTGCCGAAGTTTATACCAGGAGCTTAATGATGAATGAGGTCCCTGCAGACGTAGTCCGGGACTTTGCAAGAATGATGGCCGACGCCAACGCCGCAAGGCACGGGGGCGAACCGCTCTCCTAATGGTCTACGAACACCCCAGATAATGAAAATAACGAATTTCCTTGTCCTATTATTCGATCACGATAACGACTTAGTTACAAGAAAGACCTACATTGCGCTCAGAACGCACAGTACCCTGCGAGGGGAATTACTCGACGGCCTTTTGAGATTGGATATCTACTTTCTGCACAGCTATATGAGCGATCCGAGCGAGCGAGCGAGCGTTGCGTTGCGTATTACCATTCTCCAGGAACACACTTTTGATTGCTTACGTTTTTGTGCTATTTTTGTGAGCGGTACTTTTCGAATCAATTCAACCAGTTCGGGTTCGGCCAATTGTGCTTTCAGAATGCTCTACCTATGTAACTCGAGTGGCAGTTTGCGCTATCTACCGATATACCTGCACCACAGCTCAAAGCTTGTGGCTTACTTTTATGTATTCGATCGAACGATAGCCGTTGCTGGAGTGGGCACATATTTTCCAGTTACTCGGTTATTGGCATCGCTTGGGGATGGAACGGTCAGGATCGGACCGCTGGTACACGACATGAGTTGGACGACTACGAACAATCGGCTTCGACAAGCTTTTTTCTCATTGCTTGATTGAATCGGGACGATCTACGATACAAGTGGACCATTTCATACCTTTCCAAGGCACGTCTGCCATGATACCACGACAGACATACGAGCTTCGACAAGCAACCTTTCTTTTCCTACTTTATCAGGGCGTGAGGGGACATGGTTTGGGAAGTTATCAACACTAAGGGAACGAAGAAGGGATGAGGCACTACAGGAGCTCATAAGACTCGGAACCAGAGCAGATAGTACAGTGGGTAGTTGAAATACATACAATACTCGCCCTTCAACAGCTACATACAAAACCTTATCTCCTCAACTAATTCCCTCCCCTCCACCTTGTTGTTTCTTCCTGGCTACCAGCGTTTTAATTTACATCGAAACTACATCCATCCGCTCCTCCCCTGCCAAATAAATAAAACCCTACCTATCCACCTACCAAACCCTCCATCCATTCTTAACATTACATCACCCCCACCCTCCCCTACCTTACCCTTACAAATACCCTCCCCACCTTCCCCAATCCGGCTCTCTCTTCCCCCCCCCGCACAAACCCAAATTCCCAATCCGATTAAACGTACCTGCATGAATAATCTGCATAAACCCCCATATCATGTCGAATGTAACCCCCAGTTTCTAAACTTCCTGCCAATATACCCGATATGCAAAAC
The DNA here is from genome assembly GCA_947623385.2 of Cladonia squamosa. Lineage (NCBI taxonomy): Eukaryota > Fungi > Ascomycota > Lecanoromycetes > Lecanorales > Cladoniaceae > Cladonia > Cladonia squamosa. Next base: position 904,461 of record OX392391.1, on the reverse strand, counting down.
CCCAGTTTTTTCTGACGGTAGAAGGCCAATAAGCTTTGACATGTACTCCACAACTGCTGCCGCGTGGGAACCTCCGAGTTCGGGGGAGTGCAGACCCCAGTTCTTTTCTGATGGGGGAGCCTATTGTTGTTGTTGACTTCTGACAGGTAGGTTAATAAACATATGTGGGGAATTACCTGTGTGATTTCCACACGGGATGGAACTTTAATCAGATACCAGGGAGGTGGGGATCCACGATACATTCCTCCGTAGTACAGCAACTCACCTCTACAGCTCTGACATGTAGCTACCCTACCAGGGATCTACGTAGGTACTTTCTTTCTCCCTAGTTACAGCTGCCAATGTATGCCTACCTAGTTATACACATAGTTTCTGACAGGTAGCTTTAGCTGCGCTCCCCACAAAGCAACGCAACGAAACTTTAACGAGATTGAGTCCCAGAGATCTACGATAGATACTTTCTACATACATACTTTGGTACAACCTATGAGTAGAGTAGTTACAGCTTAAGCACCTGCGAGCATCCTGCAGAGATGACATGACATGGGAGAACGCTTCGGAAACCAACGATTTGACCCGGTCCTGTATTGAATAAGCAGGACCCCCCCACAACCATCAAGCCCATCAAGCCATCAGCCATGCGGAAAAAAACGAGCCGAGAGTATAAAAGAGTGAAAGCTCTGCCTACAATACCCGAAGCTGCAACCCGGCTGCTGCTGCTGCAACTGCAACAACCTGACATGAGAACGCCTCGTGACCCCTCCCTCTCAGCCAAAAACCCTGCAGTACCGATACCCAGATACCAGCCACCCCACAAATTCCGCAGATAGGAGCGAGCGCCTCCTCCTCCCCACGCAAGACAAACTACTAAAGTAAAGAATAGACTCCACATTCACCCCCATACGCAGATCCATCCGCAAGGAATGCACGCCTGACAGACACCGGTAAAAATTCGCCTCCACTCGCCGCATCCGCAATCTGACATCTGACATCCCGCTACAAAGTGCGCCCAAAAGTGAAAAAAGCGGGAAGAAAGCGAAATAGATTGTTCGTAGCCGAGAAGATCAAAGTGGTACCGATCGGACGGGATTGAGAGGATTGATTAGTTGGAAGGACTCGGTTTTGATTTAGGATTGTATTTTTCTTTCCATATCCTGATGAGCGACGAGTAAAAATAGATATCGTTAGCTTGTGCTAGTCTTCGGGTAGAGTGGTTTAGGGCACGGCGACGATGGTACTGGTGGCGAAAAGGAAGGAATACGACCGATGGACGTGATCGGCGAAACGCCCACCGAGAGGAAAGGGAAGGGGAAGAGAGGGGATGACATAAGAATTCCCAACTTTGGGACCCCGGTCTGCTGATCTCGCGTCCAGTTCCTTAGGGAAACATGTGCATGCGTAGATTAGGAAAGGAAGAGGTCTGTGTGGATTGATCGGTACTTGGATACCTATTATTGCCCAGGCTGGGAGCTCAAGGCTTCTTCCCGTTTGGGTGAATCGCCTCTGGGGAGCTGAGAGCCAATCATCCCACTTTGACAGGGTGCAAGTGAAACAGCTCGCCCCGATCACGATAGCTATGATCGAATGGGGAAGCAAGCCAAGCGAGATGTGGAATTTTGAATACTGGATAGAAAGGGGATAGGGTAGGGTAAAGTGATTGGTTTGGGTTGGGTTGGAAGGGGGACCTGGCACTTACCAGGAGTTTCCAATGGTTTTACTCCCGTTTTGTTCGGCGAGGCGGTAGTATTGCGCTGCCATGTACTATGGGTTGACCAGGGTGTTAGCAAGATGCATTGATGCCTGATGTGATGGGTTTGCGTGTGATGAGGCGGACCGTTGGGATTGGGTTTGGGGTATGCAAATAGGGGATAGAGGATGCTCCGAGGCTGAAGCATTGTAGACGCTCTTCTTATGGCCAGTGAAGCTTGATTTCTTGAGTTGGATGTTGAAGGACAAGAACTCGGACTGCCTAGGATAGCAGCGACGATTGGGCTTTCTTGGCGCCTTGATGGTGGAATGAATGGAATTTTCAGAACTCACCCTGTCTTTCTTCCCTCCATCGCCCATCTCGTAACACCTCGCAACCTCATTCATGGCATCCGTATCGCCCAGATTCGCAGCAGTCTCGTAATAGTTTCTTGCAGCGATCGGATCCTTCTCCACGCCCCAACCATGCCGGAAACTATTCGCCAGCTCGTATATTGCCAGCACCAATTCTCCCTTTGCAGCTCCTCCCTTCTTCATCCCTGATGATAGGGCAGCAGACTCGACTAAGGCAGCGGATGCGGCAGCAGCAGAGAGATACTGCACCGCAAGAGCTGGATCGGGCGTGATACCCCAGCCGTGTCGAAGAGCGAGTCCATACATTATCTCCGCCATTGCATTGCCGTTGGCCAGCCGGCCAAACATGGCAGTAGATTTGGCAAGGTCCCCTGCTTCGTGAAGCTGAATAGCTTTCTGGATATCGTCATCCGCTGTGGCAGAGCTCAGGCTGCGAGAACCCATAACAGGTCGCTCGCTGAGATGTGCTGGACTGTGACCTTGTAACCTTTCCTTTAGCTGCTCGTCTGGACTTTTCGACTCGGCTCGCCCGTCCTGAGATTTGGGTCTGGAATTGGGATTGGCTTGTGCTAGGATCGTAGCTCTTTCTTCCCAGCGTGCTTCCTTCTCTTCACCCTCAAGAGACAGATCTTGGATGTCTGGGAGGTCGCTGGGGACATTGACGGAGCTTTGGCTGGAGGCTCGTGACCTACTATGGGGTAGATGTAGTCTTTGAGATAGTCTCTTCTCGCCGATGCTCGACCTCTTCGAAGTCGTAGATGCGTTGGAGGAGGTTCGTAGCCGGGAGAACCGCTTGGAGGGCGAGTGATCGTCTGTATGGGCTGCAGCGTTGTCGCTAGCGAAGGTTGGGGGACTGATGAGCTCTTGGGTATTGGTGTCAGAGCGCATGATTGTGAACTCCGGCGCAGAGGCATCTTGCTCTAGTGCGGGTACAATCGGGGCAATGACATTGTCATGGATCTTCTCTTTTTTCTTGAGTAGGTCTTTCAGCGTCATGTTGGAGGTTGTGGGAACCGATTTGTAACGGGTCAGCTCAGAGCAGGGTCCAGCTTCATAGGTATTCGGGCTTACAGGGTTGCTCAGTTGACCCTGAGGATATCTGTGTAACGTCGTGGGCGACGTCTTAGTATAAAACACAACATTCAGGCAGCGCTGAGCAGGTTGACAGCCAAGCCAATCCGTTCATTGTTTGAGCTTGGCTCAGCCTCGTCAGCCCACTCAGCCGCTACGGCCGACTGCTTGCAGCCGCCGGATTTCCAGAGAATCCAAATTGTTCTTCAAATCGTTGAGTATTGTGTAAGATTGCAGATTTCGAGCTTCAGACCTCTGAAAGGTTGATTGATCTGCATCCAGGGTACTTTCTCACGAGAGCAGCTACTGAGTGCCATCATATGTAGGACAGGGCGTGATTTGATCAATCGAGCTCCCAAATTGGTTCACCAATCTACACGCAGTCATTTGCCGAGCATGGAAGACTTAAAATTGTTGTTCAGCAACTCCATGAAGAGAGTTTCAAACACAACATGCATTGGACCATAGTCAGTGTTCGAGAATTTAGATGTTACTCGGGCGGAACGTCATGACGCCGGAGTCACTACCTGGAAACGAACAAGAATTGTTTTCAAGTTATGTACGCTTGTCGCCAAATATACCTGGAGGCTTCTCATATATTTTATCCAAGAACGTTATTCTACCTGGAAGACATCCATTTCCTTATCCCTTTCCCTTCAATGTCTACCAGACAATGTCCGATATCTACTTCAGCAAATCTCTATACCGATTCCCTATGTCTTCCACGTAGAATGGGCGCCATCCGGGAACATATGACTTTTGATGCAAACGCCTTCGGCTTTGAGACTGCTTGTTGATACCTATCCACCCACCCTGAGCCCTGGAGCAACCGAATCACCTGAATCTTCGCCTAGAGCATTGTAACCGCTCTAGACTAACCGACGTTAGAAAACGACGTACAATCCAGGTCTTCGCATTCTGTATATCTCAAGTGTGTTGATACAGAGGTCGGCTAATCCTAGTCTCACGAGTTTTTTGGATTCTGACTCGGATTGGAGGCCCAATAATGAGAATTGGCATCTCCTCGGTGTCGTAGAGAAGTAATTCATAAAGAAGTCGTTTGGAGACGAGAAGGGCGTCAATGGTGAGCTTTGTGGGGCTGGGCGGCAATCTAGATTTGATGATGGTTTTGCAATCATTCCTTTGCCTGAGCCCATATATCGCTTAATTCAGTGAAGACATGAAAGGCTGCAATGAGCCAGTCATTGAGGCACAATCGCCTTGTGTCAAACTCCTGATCAGCTCGCCTTCCCTCTTCTGAAACTTATAATATGACACTGCTTGCGAAGGACTCTCAATTCCAAGCCTAGTCAATGCAACAGTCGTACGCTGCAGCGCCTTCGTCTGGTAGGTACTCATCAGTATTACTAGCTGAAATCCCAGAGCTTGACCAGTAAACTATCCTCCTTGCCAGTATCTGCATCGTGCTTCATGAAAATTTTCTTAGGTATCTCGTACTCAATCTCAGGAGCTTTTCTAATATCCTTTGACAGCTCTGCATCAAGCATCGTCCCATATGAATGGTCGAGAAAGTCCTCCAGATTGTATGCTTGCTTCGTAAACTGCTCCGAGATGATCTTCGCAATCGCCGCAACGTTGGGATGGTAATGAGTCTGCAGCATTTGGATCTCCCAAAGACTGCTCTCGATTGCATCTGTCTCCATAGGGTCTGGTTCTTCCATTCGAAACATGTCCCCCCATCCATTTTCCTCCTTTTCAAAGTTGCCCTTTCGGTGAATCATGAATGTACAGCTCGGGTGGGTTTTCAGTAGGTTGTAGATCCAAGGGATCACGACAATAATGCCCGAGGGTGGTGCATACAGCGTTAGACGCGACAGCCGCTTGATGAAGCTGGCCACTAAGGCAGCTGGTAGATGCGTGGATGCTAGGAAGGTGTCAAGAAGACGGAAAAAGCGCGAGCGATGCTTTGAGTGGAGGATATAGGGATCAAGGAGGGAGTACAGTTTGTGGTAGAACAAAGGGTAATCAAGATTCTTATTCTGGATAAGGTAGAACAATCCAGACAACGCCAAAAGGGAGGTTGAGCCACGGACGTTGAAGGAGTCAGTCAGAAAGTCCATGAGCAATTCCACTTTCAGGAACCATGGAGCGATTCGATGAGACACTATATCAAGCACAGATTTGCGTTGTATTTTCGTAAGGTCCTGCCGAAGTATAGTAGTCCAGGCTTTTTGCGCTTGCTTTCTGTGGGATGTCAAGGAGTACAAGTCGTGTTTTGCTTGGCTTGGAGGGCCAACGTAGAAGTTTTCGAGCTCTTCCTGCTGTTCTGGAATGGTCTCTACAGCAGTCATGATTGAAAGAGTAGTCCGGACGACGGCGTGCGAGGCCCCGCTGGTTAGAATATCTCTATCATAGGTAAGCTTGCAATCGTAAGCATCAATGCTCTTACGTACGCCAATAGAGCGAAGGTGTAGTATCGAACATCGTCGTACTTCTCAACGTAGCTCTCGACAAAATCTGCCCTTGTTCCCTCGACAACTCCGTCCTCCAGCAGTCTGTGGACTAGCTTCCCAAAAATACCGTCTCGCCATACAGATTCTCTAGGATTGTTCAGGTGTGCTGCTTCCTCCTTCACTAGTCGCATGAGAAGCGTTAATGCTGTGTTTTGTCTCTCAACATCTGGCTGCTTGAGCATCTTCAACAATCCATTCTCATAATCTTGCAATCGTTCTCCCAACCACTGCGCGATTGTATTCTCGTTGCCAGCTTTCTCTTTATGCTTGTTCAAGCTTCCACCAGCCATCAACCTACAGAACACGCGACAAAGAGCCACTGCAGCGAGCACATTCTTCTCGCTGCCATGTTCCGGAGATCTTAGGTAGTCTAGAAGAGTGTGTATGCTGTTGTAATTATTTCGGGACTCAAGTATCTTTTCCTCAAGGCTCAGGACATCGTCCTGAGGATCGGACTCTTCTGAGGATTCTTTGGAAGCTACCCGCTTTCTCTTCGAGCTCACAGATGGCGGATCCTTTCTCTTTCTCTTCTTAGCAGGTTCCCGAACAGTAGTCAAATCGGGCATTGCGTTCTGCGACTGCTCTACTTTACCAAACGGAAACTCGGATTTCACTATGCCTTGGGTGATGCCAAGACGTCTATTCTCTAATAGGAAAGGCGCGGTTCGGCTTCAGAAACCAGAAACACCTCACCTGCACCGAGCTCTCGTTGTCTCATCACACATCTACAATGGCGTCTCGATTGGCACGGAGCGCTGTCGGTAAGTAATGCAATCTATGGAGTCCCGCCATTTGGATTGAGTGACATGCTGACCCATTGAAGGCGCCGCTCGACTCCGACCAGCTCTTCCCCTCCGCACTCTCCCTCTCTCCACGTCCCTTACCTCACAACGGCATACCTCTAACGTCCCTGCCGAGGAGCCTGCCAAGAAAGCTCAATCGATCATCGATGCCCTGCCGGGCTCCTCTTTGATCTCCAAGACTGCCATTCTATCCGCCGGTGCCTCGCTTTCTGTGTTTGCGATCAGCAATGAGTTCTACGTCGTGAATGAAGAGTCAATTATCATGCTTGCAACTCTTAGCGTGTTCTGGGCTGTTTTCCACTACGGAGGGCCTATGTACAAGGAATGGGCGGAAGGCCAGATTGCCAAGATGAAGGGGATTCTGAACGCGGCGAGGGAGGATCACACATCCGCCGTAAAGACTAGGATCGACCATGTTAAGGAATTGACCAGTGTCATAGATGTGACTAAACAGCTGTTTGAGGTCTCGAAGGTATCCCTGGATGCCTTCATTAGCGCTATACGATTGAGGCTGACTTGCCTTAGGAAACGGCGAAAATTGAGGCAGAGGTTTTCGAATTGGAGCAGAAAACAGCACTCGCGGCTGAAGCCAAATCGGTGCTTGACTCGTGGGTCCGGTATGAAGGCCAGGTAAAGCAAAGACAGCAGAAGGAGCTTGCGGAGAGCATAATCAACAAGATTACGAAGGAGCTGGAGAACCCAAAGACACTACAGCAGATCCTCAACCAAAGTGTTACGGATGTTGAGAGTAAGCTAGATCCATTTACTAGATATGTGGAATGTCATACTGACCAATACTTCCCAGAGATTGTATCATCTAAAGCGCAGTAGATAGAGCTCTGTATTGTAGTACTACAAGAAACAACTTATTCCTCATTTTCTCACCGTTAGCTAGTCACCTTACATATCACATGCAATGTTGTGCATCTGAACAGAAATGAAAAGCGTACTGATTCATGCGATATGACGTTGTGGTATTGAAGGTCCTGCTTTTCAGCCTTATCACAAATGCCGTTCAACGGCCAGCTTCTATCAAAACCCATAGACGTGAAGTAACAACTCTAATTGCCCAACAATCCCCCCGAAACCCCACCAATGCAGCAATCCTAGCGCTGCACAGTATCAGTACTCATCAAGCCGCACCACCAGACAGCTGTCCAGCATGGCGTCCCCATGGGTAACCTCCGCCCTCAGCAACCTCGAAAGCTCTTCCACCGCAGACCGTCCTACCAAATACCGCCAACTCCTCTCTCAAATAACATCCTCACCTGATACCAATACAATTCCCGCCAATCTCACGGCCTTCATCGACTCCATACTCTCTGAATCCCTCGGCATAGTCTCCTCTCGGCCCCTCCTCGCCTCTGCCGTTGAAGCCATATCAACCCTCCCCACCACCTCAGCTAGGATAGAAGTCGGAACCCATGCCCTGCAGACCCTCCAACCCCGCGTCGTCTCCTTCGAAGAACAAGATGCCGCAATCCGCGAAATCATGGCCGACGCCTACCAAGAACAAGAAGACTTCATCGACGCCGCCAAAATGCTCCAAGGCATCCAACTCGAATCCTCCCAGCGCAAAATCACCGACGACGCCAAAGTGCGAACCTGGATGCGCATCTGCCGTCTCTACATCGAAGAAGACGACACCACAACCGCAGAATCCTACCTCAACCGCGCCAAAAACCTCCTCTACAAAATCTCCGACCCAGAACTCTCCCTAACCTTCCACCTCTCCCAAGCCCGCATCCTCGACGCCCGCCGCCGCTTCCTCGACGCCTCCTCCACCTACCACACCGTCTCCTTCACCCCCGCCCTCGCCGAAGAAGAACGCATGCAAGCCCTCTCCTGCGCCATGACCTGCGCCGTCCTCGCCCCCGCCGGCCCCAACCGCTCCCGCACCCTCGCAAAATTATACAAAGACGAGCGTTCCCCCCAATGTCCCGAATTCTCCATCCTCGAAAAAATGTTCCTGGACCGGCTCCTCACAAAAGAGGAAGTAACGAAATTCGCCTCCACCCTCCGCCCGCACCAGCTCGCTAAGACCAGCGATGGGAGCACCGTTCTTGCAAAAGCGGTCGTAGAACATAACCTCCTCTCCGCCTCGCGCCTCTACTCCAACATTGGCATGCACGAACTGGGTCTCCTGCTCGACTTGGACGCAGAAAAAGCGGAACAGTACGCCGCGACAATGTTAGAACAAGGTCGGCTAGCTGGGCGAATCGATCAAATAGACGAGATGTTGTTCTTTGATGGGGTGGAGGGGAGTGGGGAGAAGATGGGGACGACAACGGCGGCGGGGGGAACGGTAGGGGGAAGGGGGGATAAGGTTGTGGGAAGGGAGATTAGGAAGTGGGATGAGAAGGTTAAGGGGATAGCGGAGGAGGTGGAACGCGTGGCGAGTCTTTTGCAGGCGCAGTATCCGGATTTTTCAGCGGCGAATATGGTGATGTGAGTTTAGCAAGTGGGTGAGGAATGGGTAGGGAGGCGGACAAATGATTGATTGCATAGATGGCGCTTGAGCGATTGCATTGATTGGCATATGGGGGGCTGAGTGTAGATGGCGTTATGATTTATGCATACTAGATGAACGAGAGAGCGGATGGACAAAAGGAAAAGCAAGTTCGCTGGACTTCTTTCAAACACCCATAACGCATGTTCAATTACTCAAGCTGCGTTTACTTTACATCTTCAAATCCTCCACTTCCCTCTCGGGCAACACAGGATTATATGCCCCTTCGAGATTGCGATCCCATTCCCATCTTTTCCGCTCCTCGTCAGGTAGCTCACCCTTAAGCATCTGTATCACGTATTCGCCGACGATGGGGAGGAATTTCCAGCCCTACGAGAGATGATAGGGGATGTTAGTGAGTACTGGTGGGAGGGGGAGATGTGTTCAGGAGGTGGGTTAGGAACTTACGTGCCAGGATCCTGGTGAGAACTGGTTAGTAGGGTAGTAGACATGGGTATTTAGAGGGGAAGAGTAGGGAAGAGGAGAAGCGTACCTGCAGTCGCGATGTATAGGTTTTGGCAGCGGGGATGGGGGGTGATGAACCTGATTTGTGAGTCAGGGCAACTACTGGGAGAAACGCAGGAAAGGGAGCGGAAGTTTACCAGTTGTTGTCGGGTGTTACAGCGTCCCTATAAAGTTTAAGGTTCAGTGCAAGACCTGACATGCGAATTGATGGGTAGTTACCAGCAAAATCGCATATCATCAGGCTTCAGTCCTTCAACCTCCTTGCCATAAATACCTCGCATTACCGTGTCAATTTCCTCTCTGATACCGTTTGGCATGTTCTCCGGCGAAGTCCACTGGCCTCTCTCTGGAGTAGTTAACGGAACAGATATTCTCTGGCCAGAAGCAGGGTGTTCGACGGTATGCTTGAACGGCATATCACGGATGAATTTAAGCTGGTTCTTAGGCGTAGGCGGCATGGTTTCGCCTTGCAAATACCTCAAATATCAGCTTAATTTCCGAGGTTGGGGATAGCACATCAACAAATAACCTGAGTCTTGTTTGCATCGAGTACAAAAGCAGGGACATTCTTGAACTTCTCCACCTGCTCGGGGCTGAGATTCACAGCAGCCTCGCACACCCCGCACGCCGTGATCCGGTTTCCAACTTGGAGCCCAGGTTGGTCTGGTGCACTATCTGCTATGAGCTTGGCGGTATATGCTCCTGTAGACAAAATGATCTTCTTCGCTGTGAAAGTCCTGCCGTCTTCGGTGCGAATACCCGTACAAGCCCCATCTTTCAAAATCAGATTTGCAACGGAGGCAGCAACGTAATGCACGCCATTTTCGACAACAGCGTCGAGCGCGTATTTCAATGCGGTCGTAGCTTCTGCCCAGCCCGAAGAAGGGTTCCATAAGAGATGTTCGACGTTGGTCAAATCAGTATCGGCATAGATTCCATTGAACCTGGTCTTCAGTTCTTCTGGACCGAACAGCTCAGCTTTCACATCCGATCCGAGTTTCTTGTAATTTTCGAATATTTTGTCAACTAGGTCTGTGCTATGATCCGTTGCTTTTAGTAGACCGCTCTGATGGAACCACATTTCGAACAAGGGATCCGTCCGCCATCGTTCAATGGCTTTCAAACCTAATTTACAATAGAAGATGTCCCCATAGTCTGAGCGCACTATTTTGTTGATATCATGTGAAGGAGCTAGAGGAGACGGATAGGGAGTCCTGTCTATCAAGATGATAGTTGGTGCTGGTTTCTGGCAAGAAAGGTAGAGGGCAGTGGAAGCGCCAAAGACCCCTGCACCGACAATGATGTAGGAGGAGGCCAATGCGGACATGACGATGGTTGATCGATTGGAATTGTTACAAAATGATCTCTGTGTCTCCCTTTGCAGCTTCTGGCTGGTAATGCTGCGAACGTCTACGTCATCTTCAGGGTCTGCCCGCCCTTACAAAGCTTCCCGAGACTGGTGATTTGTTCGCTATGTTTGCTCCTCATACACTGCCGGTAGATGTTCTTGCTCTTTGGGAGTATAGTCAGGTATGCCGTATGGATTAGTTTGTCCGTTCTAAAGATCGTTCTGGATCAGGTGAACCTTTCCGAGTCGACTCTCCCAGCACGTAGTCATTCATTCCAGGACTCTCCGCTAGAAGCTCTCTCTCTAATCTGCCATTAGATACTATGCCACAAAAGCAGCGGAGCAAACTTACCGATCTCCCAGAGTGGGCTTTCTGGCAACTCGTGTAAGTTTGACCTCTTCCGTCGCGGAGGTGCCCAGATGAAAGAAGGCCGCTTCGTAGTAGTGCCATCCATACGCCTCAGCTTGTAAGGATCCAGCGCCGGGCAATGATATACACCCTTATCGTCTAGCCCAGGTCCTTTACGTTCGATTCTTGATCTAGCCGATGGGTGGATATACTCATTGGTTTCTCGAAGCAATTTGGACGTTTGACGACCTGTATCCGGGTCTACTCGATAGTAGCCACCTGGCGTACGAGTTATTCTCCCATCGATAACATAGAGCCCTGTCATAGATTTGTAGATCTTGCCTGTTTATACGCTAAGAATCAATCATTGAAATGGAGATCATATAAGCATACCAAAGCTCCATGGGCGCACTTTCTGGCCTGTGTCCTTGTAATACTTTTCGGTTTCATCAAATTGATCAAGAATGTAATCCGGGTCAAAATCGATGAATGGTTGTACCTGAGACATCATCCAAGCCAAGGTGATGTTTGATTGTCCTTGATCGGCATATCCTATCAGAAAGATATCAGCAGGGACTTTTAGACGGACCCAGTGTCCTACGTACCTCCTCCGATATTTTGGTGTACACCTGGAAACCAGACCTGCCGTAGGTTCTTCGCTAATCAGCAAAATTTCCTTTTGCTTCTGCAGAGACTACATACTGTCGTATTCCCTCTTCTTTTCTCCCAAAGAGACGGAGTGAAAGCAGCCCTATGCTCATCCTGTCAGGATGATTTTCCATTAGCTTGAATGCTTCCAGAAGTACCCCAAGGTATTTACCAGAGCCAACGCTTGGAAGGCATATTCTATGTGATTGTTGAGGTTGGTGTCGTAGAATAAAAACTCCTTGTTCTGTTTATTCTGCAAATGAAGCCTCTCCAGCCACGGGAACCGGGGAATCCCTAAAGATCCTAAAACCTCAACAATTAGGAGGTGCTCCTGCCCGACAGAAGAGGGCAATACTTACCAACAGTGTCCCAAACTCCTACCACTTTAATGGTGATATCGAGTCTTGATAAATGCCGCTGATTATCATTAGTTGGTTGTCCTGAAATTAGTTACAACTCCGCCACTTACACTCTGAAGCTGTAATTTGTAATTTGGGTCTGCAGCACTTGGCTTGTCCGGAAAGGGAGTGTTTGGGTATTTGGGTTTGTAGCGCGGGTTTTCGCGATTCTCGAAATCCTTGAAAACCTCTGCAAGATAATCCAAGCCAGTTTTAGTTAAGAGACCAACTCCATCGATGAGGCCAGCAATCGATCGAGCGGTAAAGGCTTGGTCTTCTTGTTAGCGGGCTGAGGAATAGAGTTCTGATATATTCTGTGCCTACCTCCGCGTGAAAAGCCAAAGAGGAAGATCTCGTCGCCAGCTGCGTAGCTGGAGTTGTAGTGTTATTTGAATGGAAGAATAAAATTGGGCTAGACCGTACTGACTTGGTAGCGACGAACGAGTATGCACTCCTGATGTTCTCACTCAAGCCCTCAGCCGTGGCACCCCCAATGATACGATTTATTTGGTTTCCTGTCGAGCCTATGCCTGCCTAGGAAGAACGGCTGTGTCAATTTCCATGATAGACTCAGAAGCCGCAATCTCGTTCCCTCTCCGTAGTTACAGAACTGGGCGGGCGATACCTGATAATAAATTACCTGCTCAACACCATCTGAGCTCAGTGGTTTGATGGCTTGAGAGATACGCGTGACATTGCTAGGAATAGGTAGCTCATGGTTCTGAAAACTACCAGTCGAATCCAACCACGTTCCTTCGGAAGTGATTCAGTCAACATGTTTTACAATTAGAAAAGGGATATAGATCGGAAGGTATTCACGGATGGAGTATCCATACCATCGCAGCACACAATCAGCCTCTTCATGTTGCGCTGGGTCATTCTGCGCTAAGCAGCTTTAATGTGCGCCTCGGAGGCAGAAGTTGTACGAGAATGCCTGACAGTTTTCGGCGGGTACGTTTTTGGCCAATGAAGATCAAGAGAAAAGGGAAGTTTTAGATGGCGAGGAAAAATTCTTCTGCTCGACCTGGACATATTCCGGTGTCTATATTAATACCTGGTGTTTTGTGTCAAGTGGCTACTGTTCACGTGTCGTGGTCATTCAATTAGCTCAGCTGAAACGCCAAGCACATAGCCTTAAAGCCAGGGTACGGCCCAATGTTTCCAGAGTGATTAGAAGTTGTTCATATTGCGATTGCGAGTGTAGTTTTGTATATTGTGTTGATCTTGTTGATGTCAGACAACAAGACTAATTTAAAGCCGCCACGCCATCGATCTTCCTAGTGGCGGGAGCAGGCGCGATGTTTGTTGATCCCTGGAATTGCTATTTTGGATCAAATTAAAAGCCACCTTACTTCTGCTAACCCCATTCTTTCCGGGACAACACGTTGCGAAGTTCCATTGGGACTACATTTCGTACCAATACTTTGTAAAAGAATGGAGCACATTTCATGCGTTTAAAGTCTACACCGATCATTTCACTGCTCAAATGATTTTAGAAGGTGAATTGCCTGTCAAAAAGAGGGCTTTTTATGTTCGGTCATTGCTTTGTCCTACACCCATATTGATATCTGACCCTATCCTATTGTTCATATATTTGCTGCCCAGCAAATCTGCCAAATCAAGGACACTTATCCTCCTATGCACAACTTTTGCCTCATGCCGGTGGAATGGATCTTTGCATAGGGCAAAAACGCTTATGCAACTCCTCCCGTTGATGATAACCAATCTGTGGGACTAATCATGTCATTAAGCTAGCGCCGTTTTAGCCATAATGGTAGGGGCTGCCTGATATGAATTTGACAGCGGGAGCAAATGTATTGACTAGCTTTCGACTTAAGTCATCGGTTTGGGGAATCTACTGCTTCTTATTCTGGGAGTAGAAGAAATTGGCGCCTAATACAAATTAGCTTCTTCATCTGGTCTCCGACGCCTGACTAATGATCCCAGAGTTCCGGTTGGTGGGATATGACAGTGGAGAGCCTTACCCACAGCAACCAAATCATTCTCTTCTGCCCACTCTCTCACCCCCGCTCCAACCTTTCCGTACCCCCAATGCGGCCTATCCTTGGGCTTTTTCAGGTCTTTGGGGGAAGGGGCATCGGCTGCTGGCGCAAGTAGGACGAACACATAGCGATGATACCCAGTCTTTGGCGGAGGGCTAGGTGGGAGGTAGGGCATCAGCTCGTGGATGCCACTGCCTCCAAAACTTTTATCGAAAGCTAGCGACAAGAGGTGCTCAAAACCATCGGATATATCGGAGTCGTGTTGCTCTGTTATATTCGTGGCAATCCAGTGACACATCTGCGCTTTCACAGGGTCTGCACGGGAGGTAGCATCAGGGTCAGTGAGCACCAGGGTATAGGTCGCGTTAACTTTGACAGTTCGAGTTGGAGTTGTGTCAGAGGCAAAGATGTTGAAAACTGGCTGCGAGGTCACAGCTTTCGGCTTGATCTTATTACCAAGAGTTACGGACTTGTGCTTTGAAGGGTAAGAGAGAAGGATAGAAACAGAAGGTTCGAATTCATCAAGGACTGGACCAAAAGCACGTTAGTAGCTGTGCTAATGAAAAGATGGCCGCTCAAATGCGGGAAAGAGATAATTAATCCTATGGAGTTTGAAGATGTGGTCCAATCGTCCAACTCGGATACTGTAGTTTCAATGAGATAATACTTACCGTCTGGGATAATCCCAGCATCCTTTAAACTATGAAATGGTTAGCAGACATAATGAACAGATTCTCTGCAAATGGCGTACACCTGTCGAGTACCCTTGATTGAGGTCGTTGCCTCCTGAGGATTCAACGGTCTCTGAATAGAGAGATCCCAGGAAGGGAAAGCATCGCATAGCAGTTGCAAACTTGCTAATAGCAAGAAAGTGGATAAGAAGGTTACGCCGTACATAATTGCTCAATAGTCTCTCCAGTAAGTCTGCATCGATACTATATAACTTGCTTGTAAGTACACCTAGGACATGTGGAAAGAGAATCCAGTATGACGCTTGGCTTCTTGTAACAGAGAGCGGGGAGGCAAAACGTCATGGTGTATATTCCTTTCGGAGAGGACACGGCTAGTAAACAATGAGCGAAGGTTGCTTGGCGGCCTGGAATTCTTGGATGGGCAGCAATTTTCTCAAACACCCAAAACGGTATACATATTCATTCAGGTTGCTGTTTTCCCCAAGTATTGTTGACATTGGTTCTTTCAGTCCTGCCACGAGGGTGCCTCGATCTGGTCAGTCGGTGTGCAAAAGCTTGTGACTAGTAGGCGTGACGCGAACCTCAACCCTCCCAACCCGTCTCCCCGAGTGCCATTTCGTGAGCAACGACCACCAACATGGCGTCTCTCGGGGAGGAACTGTTGAATGTGGTCAATAAGCTGCAGGATCTGGTCTTCAATACGATTGGCAACGACTCGCTAGATCTTCCTCAGATAGTGCGCCCCACCCCTCCGGCTCTCGGCGCATTGCTTGTAGCTCTTGACTGACTTGATGATAGGTTGTGGTAGGCTCTCAGTCGTCTGGGAAATCCTCAGTCCTAGAGAATATCGTCGGACGTGATTTCCTACCTCGTGGCAGCGGCATCGTAACAAGGCGGCCTCTGATTCTACAGCTCATCAATGTTCCAAGCGAGCGAGAAGACAAGCCTGAGAGCGATGAGGTGCACGTTCCACATACGCCAGCAAGTGTAGCTGGGCAGGGAGAGTGGGCAGAGTTTCACCACCTGCCCGGGCAAAAGTTCCGCGATTTTCAACAGGTCAAGAGGGAAATCGAGAACGAGACCGCAAGGATAGCAGGAAGCAATAAAGGAATCAACAGGCAGCCAATAAATTTAAAGATATATTCACCACACGTCCTTAGCTTGACTTTGGTCGATCTTCCTGGTTTGACCAAAGTTCCAATAGGAGACCAGCCGTCGGATATCGAGAAGCAGACCAGAAATCTCATCTCTGAGTACATCGCAAAGCCAAACAGTATAATTCTAGCAGTATCGCCAGCGAACGTTGATATCGTCAATTCTGAAGCTCTGAAGCTGGCCCGCCATGTGGATCCAATGGGACGACGAACAATAGGCGTGCTCACTAAGATCGATCTTATGGATCATGGCACCAACGCATTAGATATACTCTCTGGACGAGTCTATCCACTGAAGCTTGGATTTATCGGGGTTGTCAATCGGTCACAGCAGGATATTCAAGGGAATAAGTCTCTGGCAGATGCATTGAAGGATGAAGCGGACTTCTTCAGACACAACCCTGCTTACAGGAATATGGCGAATCGATGCGGAACGCAATTTCTTGCGAAGAGTCTCAACAACACGCTGATGGCGCACATCCGAGACCGATTACCAGATATCAAGGCAAGATTGAATACTCTGATGGGCCAAACACAACAAGAGCTTGCGAGCTACGGCAACATGCAATTCAGCGGCAAAGAGCATCGTGGCTCTCTTATTCTACAGTTAATGACACGCTTCGCCTCATCTTTCATCTCGTCAATAGACGGCACGTCCATGGAGATCTCTACTAAGGAGCTATGTGGTGGTGCGAGGATATACTATATCTTCAATTCGGTTTTTGGAAACTCCCTGGAAACAATCGATCCCACGCAAAACCTTTCCGTTCTCGATATCCGAACGGCAATTCGTAATTCTACCGGTCCCCGCCCGAGTCTCTTCGTTCCCGAACTCGCCTTCGATCTTCTTGTAAAACCTCAAATTAAGATGCTTGAAGTCCCCAGCCAGCGCTGCGTGGAATTAGTATACGAAGAGCTCATCAAGATCTGTCATACTTGCGGGTCAACAGAGCTCTCTCGCTTCCCCCGCCTTCAAGCAAAACTTATCGAAGTTGTGTCAGACCTCCTACGAGAACGATTAGGACCAGCATCGAGCTATGTTGAATCTTTAATTTCCATACAACGAGCCTACATCAACACCAACCACCCTAACTTCCTCGGCGCAGCAGCAGCAATGGAATCCGTCGTTCAGGCCAAGCGAGAAAAGGAGAAGCAATTAGCCGCGACCGAAGAGCGTCGAAAACGAGAACAAAGACGAAGAAAAGAACTCTCAGGCGGAGTCAATGGCGCCGCAACGCCCGAAGACGAAGAAGAAGCCCTCGACGAAGTGAAAAGCATCCACACGCTACCTCACCGCGGCCACGCAAAAGGAAGCCGAAGCATGTCCCCCGCTGTAGGCCGAAGCATACATGAAAATGGCCACAACAATATGATGGCAACAACCAACGGTGGCACCGCCGCAGGAGGAGCAACACGCGACTCCTTCCTCAACTACTTCTTCGGCAAAGAAGGCGGCCTCCCCTCCTCAGGCAATACAAACGCTCTAGGCGGTCCCACCGCCTCCGCCTCCGCAATGGGAACCCGCCACGTAAGCCACAACACCGAACCCAGCTTCAGCCAAAGCATCCGCCGCGGCGCCCCCCGCCACAACGAACCCCGCCCCCCCTACACCCAACAAGACGACTACGACACCATCATCCCCCACCCGCCCACCTACACAGACTACGACTCCTTCCCGCCCTCCAACTCCCAAGGCGACCCCGAACTCACCGAGCGCGAAGCCCTCGAAACAGAACTCATCCGCCGCCTGATATCCTCCTATTTCAACATCGTACGGGAAACGATTGCGGATCAGGTCCCGAAAGCGGTGATGCATTTGTTGGTGAATCATAGTAAGGATGTGGTGCAGAACCGGCTGGTGAGTGAGTTGTATAGGGAGGAGTATTTTGGGGATTTGCTGTACGAGGATGATGGGATCAAGGCGGAGAGGGAGAAGTGTGAGAAGTTGCTTGGTAAGTCTTCCTTTGCCCTTTTATATATCCCTCGCTTTGACTTCTCCGTCCACGCTTTTGGTTTGGAGATTTTATCTGCTAACTATGCGAACAGGCACGTATAGAGAAGCCGCGAAGATCGTGGGAGAGGTATTGTAGGCCGCTACCATCTCGCCTACTACGTGCCGAAGACCGGAAAGGGGAAATTTGTATTTCTACCGGGAGCCATTGTACTCTCCATAAATAAACCCAAGGGGGATCGGCGTTATTTTCTCCGCTTACTTTTCGCGGTGGCGGTATTGTGGGGCCTGCTGCCTGCCCATCTGTTGTTCTTCGGGTTTTTTGTACCTTCATGGCTTTTGAACCGAGGAGTCGAACTACTCCTGGCTTAGATTATAATCGGACAAGCAATCAATCAATCAGGAGGCACAAGAATTCCTTGCAAACTTTCATGCAATGAACTGAGAATTTTCAATCCAAGTAATAGCTCTTGCGCTGCTTTTCTATGCTCATACACCCCCCCCCCCCCCCCCCCCCCCCCCACCATCCTATTCCCCCTTCCTCCTCCCCCTCTCCCTCTCCCTCTCCCTCTCCCTCCTCCCAATCCTCCCCCCTTCCCACCCCCAAATCCCCGCGCTCCCAAACACAACCGCCGCCCCAACCATCACCCCAACTGGCAACCTATTCCCAAACAGCCAAATACTAACGAACAAACTAACAAGTTTCCGTACGTTAAGCACAATGGAAACGCCTAATGCTGAGGTTCTGGCTCCGAGGAGATTGACGCCGCGGATGCAGGCGTATTGTGTGAGGGCGTTTAGGAGGAGAGTGAGGATGTGTTTGGGGAGGGTTGGGGTGAAGGGGAAGGGGGATGAGGGGATGGTGAGGATGGGGGGGAGTTGGGGGGTCGAGGAGGAGGTTTTTGTGGGGAGGAGGAGGAAGGGTTTTGATAGGATTGGGGTGAGGGGGGTTGGTGGGGAGGATAGTAGGATCTTGAATTTGGAAAGGAGGTAAGGGGCGAAGGGGAGGAAGAGCGGGATGGAAAGGAAGTGGCTGTAGAAGAGGTTTTCGTGCCAGTGGGAGCCGTATTTGGCGTAGGTGAGTTGGGTGTAGAGGCCCATTATTGCGGAGAGGAGTTGGGCGATGAAGAGGATTAGGAGGCCGACGAGTAAGGAGGGGTCGAAGTCGATAGTGGTGGAGGAGGAAGAGGTCTTGCCCTAGACGAAGACATTAGGCGGTTGCTGTCATGGAAGGAGATAGTGAGGGCAAAGAGGAGATGTACCTTTGATTGGGCGTCGGCCATTGCGGCCATGATGATGCCTGTTGTGAGCAGTGCGACGCTGAAGACTGCGTTGTGATTAGAAAAATTGGCCGAGTGGTTTTTTGCCCACGAGGAGTAGCTTACCCTGCACTTTTGTATACCGTTTTCCCCATAAGTATCCAACAAGCATAGTCATCACGCTACCTCCACTCCGCAATATGATGTGCACCGGGACTGATATATTATATCCAAAGGCGAAATTGTTCAGTAGATTGACAGTGAAGAACATAACAATATTTGGCACCCATCGGATCAGTGGGACTTTTCTGGGCTTGAGGAAGAATGGCGGATGTCTGATTGAGAAGTGGGCTGGCCATGTGAAAAGAGCGACGATGACGAATTGGGTGAAGGTGATGAGAAGGCCTTGGGAATGTGTGAGCGGTCTTCAAGAGAGTATGGTGGTCAATCGGACATACCACTGTCAGATTCATCCCTGCGAAGCATGAATTAGCCACTTTAGTAAACAGAGAACATGTCCAGCCAACCCACTTAATGATTGACTCCAAAGCATAGACCTAAGGTAAGTCAGAACAGCTGTCCAGACGCCCTCCGTTACATCCACACACGAACATTCGAACAGCATCCTCCAAAGATCAAGCTCATCATAACCACCCAACTCATATATTTAGGCACGGTCATGTGTATCATAGCTGCTGCAATACCCATAGCTCCAGCAAACGACCATGGCTTCTTCTCATCTCTGACCTCAGCCTTCTCCACGTTGATTTCTTTTGTGCCTGGAGGTGTCCACGTGCCATTTTGCCTTGTTAGGACGTGGCGCTGGCGTGACCCGTCTACCTCTATGTTGTTGGGCATCCTGAAGGTAGGATCTAGAGAATTGTGAGCTTTCTGCGCTTTCTTTCGTCCCATGATTGCATATCCTCGAATGTGGCTCTTCGATTCGTTTGTTGTGGGAAGCTGTCGAAGATGAAGGGTGTAAGCAAGACTCACGTGTTTATAAGGTTATAGCGGGGTGCAGACTCGGTGAAAGACACAAGGCAGCCATTAAAGCAAGGGAAGGCGCGTCGAATGAGAAGCTATGATAATAATGGTTACTCCTAGTTACTCCTGGCACGAATGTTCACCGTACTCCGTACATCCTCGGATGTTGGAGAATGCATTGAGTGCCGGGGCTTGATCTCCAGAGCTTCGCGGGGTGGCTTCCCGCCCGCATCTATCTACTGTTAGACCTAGAAGTAGGTACCGGTTCCTGACTTCTGCATGCTCTATTTTAGACCTGCAACCGTAAACTGTATGAAGTACATACACCTACCGAGGAATACTGAAGAATATCAATCTTGGTCAATAGAGAACATGCTTTGCATAAGAGAGGATAACTGTTACTCGTTACATGCAAGGATCTTGACTAAGGCCTTATCTACGAAGCCTCGGATTCTAACCACCATTCCAGCTAGCGGTCTCAAATGCATTCATTACCGCCCTGTAAACGCTTGAGTAGACATGAGAGTGCGTCCATCATCCCCAGGAGTCTTCCATCTCATGCCGTCATCACTGTATGCCTCAAAACGCCGCCCTCTAACCTGGTCGGTTCACGTCGTGTCTATCAGATCAGTCCTGAGACTGTTCGTGCCTGCCCGGGTTGAAGTTCAGTGGTTCATCCACTAGAAGAATGATGGCAGTGCACGCATGTAATAGGTAATGAATAGCCTGGTCACTAGGCGCAATGTGCCTTGAGACCGTAGCTGTATGAATGCAGTGGTTGCTTACAATGCCGAGAATACGAAGAGCTATAATCATATCAGTATTAGCCATACCGTGCATCTTCTGGAGACAGGAGTGACAAACATTATTCGTAGCCGCAATCGCTATGCTGTCTTCAAACGGATGCCAGCTCATGTGCAATATCTTCTTGTTGAAATCAATTTGGTCCGCGTCTGTCTCTTTCTTCATCCTCCCCCCTTGACCTCCTGCTCCTGCCGCTGGGCTGCCAGCTCTAGAGTTGCCCTTCTTACCTCCTGGCCCGTTCGTAGGACTTGTGGATGTGTTTATTGGTGTTGGGACCCCAATCTTCTTCTGCTTGAAAGCCGACTTATCGGCTTGAAGAACAACTTCCGTCTCCCTTTCAGGATCCGAGGGATAGATCATGAAGTTATTATTGTAGCTGCCTGTCATCACGTTCTTGGCGTCGCCGGAGAAGACGACCTCGAACTTGTCGAAGATGCTGTCATTCTCGTAAGTGTCACAGAGTCGCGGCCGAAGATGCTCATGAATTGGTATGGTTTTGACAGGCGTCCGTTCCATATTAACGTCCCATATCTTGACTGTCAGGTAGTCGCGCGACAGGATATATCTACCATCGTGGGAGAATCGTACGTCGGAGATAGATGATATGATTTCGGAAAAAAATGAGCGTGCGGAAGGATCCTCCTCTTGTTCGAATTCTAGACATCCGTATATCAGCTTGTGCATTCCACATGAGCGGAAGCCATTACTCACGCTTAGCATGTTGATCACAAAGTGCATTTTCTCGCATATCAGCCAACTTGATCGTGCCCTTCGAACTTGCATACATGAACCAATTACAGCTCTGTGGGTGGAATTCGGCAGCAGTAATCACCTCGGTCAACTCTTCCATGTTCGTAGGCTTTATATCAACGATGTTGAAGCTTTGGTCTTGTATGTTGAGGTTCCAGAGATTTATTCGTAGGTCATCACTGCTAATGAAAGTCTCTCCATCGCTGTTAACGGAGATGCTGTTAATGTGGTAGGCATGGGCGTTTGCGTAATTTCGACGAGGTACTGCAGCAACAACGGTATCATGATGGGTCAAACGAGGTAGCTTTAATTGTGAGGCGTCCTTGAATGAGACGGGAGGGTTCGGTCGTTGTGGACCTCCTCCGCCAATACCACCAGGTGTAAGATCGTGTGACAAATTGTTTTCCGCTACAACCTTTAGGGACTTCTCAAAGACTTTCCATAGCTTTATTGTCTTGTCGTTGGTAGAGAGCAGGTAGTGAGATGCATTTTGCCGTCGACACCACTTAATCTTATTGATCTTCTCTTCTATCTCAAGGGATTTCAAGTAATCGAATTCGGGCTCATGTGATTGAAACTCGGTATGGAATTTGTACTCGCATGTTTTCTTCTGCCAACGGTCAGTCCCTCCCAATCGCACGGGTATTCTTGCTTCTTAGAAGCGTCGCCGCCTGGGAGGTTACCAACCGACTCATTTCTCTCGAAAAGCACTACTCTTCCGCCCTTATCACCAGTTGCTAGATAATTTCCTGTATGATCAAACTCGACTGTTGATATTATATCCGCTTATATGGAAAATCAACGTTAGTGGCATACACTTTAGATCAAGATGCAATACACTGACCTTCTGTAATATCTTCCACGTCGCCTTTATCACCAAAGCATCTACATTCAACGTTTAGCCAATGTCCAAACTCTGCAAGAGTCTGTTCATCAAGTAAGGTAGCTTCCATAGCAAGAATGCCAATGGAGATGTTGCTGAGACCAGACGCGTCGGGCACCGTGGGCCAACCATCGCCGCCCACAAGAGCCTGCCTCACTTTTTCTAACACAAAATCAGGGGTCTTACTGAGTGAATTTCCATGTCGGCTGGGAGCTTTCCTCGGGGGCGACCATCTTCACTAGTCCTCACCACGATGTCGCCGCCGCTGTAATCGAGGCCGTCTTATTCCCCCAATCTGTACTTCCGTACGTATCTCCCCTCAGGACGGAGGCTATCTTCAGAAGCGTGCGTGTGGTTTGTTTTGGGTCTGGGCGACAGGCGAAGACAGTATGGGTATGTGATGTAGTTATTAGATAGGTCTAGGCACAAGGCAAATGCGTATTGATTAGGCGGACGTGCAGGGTGATGTTCGCGCCGAACAGACTTTCCTAGATAAATAACAATACAGTATCATATTCCCATGGCACAGCTCATGGATCTTCAGCGATGTTGTAAGGAGTGTGACTTTGTAAGCTTGAATACGAAGGACTTCAGAGGTGACGGGACGCCGACGCCAAGACAGAGCTTCCATAAAGCGGCCACTGCGTCACTGCGCAGAGCCTCTTTTCCTTCACCACCACCAGTCCAACTTAACCTCACTTTCCCGGCTGCTGTGTAATGATCGGACTTTTGACTCTCGTCTAACCTAAAGCGCTCCTGTCCAATATATCTTCTTGAGCTCTGATCATACACACGGCAGTAATCCACCAGTGTCATATGTCCGAAGGGTATTGAGCCATTCACTTGATAAGAGACGATCCCTACTGAAAGTGGTCCTCAAGTTTACTTATCTATTCAGTCCCAGGAAGAGGATTGTGAGCTTTGAACCAATCTTATCTTGGGATTGCAGGGGTTGGGCTCCTGTTGAAGCCATTTGTAATATGATCCACTGACTTGGGGGGTTCCAATCATATTCGGTTGGGATCTTGGAGTTATCCATACTCCGATCTTCATTTGTTCTTCTCGTCCATTCACTTTAAGATTTGATCGATCCATCATGGATTCAAAACTAAAGGAAAAAGCCGTAGACGGGGCACAGAATCAGGCTACCAACCCAAATATGGAAGGATCGGCTTCACTGTCCAACAGAATTGGGAACTCAGCATCTGGAATGTTGCAGAACGTCTTCACAAGGCCATCAGCGAGTGCTGTTGCTGAAACCCTAGGCTCGCTGGATGCAGATACATCCAAAGGTGGAGCTTCGAGCTCGGCAAGCGTGGGCGATGCTTCATCATTACAAGCTGTATTAGCCCCAGAGAGCAGTCCCGGCTCAGGCCAACCGACGGTGGGTGAGTCATTCCGTTCTGAACAAGTCCTTGGTGGTATACGTGCAGACCGTGGCCAACATGAATTTGACGAATTTGCCCAAACCTCTCGATTGCAAGAATTTGACAACGCAATAACACAGTCTCTTGATGTTGGCAATTTTGAACTACCAGCGACGGTTGAAAATGATTGTCCTTGTGCCTTCTGTAAAATGGGAAAGCTTCACCTCAACCGCAAGACTTACGGACCGGAGGCATCCAGCAGCAATGACGGTGCAGCAGTTGTTGCTCTGCTCTCCGATCCTGCATTCGATGTTGATGAAGAGCCAACGGACACCTGGGCAGTCCCAGTGACCGACAAAGGAAAAGCCAAGCTTGAAAGCCACCCGGTAGAGCAGCAGCTACATAATTGGGCCGACCCTCTGGCTCCAGTGAACCCATTGGATCTTATGCCTAATTTCAACACTTCATGGACTCCACCGACTCAATCGTCTAGTTATTATGGGGAAGATACCTCCTGGGATCCAGGCTTTGGTGACCTCCAGCCTTGGATCGCTATTTTGAACAGGTATCATGATGAAGTATGGGGAGATATGCTTCCCCTCGTCAAAGAGGCTCGAGAAGAATTGAAGTCGGCAAATACCAGCCCTGAAGGCACTCTCCATGACCGCCCAGCGCTCCGTAGACTAGGGATGCTGCTGAAGCACCTGCATCAGCCTATGTTATGAGTATTTTGGGTCCAAAAAGACCGCTATCCTCATTTCTTGAGCAAATCACCCCAAATATCTGTCATTTTATGACACAAAGTTAAGATAGCACTGGTGATGATTTCAAATGTCTACAAAGTTTATTCATGAGCATAAATCGGTATAGAGTCAGAAATCGTGCCTAGTGGGAGAATTTACTAGATGTCTACGCTGGGAGAACGAAAGAACTGGAACAATGCTCCGAAGGATTACGAGAAGTCTGCTCCGAACAGTGAAGGCTAGGGTTTCGCAGTTGATGGACGCAAGAGATAGGATAACGCCTGCGCTGGAGGCGCCACAAGCCACGCTGTTGAAAGAGGAGAGATCCCAAGGAAGTCAATGCATTTCCTCAGTCCAGACTATGTGTTACAATGTCACATATCCATGCTATTCTCGTTCCATTGCTTCATAACCTTGAGCGCCCTCTCATACGTCCACATTGTGATCGCACTGGCCGGTGCAGACTTGATCAATCCAACACCAAGACCTCGATAGAGCCCTTTCCATCCCTCACGACGAACAATAATTTTACCAGTCTTCCAAACGCCATTTCCATAGACCGGGATTTTCCCTCCAAGATATCGCGTCCGGGTTGGACCCTGCACTTGCAACCGTTTCCTGATCAAGTCCAGAGGGAATACTCCTGTCTTAGCTAAAACACTCGATATTATACCTGCCGTCGCATCTCCGGAACCAAAAGGTAGGGAAAGCGGAGCCAGAATCGGCCGCAGCGTCTCGTAAGCACTAAAGAAGAGACCCATATATGGCACCACCTGACCCACACCGGCACCCAAGCCTTGAAAGAAACCCTTCGGACCCTCTGTCCGCCAGATATCCCTAATGCCACCACGCAGGCTTGCGTACACCCTGTCCGGTCCCTGAGCAGCAAAGCGGGTACGAAGGAGGTCCAGAGGGTATGTCAGCGTGGTGGCTGAAGCTCCAGCTACAGCGCCGGAGATGAAGGCCTCGGCTCCATTTGGCAGCTCGAGGGGACGGATGGTCTGTGTGGTGAGCCGATAGGTAGAGAATTGAATGGCGCCATAGTTAATGTACAGCAACTCCGCTGAGATGTTGCCTTTCCAGAAGGCCTACAGAGAGTGTGTAATTAGCAAAACGGACATAAACGATAATATTATCCATTACTCACTGTTATCCCCTCCTCTCTCAAAATATTCTTAAACGTCTCAGCCGTGCTATATCCAGCTTTCCAATTCCTCGGCCTTGACAGCGGGTCTGCGAGCGATTGTATTTGCAGCTGAAGCCTGATCTTCAACACATCAAGCGGCGCTATGCAGAACCTGCACACAGAACCATCAATTAAGATACATCCCGTATTCAGCCATCAAAACTTCCTGACCTTGAAACAAGCCCAGCTATTGCTCCGGCAGCTACTACCTGCGTTCTCGAACCCTGGGAAAGAAGTCTGTCAGCCAAAGGTCGAGATATACTAATGAGTTAGCTATGTTTGCTTGCTCACCTCATCCTTGAGATGCTCTCCACCGCCAGACATCCATCCGTGCACTCTCAGGTGCTTAAACGCATATTGAGGCGTGCTTGTTTTCTCGGTAGTTACGGACAATGACGGAATTTGAGGGAAGGTGAACCGGAGGCCGTTGCGGTTGTCACGCTTAATTAGCCGCCTGTATAGACATTTCTAAAGTAAATGTGTTTTTCTGGATTATACCTCAGCCCCAAAATAATTCCGCACCAAGATATATTGTCAAGTAGTTAAACTCTAAGATTCCAATTTTGGTAAGTTTCGAGCACCGTAGGTTAACGCCTGCTAGCAGGTATCCATTTTATATGCATGTCTTATCGTCGATTCCTTAACAATTCCCCCTATGGGATCATGCTTTATATCTCGCATTATTATTGCTAAGGTCCCACCAATGTCTCTGTGTACCAAATTATGTTAGGTTACTCTGTTTAGTCAACTTCCTTCCAGACTGTTCAGAATGACTTCTCCGCAACTTATGCCCAGAAGGTCAAAATTGGGGTGAAATGGTTTCAATTCTCTTAATTCAGCTGCATAATTCAGAACCTTCGCCGTCTGAGATTATACCGATGCGTTGGAACAAGACTATATTCACAATGAAGGCAAACACCACGACCACTATTCCTATCGCTCCATTTCCTCAGATCAACGTCAGACCCATCAGCCCTCGTTCCAAGCACACCCCATTTTCTCAGCCGTTCCTCATCCCAAATACAGTAACCCCAATTGTGGAAACAAACTATCGGTCCACATCTTGGGAAGTCTCGCGAGGGCTCGAAGGAGGAGGCAATCGTTCTGCAAAATCGAAAATAGCAGGACCATCCTTCGTTGGGATAGTTTGCTTCCTGATTGTCAGGCCAAAGGGTTTGGATATGCCGACTCCAGGCAACCTCGCGTGCCGCTATGAATGCCGAATAGAGTTCGCCATACTGCCAAGGCATTAGGTCGTCAACTCCTAGCTGACTAGGACTTGGAGAGTCTCTGCTGTGACCCATGTTGATGAGTAAGCGTTGGATGATTGGCGGTTGGCATGAGATTGGTACTCCAGGGTCCAAAACCGAATTTGCAGGAGTGTCTGATCTTAGCAGGCTATATTGCTCACGCACGTGATAGTACGTGCACTCCATTTCTTCCAGCTCCCAGTGAGTGAGACTCTCCACAAAGCCACCAGCGACGACATCCAAATAGTAGTCATCGTCGAGGTCGCGAGACTGGGCGCGGAAGATCTCACAAACAAGTTGGAGACGCCAAAAGCCGCGGTTGATGCGATGAAGTTCGGTTTGAGACGGAGGAGCCTCTTTCTTGGACGAGTTCGAAGTTTTGCATGGCTGTCGGAGTCGTCGGTCAATGAATGATTTTTGGAAATATGCGATATCTTGGGTGATTAGCGCAATATCTCGGAGTGCGACAAGCGAGTCGGTAACGTCATCAATCACTAGAGTAGAGTCCTCGGACTCCAGGTGTGAGTCGAGATAAATTTCGAAGTCTTTGATGTCATTAAAATCAGGCCGGTTGCGAATGCTGATGACCGTGCAGACTATCTTCTGTATTTGCAGAGACTCGAGCCGATGTAACACGGCTTTGAGGATCTTCTTATAGCAACGCTGGTATAAATCTCGTGATTGCGGGTATGCTGTGATAAATTTGTGCAGGGTGACTAGGTCTGGCATCTCCAATAAGATATTCTCAAGAACCTCATTAGGAACCTTCCAAAGCAAGTCAGGGGAAGAAATATTTTGAGCCATGTTGACGTGATCTGATTATGTTGGATTGAAGAACAAAGGGATTGCATGATTTGCGAAGAGGAGTAGGAGACATTGTAGATTATTATCTCAGATTCGATGGTTTTTCTCATGAAGCCATGTGAAATTTTTGGCAGACTTGGCAGTGAGCAGGTTAGAGAATGAAGCATAAATCGTGTATATAGCGCTAACTGCCTGCTAACCCTCACCTCGCAGCCATACATAGAGGTATTTGCAGATACTAATAATCTTTGACGCAGAATTACATTAGTCGAATTCGCACAAAGAGATAACACCACTTCAAATCCAAGATGATCAAACGGAAAGCTTGCCCCTCACGGAACTCTTCCACTTTCGAGATATTGACGCCATTGATACTCTCTACGGAAGACTCTTGCTCTTAACGTTTTTAACTTTTTGTTACATGAATCTACAATAGAGGGTCACAGGAATCAGTAGGAAAACGGGTGGCTTTTATTATATAGAAACCTCTTGTTAAGATTGTTTCTCCCTTTGAGCTGCACCTAGGCAGGGTTAAATAAAGAAAATCGATTTGAACAAAGATTACTGGCTGCATTGCATGGATGGGAAAGGATGACGAGTCCAGGGTGACGCTGAAGGTATCCTAGCTCCTAAGTAGTTAATTGATAAGATAACGATAACCGATAACCATAATCACAACCGAACACCTCAAAATTCCGTCCACCAAACTTCTTAACCACCGACAATACACATCCTCGCTACACTCACCTCCTACCCCGCCTCACAATGTTGCGAGAAATGTACGCCCCTCCCCTCCCTCCCCATCCCTTTTCCAACTAACCCGTTGCCTCCCCCCACAACAGCAAACCCAAAACCGCTCGCTCCGCCCGCGCCCAAGCCCAACGCCTCCCCCTCCCCATCGAAAACCCCAAAACAACCCTCTTCCTCCGCGGCACATCCTCCTCCTCTCTCATCAACACCCTCCTCACCGACCTGCATTCCCTCCGCAAACCCCACTCCGTCCGCTTAACGAAAAAAAACCCCATCCACCCTTTCGAAGACGCGAGTAGTTTAGAATTTTTAAGTGCGAAGAATGATGCGAGTTTGGTGTGTTTTGGGAGCCATAGTAAGAAGAGACCGCATGGGTTGACGTGGGTGAGGTTTTTTGGGGGGAGGGTGTTGGATATGTTGGAGACGGGGGTTGTGGAGGGGAGTGCGAGGGGACTGGCACAGTTTAAGAATGGGGGGTGTAAGGTGGGGGTTAGACCGATGTTGAGTTTTAGTGGGAGTAGGTGGGAGAGTGAGACGCCGAATAAGTATACGCTTGCGAAGAGTATGTTTACGGATTTTTTCCGGGGAGGGGGGGACGGGTCGACAAGGGAAGTGGATGTGGAGGGTTTGCAGATGTTGATTTCTTTTATGGTGGGGGAAGAGGAGGAGGGGTTGATTAGGATGAGGGTGTGGAGAATCGAGACGAGGAGAGGGAAAGAGGGGGGGAAGGTGCCGAGGGTGGAGGTTGTGGAGATGGGCCCGAGGATGGATTTGAGGATTGGGAGGTACAAGGAGGCGGAGGCGGGGATGTGGAAGGAGACAATGAGGAGGGGGAAGGGGGTAGAAGGGAAGGTGAAGAAGAATGTGGAGACAGATAGGGTTGGGGATCAGATTGGAAGGATTCATTTGGGCAGACAGGACTTGGGGGAGTTGCAGAGTCGGAAGATGAAGGGGTTGAAGAGGGCAAGAGATGAAGTGGAGGAGGTGGGTGGCATGGAGGAGGAGGAAGAGGATATGGTTAGTGAGGATGAGGTTGCCGATGATGATTCTGTCGATGGGGATGGGGGGGTGCCGCTTAAAAGACAGAAAGTGGCTTAATCGTGGTACGCTGCTGGCATGCAGGTTTTCTTAGCGAGGCGCTCTGGAGGAACATCTTCGTTGTTGATGACGAAGCACATGTTTCGATTCTGAAGAGACGTAAAAAAGACACGGTCGTTTAAGATGAGACGAAGATCAATCCTGAGCCTTCCCCCCTAAGCGGACGCAAAAGCTTACACTGGCAGCTGAGCGAAGAAAGCTGCCATTAAGGCGGATCACCAGATTTGCTGTACGCATAAGGATTCATCACCCAAGAAAAATATTCATCAGTCTCATCTAGATTAATTATTGTTGGCCAAAAAGCTTTGAAAGAATTCAGAAAAAAAGAGGACCGTACCAAAGACCTGGAGCGCACAAAACTGCCTAGAGTGGATCAGACCTGTTCTCTTCACCTCTCTTGCAGGCGTAGCATACCTTGCAGTCGTTACGCACGAACAGCTACCTTGTCGAGGCCTATAGCGTGTACTCTACGTCTCTCCTGGCGACCTTCAAAGTATGTTAGAGTATTCCAGACTCTGTCCTGCCGCTTGCTGGGTCACCACTTCATGCGAAATGGGGGCTTGGGATAGGGTGCATGATGCTTGGCCTGGTGGCTTCCGTTTTGATGCTAGTACTAATTGTGTTGATGAGGCTATGGAGAAAGTATGAGGGTAGATGAGAAGTCTGAAGTACATAAGAGCTTATAGGATGTAATTGCCTATAGCAAATTACACTAAACGCGATGTATGGACAAGGCATATCAGCAACAAGACTGCCAAATTACCGCTAAAAACATATCCTGATGGATCCGTGTGCCTTACCCTGCGCCCTCCCTTACCCTCCAGCCTTAACAGGAATCCTCATCTATCTTTACGCACTTTTCATTGAGATGGATGTGCTGGGGTTTTTAAGGAGCACCGACAGTCTCAAGGTTTCCAAGAAGAGCAAGGCAGATGCGGGTTGGCACGGCGTTGACGGGTGGCATCGTGTTGGCTGGTTGAAGATCGAAGCAGCAAATATAAGTTTTTAGTGACCCAGAGCCAAACAAATAATGATCTGAAAGCCAAATGGTCATACTCTGGTTATCAGGGAAGGTAGCTTCACACATTTCTTTTAGCTTCCATAAGGTCATTAGACAAAAGTACGTTTATATAAGTGTTTCTTTATTGACGAGGCCACCCCTTTAGAACCGACGCTTTCATATGAAGGGCTTACAATGGCCCAAACCAGTACCTCTAGTGCGTTTAGAAGTCCTGAGAGCTTTCTTCCAAGAAATGAGCAACACCTAGATTAACGTGTCCAAAGGTTGGCAACTCTTAGACACCGCATGTGTCGTAGGTGAGATGTTGTAGAAAGGGACATTGGAAGGCCTATGTAATTTTAATAGCACTAGCGGCGTAAATTATCTATAACACCGATCCTCGGCGGTCTGGAATCTCGCGTCATCGGTACATCGAGGTTTATTTCTTTTCCAGCATAAACAGCTATCAAAGATCCAACAACAGTACAAGCTCTCAACTTGTCCTGCGAGTATCCCTTGTAACAAGACAACTCGTTTTCCCAACAATCTCTCGCGCGGCGCAACCTGGTATCGGCAACGTTTCTTGCGCTTCACGTTTCCATACTCAACCTTTCCCCATAACGCAACAAACCCGCATCATGTCCACCATCACAGACATCAAGTCAGACGACGCCTTCCGCTCACACATCTCCTCCCTCCCACCCACAGCCCTCGCCGTCATTTCCTTTCACACACCATGGGCCGCCCCCTGCAAACAAATGCGTATAATCCTTGAAGCCCTCGCCTCCTCATACCCACCCCAAAGTCCACCAATAATCTCATTCCTAAGCCTAGACGCCGAGGAACTCCCCGATATATCCGAATCGTACGATGTTACAGCAGTGCCGTTCCTAGTACTTGAACGCGATGGCAAAGTTCTCGAAAGCGTGTCTGGGAGCGATGCATCGAAGATCAGAGATGCGGTAGAGAGGCACGCAGGAAAGGGGGGGGATACGGGGAAACTAGGATTACCACCAGCACTAGATGCAACACCGAGGGAGAACGGCGAGGAGGGAGAGCAGACGGAGAAGACCAAAAATTTAAGTAGTTACGCGCCTGGAAGTGGTGATCCTGCTACGGGGCCAGAGATGTCGTCTTCACAGGGCCAGAAGGAGGAGTTGGACAAGAGGTTGGGCGAGCTGGTGAAGGCGGCGCCTGTGATGCTTTTTATGAAGGGAACACCAAGCACACCACAGTGTGGATTCAGCCGGCAATTAGTGGGCTTATTAAGGGAGAATGGCGTAAGATATGGATTCTTCAAGTGAGTCGAGCGCTGTACTCTTTCTTACAGTACAATGCTAATCATTCACAGCATCCTCGCAGACGACGAGGTCAGGCAAGGACTGAAGGTTTGGGTAAGTCACGACCAAAACGACCTCCAAATCATAGCTAACGTCTCCCCCCTAGTCCGATTGGCCCACGTTCCCACAACTGTATCTAAAAGGCGAACTCGTCGGCGGCCTTGACATTGTGAAGGAAGAGCTGGAAAATGATCCGGATTTCTTCTCCGAGTATCAAGCTGCGCCCAAGGGTAAGGGTGGCATGGCAGCTCCGGAAGCCCAGACGGCGCCGATCAGTACGTAGAATAACCTGTGGCTATTGGATTGGACTGGGTGATGAGAACTGCTTACATAGATGTATTCTGATATAATATGCGTGGAGGTTGTTAGTTGTTGACGGTTCATACCAGAGCATAGGAAAATTTCATGTCACTACTAGCTACTATCATATTACGAATCTCATGCAAACAAGTCAAAATATACCTACCCACCACTACATGACCGCATGGAACATAGGCCGCCGTCGTACATACCTATAGGGATCTAATCTACCGCCTACCTACCATACATAGCCATGCAAGCTATGATCTGAACAGTAAGATTACATTAACTTCCTTCCTCCTGCACTTCTTGCGTATTGCACCCGGGACCAACAAATGGAAATCTAAAACCTACCAAACCCAGAGTGTACCTGATACAGTATTAACTCTCAATACATAAGGTATCTATCTTAAGCATCTTTTTTCTCCTACATATTAACTCTATAACGAAGTCAATCTACTAAAAGTAAGGTAGGGAGACCTTTCGCCTTACCTTAATCACTGTTATATACGAACAGGACTTGTTGTGGATGTGGCTAAGGTAGGATATCTCTAGGCTAGGCGAGTTGAGTTTCTATGTATAATAAATAGGCTAAGAAAAGATAAGATATACCTTGGCTGGAATGTAAATAGTAGCTTTTAGTAGTATTAATTCTCGATACATAAAGTACCCACCTTAGGCATCTTTTTTCTCCTGCATATTAACTCTATAACGAAGTCAATCTACCAAAAATAAGGTAGGGAGACCTTTCGCCTTACCTTAATCACTATTATATACGAACAGGATATATTGTAGATGTGAGTAGGACCCTCTATCTAGGCGAGTCAAGTTTACCACCCACGCACAATCAGCACACCAGGGATCATCTATACGATAGTATTCATGTATTCATATTACTGCGAAGAAAAAGTATTATCCATGTCCTACCACGTATACAGACCCGCCTCCTGCTGCGCTGCAGCTAAGAAGAGCGCTTGCCTATTATTAATCCTGTTTCTAATAACCACCAACCATAATATCTGCCCTATCCAGCCAGAATTCCATGTTCCCATCCAAAACCCCAACCCCGCAAAAAAACTAAGAAAAGTTCAATAATAATAGCATTATTGTATCTGGATCAATAAAGCCGATCTTTGTAATCCCACGCTTCACTCGTGACCGTGATCTCATGTTTGACTTTAATCCCCGTATTCCTCATTTCCTGAAGACTAACCTCATCTTCATTTTCCCCTCTTGATCGTCCGTTTTTCCATCCGCCGTGAACATTGACATCGTGGCCCC
This sequence comes from Cladonia squamosa, assembly GCA_947623385.2. Classification (NCBI taxonomy): domain Eukaryota; kingdom Fungi; phylum Ascomycota; class Lecanoromycetes; order Lecanorales; family Cladoniaceae; genus Cladonia; species Cladonia squamosa. The sequence continues at coordinate 870,736 of OX392391.1, read as the reverse complement.
ATCTGTCGCGACTCTGGTCTCTGGCCATGTTGCCGTCTTCTAGTCTGGTGAAACCTCCGACGAGCTCCTCGTCGCGGCCGGGCCAGACCATGCGGGAGGAGGCACTGCTGGTGGTTGCTTGGGCGCTTTTTTTGGAGAAGATGGTGGGGCCTTTGGGGGTGCCTTTACGGAGGAATGCTACTAGGGGCCGTAAAGAGGGGATGCAAGCTGCGATTACGCCTTGGCATTATGTTAGTTTCGCAAGATGTTGCTAAGAGATGAGCCCTATGCAGGAATACGTACCCATACTCGGCTCGGCAGCTGACCAGATGGCGGCGTCGACATAATTCCCTATATCGACGATGTCAGCAAACGAATAGTGCGCGAAGTCGAGGGACTAAGCATTACAGGTGACATCGACATCGTAGAGCCGGGACAATACTACTAGGCGAATAATGCTGATAACGCACACACTGGGTAGAAGTTTTAGCAGTGTGCAATTGTTGATTCAGCATGGAATTCACTTACAATCCACCGCAAGCGAAGATACCAGTCAGGATACCTTTCTGCCTGTGAGTGGTACGGAGTCGCCATAGTAACGGTATGGGCTTCATCCCGGGGTCAGCTTTGACATCAGATCATCACCCCCTTTTACTTACCAGCATAATAACAAAGCCATCGAGGACTGCGTTGAAGCCGCCTGGGACAATGAGAATATCATCACCCGAAAGGCAATGCGAAGGGATAGTTTTGTCCCAAAAGCCGTGTATTGGTCGACTTGAGATTCCGTAAGCTGACCGTTACCAAGAGTATCGGTGAGACTGACCATTGAAAAGTGGTAACGCAGAGAGTAATCACGCCGTAGCAGCCCACGATGGCGTATCCAGCGTACAGCCAGACTCTGATCTCGGAAACCGGGAAAATTCGTCGATAGAAAGTGAGACTGAAAGTTCGTGTATTGATTAGCCTCCAGCGCTTCGAGGCCCGCGTAGATCAATGTGCTCTCACATCGACAACTTTATACTCACTACAGCGGCGTAGTAGAATATAATGTAAATGTAAAGAATCTTGAGGAACTGGCTGGTATTGTGCTCTGGATTCACGAGGGACCATAAATGTTTTCCAAAGCCATTGGTTCGCGCCGCTGCCTCTTTTGTCAATTTCCAGGACAATATCTAGGGAATCTTCTGCCCAGCCGAAGAACTCACAGTCCATCATACACCCGTTTGGTCCATAGCTCAGCATCAGAGATGTGACGACCAACAGATCATCCCACCAGAAGCCAGCCTGAGCAAGATATCTGGATATTAAGCGCAGCGCAACGAACACAGTGGGCAGTACGATTAGCGCTATGCCTGATGATATTATATGCGGTCCTTTGTCTGCTTGCAAGTCTGTACCCGGAGGCGGAGGGGGTAGAGATGCCATCGCCTGCTCTCTGTCGGAGTGAGTTCTAAGGACGCGCTGCACCTGCGAAGTCGGTGTCGATGTCGCTTAGGAAGAAGAAGGTGCGACACTCCATACCGGGTCGCTTCTGAAGTTGCGGAAAGAGAAGAAAGCATGTTGGAGGGGTGGAGGGGTCTGCTATATCGCCAGATTATTTCGCGATACTCCATTGTCAGGTAAGATGCTGTGCCGTTTTGGTGGTGGTGCATAGTAAGAAAATGACGAGGATGGCGTCGAAGCATGCTGGCAAACTAGGGTTGGATCGATGGACGATCATTGCTGATGGCCTATTGTATTGGCGACTAGAGGTCCAGGATGGCTTTTGACCGGTTGCAACGGGACCGGGAAGAGATGAGAGGAACAAGGGTTGAGGGTTACAATGATGCCAAGACGCGGCTTGGATTATGTTTATGGTAGCATGGGGGTTTGGCCAACATTATTCGCCGTAGCGCTTTCCCGTAGCGCCACACTTGACACGCACCATACCGTACCTGTCCTGGCTTGAGATAAGACGATCCCCCACCATAGAGGCTATTGTTTCAAACAGGGAATCCCACCGCTCCACGTGGAAATCATGCGTACCTGGCCGCATGGCCGCAGAGAAACTGCGTCGGTGGCTAGGTACAATCTTCGATTGCATTGAGGCACATAATCTACCTCATTCTATTGCGTGCCCTGTGTCCAGGTTAATTACTGCATTCGCTAAGGTCGTGCCACATCCGGCTAGCCTACTCCTCGCTAGCAGCTTTCCTACCACCCTGCCCTCGCGCGTTGGTTGATATTGAGACTCTTATTACCCCGAGGTAAGGTATTATTGCGAGAATTCATATGAAGAACTTCAACTCCATAGTAGTACCATTTGTACACTCAATATATGTCGTGGGCAAGTCGGCATGACCGGCGTTGTCAGCATTGCGCATTAACAATCAGACAATGCGGGGTATCAGTACTCCTACCCTTCCCCTCCACTATCCAATCCTGCATCAATTTTCCTCGTTTATTGCAACATAGTTTCAATCTGCTATCCCTCTGTCCCACAGTCTCCAAATTGCTATAATGTCTACCACAGAGACATGCTTCTGCGGCGCCGTCCAACTCTCTTTTGTAAGCCATAGCTTCACTAAGTCGACTATCGCTACTTGTCACAGAAGAGTCCCTTCATAATAATGATACAACTGGTTAACATCGTATCACCTACAGTCAATCGAGGGTGACGATCTAGTCAACACCGTAAGCCTACTTCTCTGCTCTTTCACTTGCATGTTCATATAAAACAAGTTTGTCTGCAATTGCACCGACTGCCGCAAGCTCACCGCCTCGATGTTTGCATCAAATTTCACTATTCGTGATGCTTCTCTGAAGTACGTACGGGGCCGAGACAAGATCAAGACGTTCGCCATGACTAAGACTATTGCCTCGGGGAACACCATGACGAACTACTTCTGCAGTGTTTGTGGGAGTCTGATGTATAGAAGTAAGTTACGTTCCAATTTTTGCCGGAGATACGCCTTCTTGGCTTTTCCAACGCCACTTCCAACTTTGCTCTAAAGGTAAGATATATATATGCTGGCTTATCTTTCTCATCAGTCTCCTCTGGCTGGCCCGGCGTGGCGATCATGCGGATTGGCCAAGTAGACGACCTGAAGCTGCATGAGACCACCTTGAAGCCCCGGGTTGAGACGTTTACGAAAAGTCGGGTTGCGTGGTGTAAGGGCGCTGAGGGGGCGGAGCAGTATTTTGGGAATTATTATGCTGGGGAGACAGAGAGGACTAAGCTGTAGGATAGGAGATTTAGTTGAAGAGGCGAGGAGATATTGAGAAAATGCGAGGATGAGAATTGCTGCAGGTGTTGTTGAATTTTGGGCAGACATGCCAGGGAGGTCAAGTTCCTATTACGGCTAAACGGTAGTTTTACCACAAAGCCTCTGCTGCGTCACTCAGATTTGGCTGTTTCGCCATTGGAGCTCAAGTCTTCACCATTGCTTATCCCCTTCTGCCTTGCATGCCGGTGTATGGCCGTGCATTGTCAAAACCGCGGCTGTGCAATCCCAAAGCATGGAGCTTTCTTCAACCGCTGACGCATCTCGTAGTTGATAATGGATATCACGAAGTGGGTAGGTAGTAGAAAAGCTGGTCCCAGCTTACGCTATGGCACCTCTCTGGTTGATTCGGACGTTCAGGCAGTTACCAGCGGCGTATCAATTAGCAGTGGTAGTATAAACGGGGATCTTTCAGGCCTAAGCGATTCATCACACTTCCTATTCCCTATGAACTTGCCCACCAACTGGGTTCTGGCAGCAGTCTAGGCAGCCGTCAGATCTTGCTGAAAATCACTGATCAATGCTGGTGGATTGAATTGGCACATGAGGCGCTAAATGTAAAAGGTGAGAAGGTCTCGTAAAATGGCTTCGAGACCGTCGCAAATTGGGCACGTTCTCACCAGCACAGACCATCCACGTCTGATCTTGCCACTAACAACGGCTGCCGATCAAGAGGCGGAAATTTGGGGCGACACCAACAACGTTCTACTCTTAAGAACGCCAGAGCTACTGCATCTTCTTGCGCACACGCCGCGAGATTATATTGTTTCCAAGACTGATCTGCTGACTCGTCTTTAGCTCACCAGCCATGCGGAGCACAAAACCTCAGGACCCTTGGAAAACACCAGTCCTTCAGATATAGATTAAACCCGCAACGAGCGATTCTGATAGATAACTTTCGCTTGGAGAATTTTCGAATTGTTGGTTCTCCATATCTTTAATTAAATCAGTAGATTTGTTCTCTGTTGTGGTGGAGAAGTTATGGTCCTATGGAAATTGGTTGTAATCTTACGGGGTACCAGTTTAACAGATTCCAATCATGGCTGGATCTGCCGGGTATGTCCGGCCCTTGTCGGCACCATTGGCCTTTAGAGCGAACGGTGCCGTTCCTGTACGCTAAGGAGCTAGAAGCAGGGCCTCAGAGCTTGTGGTGCGAATCTTAAACTTCAGGTTCCTGAACAAGGCTTGGCGGCCTTGCCTGCCTATTCTGAACAAGCCTCTGCGCACATATGAGCTAGGCAATACCGAAGAGTTGGATGCCTGCTTACCAACAGGTTTCGAAGTAACACCACGATTGTGACCTTCCCTATCGCTGGGACATAGATGGATGCTTTGTCTTTGACATTGGCCTCGAAGTTCTAGACCATGATCCCATATTAGCATCTAAACTTTAGCAACGCACCATCCACAAACCTTTTCGGTGGAGAAATTGATACAAACAGCTCCCTCACGCAGTAAATTGGTTGGTACTTTAAAAGACTCTCCAGGCACTCCGCCGATTACCACGTCGCTTAGTGGCATACAATCCGCTAAAGACCATCCTTCTTTCTCGACGACCTCATGTCTGCTCTTCTTGATCCCTGTGCCTCGTGTGAACTGTTGCACCCCTGTGACATCCACGCTGTACACGCAAGCTCCATCATTGGCGAGTAAAGCCGCCAGCGGTCGTCCAACGGTCTCAGATCTGTTCACGACTGTGATTGATCGCCCAAATAGTCGATTCCCATATGGCAGGATACTGTTGTAGACTCTCAGATAGTCGAGAATCTTCAGAACAGCAAGTGGAGTACATGGTAGTAGACTCTTCTGAGTCATCCGTTCATCAAGAAACCGCTCATTGTGATACAACTTAAATATATAGCGATGACTAAGACCCTCAACATCTTTGCTGACATCGGTAACCTGTTGAAGGTATTGATCTTGACGATTGCCAAAGATAGGATAATAAACGATTATACCGTCCACATCATCATCTGTATTTGCTGCAAGGATTTGGGATTCCAGTTCTTCCCGGTCGACTTCGCGAAGCTCAAACTTAAAACCACTGGGTAATATATGCATGTCAGAATGCATATGGAAGCTCGCGGAAAACAAAGGACACAAGCTCGCAATCTCACTTTTCTTGACAAGTACGGTCTGTCCATTCGGCATATTTGCGTGCTGCTGAGTCGTTGTTTGCCAGAAAGCCAACGAGCAAGGGTGCTTTCTCAAGCTTCAAGAGGCCTTCTTTTACTTCGGCCAAAAGCTCTTTTGCTACATTAGCAGCCGAAACCACTTTGCAGGATGATGAGGTCTTTGTTTGTCCATCCATCATTTTCCGCAGGTGTACAGAAATGTTTGATACAAAGACGAAATGGAACTCCTAGGCGAGCTCGTTTAGAGGACTGTCTTGACGAACCTATCGGACTCCACTGTTGATAGCTTCATTTACAGAAGAAATCCACAATAATACGCTTTCTGTAGGCAGTTGCAATGTTTCGTGCTTTTCAGCCGTAGCACTGCTGATTTGCTAGAGCTGATAAACAAAGATTGATTAGCCCAAATGAATCTGCCAGGAGAAGCCCGGGAAGCGGGTAAGGCTGATACCATTAAATTGTCGATCACACAAGTGACGTCCCAACTCCCGTAGACAGAGAGAAACCATTCGTACTGACTGCTCGCATTGTAACGACCACGCACGGACTGACCATGTCAGATGTGCAGAGATACTTGCTAACAGTCGGCCCTGACAAAGCCAAAGCTCTAGGTATTGCGCAAGATACAGCAAAGAGTATGCTATCAGTCTTTCACCCACTACCCAAAATCTCGAATTGACGTACATCAAGGGCTCGAGTCTCAACAGACAAGCTTAATTGAGGTTGTCCAATCTCTTGGCGAATTTATTAATGATGAGGATGCCACGATCCGTGCCAGGACGATCGACTATCTTTCCCAAATCATCGGACAATTACCACCATCATTTCTCTCCAGACAGCAAATACAAGTCCTCTGCCAATTCTTGTGCGGCCGAATCGAGGATGGAGGGGCGATCGGCGGGCTCAGGAAGCTACAAGGGCTCGGGAGGTTCAACAAAGAGATGGCGGTGACGACGTTCAGAGCGTGAGTAAGTGGACCATTCTGACTTCGAAGGCCAGAAGTACATTGGCGAATATAGGGCCAATGGAAGCCATAGCCCAGCTCAATATTCCCAAAGCAAAAGCTTTTGGCAGCTCAGTCATTACGTGGGAGTCGCGGCTGACCTTGATACAGGTTGTTGGAGCATTTCCAGGATCTCCAAATCCGTCCTCAAGCACAGCGACTACAGATACTCGAGCTATTGAACGACTTGATGTCGAAGCACCGTAACGCCTTAAAGGAGTTAGGAGATCAATCAATTGTTGGGATCACTGACCTAGTGAGCGGGGAGAAAGATCCGAGGAACCTGATGATTGTATTCTCCATGCTGAAGGTTGTGATGGTGGAATGGGAAATATCCGGTCATGCAGAGGTTTGGAGACTCCCTTGGATATTGAAACTTGCTCACATCTCTTAGACGCTATTCGATTCGGTCTTCTGTTATTTTCCTATCACTTTTCGGCCTCCCCCAGATGATCCTTATGGAATTACTGCTCAAGATCTTAAAGGCCGGCTTAGAGACTGTATCGCTGCGTCATCCTACTTTGCACCTTATGCATTCCCTCAATTAATCGATAAACTTGATTCTACATCACCGAATGTTAAGGTCCGGAGACCCTCCCAAGCCACGTCTGCATCCGCTAACGCAACACAGAAAGATGTTTTACAAACTATTAGCGCCTGTGCAAGGACGTATAGCATCTCTACACTGTCGAACTACTCAGTGACACTATGGGACTCTATCAAGTTCGAGATCCTGAATGTACAAGAAGAAGATTTGGCAGAAGAAGCGCTGGTTTCCCTGCAAGCTATTGCAATAAGACTAAGTCAAGGTACGGAGTCCACAGATCTTAAGACACCAATTGCAAGGTTTCTACGGCCTATCACGAAAGAATGCAATGAGCAACTTCGGGAGCCGCAACACAAGCAAGCAAAGCCAGTGGGTCAAATTCTTAGCGCCCTGGGAATCGCCTCGCCCGTGGCGTTCTATCTGATTATTACGGCTGTTGTTCCTCCTTTAAATACACTATACCAGGATGCCGACGGCATTGGAAAGCAGAGGGCACTCCTGGAAGTTTTAGTACAAGTACTAGACTCTGCGATTGCAGTATATGGGACGCCGAGCATACCAGCACCAACCACCACCATCGAGAACCCTTTGGCACCCTTCAGGGACCGGCTATTCGAATTGACTAGCCAAGCTTTGATGAGTACTGCCGCAGATGAGGTCTCGTTCCGTGTGGTGGCTCTCAAGGCTCTACTTAAATTATGTTTGCTTCGAAAGTACCTTCAGAACAATGAGATTGGCATGGCCGTACAGTACTTTGATGAGATTGTACTTGTGGAAGATCCGAGCGGCAAAGATGATCTGAAAAAGGAGGCCATTCAGGCCTTGGTCCAGTTGTCTAAGATCAAGCCGGATCTGATCATGAATATTACGTTTCCTGCTTTCATGGCTAAGCTCCCCGATTCTAGTCCCGCAAATAACCAAGACTATCTGATCACGCTGGAAGGGCTGGCACAGCTTAGCGTGGAGAGATTCGTCTCGGATACGCTCATTCGCCGCTTGTTGAATAGACTGGATGTGGTCCTACAGAATGATGGTTCATCGGCTTACCCGCAAGCGATCTTATCCACATTACACTATGTACTCAGTCAGCGAGACCTCCCTCAAGATCCCAACCTGCAAAGCTACCACGAGAAATTAGTGGTTGGCTTAATGAGTCGTGTGGTGCTTGCTTCAATTGGTCAGAAACCTACAACGGCTTTGAACGAGGATACCACATTGGACATTCTTGGGCGGATAGCAACTATGATTGTTCGCGCTCTGGACGAACATAAACAAAAGTCAGTGGCGCTTCAGATTTACTCTCTCTTTGCGGAAGAAGGTACTTTTATCCCGGTGCCGTTCAGAAAAGATACGCCAAGAGTGCAAAGGTCGACGATGATTCTATCTATCTCTTTGATGGCTGGCGTTGGAAAATCAGTAAGGGTATCACTTTCAACCGATGTTTCTTCACGCTAACGGCATCAGATGGCTCTTCAGTATACAGATGTTGACAATGGTTCAATACAAAGACTGCTTGCAGAGCTTGTCAGGCTTGCTCTTGCAGAGGATATACCACCGATAAGACAGACCATTCTACGGCAAATAGGCCTAGTAACGAACAAGTTCTTACCAGCGCAAGAAACCAAAGACGTTATTGACTATCTGCGCAACCTCATTTCCGGACTGCAAGAAACAACTACGCTCTCCGAAAACGCAGTACGTGTCGTCTTTTGGGAAGCCAAAGGCCTTATCCTCCGCCTCGCGCAGACAGAGGAAGTCCTCTCCCGCCTCCTATCCCTGCTCTCAGACCCTTCATGCGGCCTCGCCAGCGCCCGTGGCTTCGGCCTTCTCCTCGCCCCAGACGAAATCATATCCAAAGAGAACGGCGCCAACATCCGCCTCCTCGCCAAGCAAAAAGTCTTCAACATCTGCATCCCCATAATCGCCAACGACTTTCGAAATGCCGAAACGTCAATAAAACCAAACTACCTCATCGCCCTGTCTGGTATCCTGAAATATACACCCACAGAAGTAATAATGCAAGAACTAGACATCCTCCTACCCCTCCTCCTACAAAGCCTCGATCTCGAAGACTCGGACGTGAAAGCCGTTACCATCCAAAGTCTCAGCATCATCAGCCAGGAGAGCCCAAAGGCTGTGGAAGGACACATGGGTAGTCTAGTCAGCCGGCTGCTGAAGGCAGCTTCAGACCCTAAAACCAATTCGACGAGTGTGCGGCACAATGCATTGAGATGCCTTCGCGTTTTCCCAGGAAGGGTCAAAGATAGTACACTTCTTCCTTACAAGAATACAGTGGTGAGGGGCTTACTGGGTGTTCTGGACGATCCCAAGAGAGGGGTGAGGAAGGAGGCGGTCGAATGTAGAGCTGCTTGGATCAACATGGATGAGCCGCAGAGTGAGTGAGTATGTTAGTCAAGGATAAAGGGATTTATGTATGTAGATCCATATATCAGCAATGCGAAAATGATATGTGTATCTTGGTAACTTCTCAACATCTACGACCTTCTCCACCACCTCACCACTCCCTCAAGACGCACGACTCCCCGCAGCAACAGCCGCTCCACGTCCTTGGCAAGTGACTGCATAGGTGATAGAAGACTCTACCCACGCACGGGAGCAATTCCAAGACTGCAGACACGAAATTAAGGGCTTGGGGTTGCAAGTCCGCCTAGATGACAATACAACTCAGACAGAATCGCATGACATAAGTTATATCTGAGATATCTATCTTCTCAGTCAGGATCTGGCCCCCAGCGGCACGGCAAGTGTTTTTCAAACAGTCCAGCTAAGATCGAATATGGATCATAGTATGATAGCTACTCGTCTGATTATTCATGCATGACCTGCAGACTTCCAAGCCACTACGTTTATTTGGCGGAAAGAGGCGAGATTGGGCGGCTCAAAAACGTGAAAGAAATAGAATGGTTGGGATGACAGGTAGCAAGACAACGCTTAGAAGGGTGGAGTGTTCTGCAGCAGTGGAGGTCGAGGGGTTCGCACAGTATGAAGCGTAATGAGGGATTCTTTGACTCTGAGAAATGCATGACTTCCCTTTTCGATCTACATCGCTTCGAAGATTCTAGTGTTCTCCTTCAAGACCTCATTAGCCTGATCCGTCTGCTGGATCCTCGAGGATGTATCTGTACAGTTTATTGCCTATCCTTGGCGCGCTGTATGGCGGATTATTCATTTGGGACTTCATGAAGCTGGGCGGTCTATACAGCGCGCTGCCCTGCAACAGTTCTAATAGTGCATTGTGACTTCGGGTCTTTGAAGCCTGGCGCTTTGTTCGAGCTTAAAAGTTTTGGCCCACGGTAAGGCTAAGGCTAAGGCTCTAGGCATGCATTAATTGCCTATATATCGGGTTACAAGAAGCCTGCTACCTCCTTACTAAGTATTGGACTATCTCCACAGAGTTTAATCTTGGCCTTTAAGGTGAGACACCCTTGGACAACCTCAGGCTTGATCTCGATGCTGGTCTGTGCTTCCCGTTTGCTTGGTTGGCTTCAATGCTGACGCGGCTTTACGTCAGATGTGGATCTTTGACTTCTTTCTCCACCTCGCCTCGAGAATCAGTCCGACTTCTGCTAGTATGGTCGGTATAACGACGATGTATGAGACAGAACGCTACATGGATTCAAATGAAATCCATCAATGCACTCATCTTGAGAGTATTGCTGAATGTTTCCCTGATCGTCTTCTCGCTAGATTAGTTGATAGACTTCAGGACTTTCCACTTGATGATCAAAGGCCCATTAGACTGTTCATCCTCTTCCATCTACACAGGTTGCCAGTCCCGGCGAAGCTGATCTTTAAATTTACTTCTTATCTACCGCCACTCATTCTGTCCCTTCACCGTCGATCTCGTGCACGCCATTGGGCTTTGACATGCCCATCTCAATCTGAGAAGATTGTTCTGCACGCTTTCCCTTCATTCCAAGCTCGCCGCGTTGTCTTTTCTCCTCCCGCCAGGCCTTTCCCCACTTCATGATACCTAACATCAATGGGACGAATGCCACCCATAAGCCTCCGACTATGGTGTAGGTGCCACCCCTGCCTAAGCGCTTGAGCATTGGTCCCACCACTGCCGATGCTCCCGCTCCTAGGAAGCATCTCACCAAATTGTTAGCTGCTGTGGCTTGGCCCGCACTTTCGGGACAGACATCGACTACGAGTGTGCTAACAATACTGAAGGCGCCAGAGCCGGCGAAGCCAACGAAGAAAAGAAGAATTAGTGGCGCAGCTAGTTGCTGCGAGGTCTGTAAAACCCAGCCATAGGCGATCAAGGTAGCAGATGCCAAACCAACTAGGGGTAGTGCGATTTCCAACCGCGCAACCTCGATGGGAAAGTCGCTTAGGTCTTGTTGGCAACGTTTGTCCACCCAAACGCCTAAACGAGTTGCATGCTGTTTGTAGTTCCAGTCTGCTAGTCTACCAACCGTAATAGCTGAGAGACAGCTTCCAACACCCATTGGGACGCAGGATAAGCCAATCTGGAGATCGTTGAAGTGGTAAATGTCGTGAAATTGCGAGGGAAGGCCTGTGGTTATGGTTGCGAGACCTGCGGATATTATTCCGGCGTAAAGGAGGAGTATGCCAGCTTCTTTTTCGAGGCATATCTTGAGAGTAGCAAGAGGATTTGGGAATCGGATTGGTTGCTTCGAGATATGAGGCCCAAGGACGTCCGACTCTCGCGAATTAGGAACTTTCGATCGTTGATACACCTGAAAGACGGTCCTATTGAGAGCAGGCGGTGGAATCGAGCCGTTTCCGACAATCGAACGACAAGTCTCGGGTACAAGAATGACGTAGAGAGTTAGGAATACCGCAGCAAAAATCGTTAGTAACCAGAATATCGATCTCCAACCCAAGAATGCACTCAATACTCCTCCGAGGACGGGACCCAAGGATTGCCCAATGAAAGCACCTGTAAAGGAATCAGGAAGAACTATGAGGTCATCGTCAAGCCGTACCTGCGAAGGTGTATCCAATATAACTACCTCTTTCTGCAGACGTGCTAACATCGGCAATGACAGCATTGGCGAGAGCCCCCGTTGCACTACTCCCTGAACTCTGAACACAACGTAATATGAGTAAAGCGGCATAATTATTCTGGAGGGCCAAGCCGATATTGGCAGCCGTGTAGATGATGAAGCATATCAAATATGCTGGACGTCTACCGGCACTGTCTGCAAATCCAGCGATGAAAAGTGGCGCGAGGGCTTGGAATATATGCGCTCGTTGTTAGTCTAAGACCGTAAGTAGCTTAAGAGAATTCTTGTACCATGTAGGAGGTTATGGTCAAATTGATCAGACTTCCCGAGACCTGTACACTGGTTGCCATTGAATTGAGCGCAGGGTAGTAGATGTTGCCAGAGAGGGGCGAAAAGAAGGCTCCTAAGGATGCCATGGCGATGATAAAACGCTTTTGCTTCTTGTTAAGGATGGTATAAACCTCTCGCAACGAGTTCGTGGATGAGGCTACGGTGGCATCCGCCGCTGGGTGCTCGTCAGAGACTCCCATGATATGGGCTTGGTCACATAGGACAATTAAACATTAAAGATATTGACGGTTATTGGGACTCCACTCGATGAAGGATACTGAGGCCGCCTGAATCCTACCTAGAAATCAACCTCAAATCCATCGGATGAGATTTCAGATATAAATCTCTACATGCAAGAAAGGAAGGAGACGTTCGGCGTTTTCTTTCCTTCATCGTTAACACCCGCTAGCACCCGATCTGAGGCTAGCAATCGATCTGAGGCTTGAGCGAAGGGCTTACAGTCTCGTTGTAAAGCGTGGAGAGATTAATTGGTTGTATTCTCGCAAGCTTTCTGCAAGGTGACGTTCGGCGTTTTCTTTCCTTCATCGTTAACACCCTCTAGCAATCAATCTGAGGCTTGAGCGAAGGGTTTATCTCGCCTTGACCCATTGTTTTGATTCCCATAGTCTCGTTATAAAGCGTGGAGAGAGTGATTGGTTGTATTCTCGCTAGCTTTCTGCGAGGTGTCTGCATTCAAAGTTTATGTGTGCTATTGGCGTATGCATAAACGTTTCAGATCCTTGGCGCCCGAAATCGAAAAAAAACCGTTATGCATACGCCAATAGGACGCTAACTGCAGCCAAGGATGCCAAGAATGTCATTTAACATATGTAGTGATTTAGCACGTCTCAAAAGTAGTTACTTTGAAAGAAGGAATCAAAGCGCATCTTCCCAAAAGAGCATCGAGAGGTGCAACGATATTACGCTGACAGGGATTTGCTCGATAATGCCAATGGCGGTAGAGCAGACTCAAGGGTATAAGCAAGTACCAGGTTGCTACTTTCTATGACATACATTAACGCTGCAGACTTTCACCGTTCATGCGACCACGACTGATTGCTTTAGCGACGAACTAGTTGATCCCATATGGCCGCAAATCAATAATATGTGCACTATGACTAGAGCAGAGAAAAGGTTGAGCGAGCGAACCTCGATGGCAGAGCTCTAATGTTGTGTGCACGGGACTTCTGCAGCATTGGAAGCTAATTACTTCCTGAAGGATTCCGTTGCACTCGAGTCATTGGTGGCCTCACTGTCATGCGGTATTTGAGAGACCAGAAAGCAATTCGGCCCTGTATACGCCAGCCAATTACTTCCACTAAGAGCGCTTGTTGGGAAGGTTTCTTTTTATGCACGGTCCCCGACTGTAGCACGGCCAACCTAGCTGCGCAGGCCGTCCTTTTTGGTCATTCGCAGCTCCAGATATGATGCAAGTCGTCAGCTGATGAGGAGATGTCCGTGCGATAGCGCGATGAAGCTCGAGTATCATAAAGCTGCGATCTGGCTGCGGACAGTCCCGTAGTCCCCTGTTTTAGCGAGATTAGCGCCCACCTATCAGATATCCTCACTACCAACATCCCAGAGCTTCAACATCTTCAACATCCTACCACCACCGACCCATCGCTGCTGCTTTGCAAACATCGCCGTTGCCTCTACTAACTATACCACTCACATTCAGATCACCTTCGCTGCGGCGGAGCGGGGTGTGGAGCGGGGTGAGGGGCGTGGTGGGACTACTATTGCCTTGGTGGCGCTTTATTCTAATATGGTACAGCCTTGTTTTATAAAATGGTCGCTTAGCGAGATAGGGGGGATAACCGCCGGAGCTGATCCCGTTGGGTTTACCTTAGGGGATCCTCTGAGGGATGTCCTAAGGGGTTTTCTAGGGGCTATTTTCTACGACTGGTACCTAACTTCCCTATTACTATCTCCGCTAATACCATCGTCCTTACTCTATTTCCCAGTTATTTCATGATAGGTTAATACTTATTCTCTACCCTACTATTACATCAAGAGCCCTGAACAGCCACCGGGGGTAGATGAGGGAAACTTAGGGGTGGTGGTAGCGATGTTCTAAATGGTGGTAAGATCCTATTGGTCTGTGCGGCAACTTCGCTAAAACAGGGGACTGCCATGGGGGACTGTCGTTGGCTCCTTACTATACCGGGTTAGACTATCCCCAACCCCCTAGATGTAAACACCAGCAAAAGAAGTATCCTCCTTCTAATCAAGCAACTACATCAATCCTCTAGGCACTGCCTACTAGTGTTTGACTATTCTAAAGTGGTCAGATCCATAGGTGAAGCTCAGCTCTAACGATTCCCAAAGGCGGCTATAGATACCAACGCAAATCCCGTTTCAGCAACGGCGCCCACTTCACAAGCTTTCACAACATCAACTTCGACAAAGCCACTGGCCTCCGCGGTACCTTTACCACGCGCGACTTCCCGGCCGAGGCTTTCCCAGGGAAATGGGCCGTACAAGACCTTGTGGAAACGTTCATCCCAAGTGGCCCTGGTCTCATCAAGAGCGTAATGGCTGTTGAATGGAAAGGCGAGACTAAAAGTCTTTCTGCCGTGATTGAGCGTGAGGATTACCTTAACCACAATGAAGAAATCCCGGGCTTGCACTGGCGTCACGTCACTTTCAACACCGATAAGTCGGTCAAGGGGTGTACCACCAAAGCGAGAAGATCACTGTCTACCGGACACTTTTCAGCAGCCACCCACAGAACCTTCTCAATGCCGAGCAGAGTGTGGAGGTGAAATCCGAGGGTCGCATTGAACTCAAGGAAGAGATGGCCCATTAGATGTGCCAGCAACAAGACCAGAAGATCCATGGCCAGACCCTGATGGGATGATGTTTTTTGCACGAAATGCGAGCCCGGACCCAGTACATTCCTTCCTATTGATGATGCCGTCTCTTAGGTATTGCAACGAACACAGAGAACAAGTGGTACTTTGTGGGTAGACGCATAGGCCAAAATGGTCCATATCGTCCAACAAACAATTTTGATCTTAAATGCCCACATTCTTGCCCAGAACATGATTACTTTGTAATCGAAGATTGAGGACGGAAGCTGCCCTCGTTACGACTAGACCAAAAGGGTGATCACTGGTGGTAAGATACCAAACTGTATCTTAAACACCAGAGGGTTCCTGTAGCGTATCACCGCTACCCCAAACAATCGAGGAGAACATCTCATAGTCGCTGAGGCTACATGCCACAGCTTACCAAGTCTTGTTCGACCAAAGTAGGCTCGCAATGGTTGCATGACAGAGAACGATACCTAGTGTCGCGGCTTTACGTCATTTGTGGGCCTTTGACTTCTTTCTCCGCTCATGTCGTAGGTACTCTGGGCCCTGCTCGTGCTCATGAAGCATTAAATAAGCCCGACAGGGTCTGAAGGTTCTTAAGCGTCACTTACGCTCAATTGAAGCTTGGCTTTTTGTTCCAATATTACCTACTGATAAGACTCCTGTTGCCCGTATCTTCCCAAGGGCTATAGATAGCCGTTGCTGTCTTAGCATTAGGGATGTCAGTTTCAGTATTCGAAGTCGTCCAAATTGTCTGGTGGCCGGTGACGGAAAACGGAAAAATTGAGTGTTAGTGAGTTAAGTACGCGCCAGGTACCTTGGCATCGGGGCGCCTCGGTTGTGGCGTACGCTAGGAAAACCAAGCACCCAACAATTTGGCTCCACTACCCATGATACGATGAAAATCTTTGTGATACAAGACCCTGAATTTTCTTTTTTTCTCTTTTGCTGGCAAACAAAGCGTTCGTATTCCTGCGTGCAAAGTAATTCGAAAGGTAATATAGACGTGCATAGCGTAGAGAACCTGCTCCTATGTACGGATAATCTTAATTTGCCCGGTAGAATCAGCACCTTATCTGCAAGGGTCCACGCGTTCCTGAGTTTCTTATCTGCTTAGCGCGACGGTGAAACGGGTAACAGACAGCGATTGGGTCAACGGCGGTTCGGCTTGGCTGCAGGCTTGGGGAGGAAATTATTAATAGCAGAGCTTCAACCCCTCATTCGTGCAACAAACATATACAAGTACAAGAGAGCCTCACCAATTTCTTTAGGGCAGTGTTATCTGCAAACCTTTCTTCTGCTGCAGCACCCACACTCGCTTTTTTTGCCAGTCAATCTCTTGCACCACCCACCGTGCCACCTCGCAAGGCCGTTCCCCACCCCCTTGCATGACCTCTATATCACCTGTCGTCTCCAGACAACGTACACCATACCTCACAATCAATATCCGTTAAGCCTACAACATGACTACCCCGGTGAAAGAGATTCGAGAGCCTCAATACAGACCCATCCAATACCCTAATGAACGATCCAGCAATTCCGACGACGAAGGCACCTTGTCCAACGAATTCGACCGCCCTCAGCGGATCAACACCGATCAGCAGTACCAAGATGAGAAAATGGGGGAAGACTACGATAGCGTTCAGAGAACAGATACCATGGAGCAGAACTTTCTGGGTGGCAAGACCTCAGAATCCCAGTCACGCGAGCAGGAACAAAGATTAGAAGACGATTTGGCAATGCTACAGGCCGAACAGAACGTGTCTAGAACCGACTCTAATCATCACCTAGGCCTTATCAGGTCAAGGACTATTCACCGTTCACGGTCGAGGCAGGAGCCCGTCGACTCCTTCGATGTCAACACCAATCCTATACACGAGAAAGCATCTGGGTTCAGGCCGCCAGAGCATCCAGAGGGCAATTTTGCAAAAGCGTTTAAGCGTGTTCATGACTCGAATTTCCTTGTCCGGTACTTCATGTACATCGTCCCGTTGGTGATAATAATACTCATACCCCTCCTGCTTGGTGGAATGGTCTTCAAGAGAGCTACTGTGGGCGGAGTACGTCTGTTGTGGTTTTGCGTGTGGCTAGAGATTGTCTGGCTTACCTTGTGGGGTGGAAGAATTCTCGCCAAATCCTTGCCATGGCCTGTCGGACTCGTCTCCAGCATCTTCACCAACAATAGTAAAAAGTGGAGGGATATGTGCAAACAACTCGAGTTACCAGCAACACTATTCTTTTGGCTCTTGGCCGTACTAATCTCATTCCTCCCTGTCATGATCCACCACCACCTCGAGGGAGGCCTGGTGACGAAACCCTGGGAGGTGGCCATGAACAAAGTCATTATTTCCCTCTTCACTGGAGCCACATTGAACTTCGGCGAGAAGATCATTATACAGCTTATTGCCATAAGCTTCCATCTGCGGACATATGCCGACAGGATTGAGATCAACAAATTCCAGATTGGCAGTCTGACGAAGTTGTATCTTTATTCGAAAGAAAAGATCGCCATGGAAGACTCGGACTTTGAAGAACGAACACCATCAGGACCTGGTTCTGGAGCCCGAACTCCAATGCAGCTCTTGAACGAGGCACAGAAGAAAACTCAGAGTGTCTTCGGCAAGGTGGGAGACGTGGCTGGAAAAGTAGCCGGTGATTTTACAGGGAAAGCAGTCACGAAGAGCACACACCCTCGTCAACTTGTGCTTACTTTGCTGAACTCACCACCGTCATCCCAAGTGCTGGCACGACGGCTCTACCGCACCTTTGTAAGGGAGGATGCTGACACTGTCGTTGCCGAAGACTTGAAGCATGCATTTGACAACGACGAGGAGGCTGAAAGTGCTTTCACCATGTTTGACAAAGACATGAACGGTGATATCTCAATGGCGGAATTGGAGGCAGTCTGTGTCGACATTGGGAAAGAACGCAAATCCATTACAGCCTCGTTAAAAGACCTCGACTCTGTTGTGGCAAAGCTCGATGCGATTCTACTCTTCTTCGTTCTGATCATTACGATATTGGTCTTCCTGTCACTGATTTCGACATCAGCTGCTGGCGTCTTGACTAGTGCTGGATCTACCGTTCTAGCTCTGTCCTGGCTCTTCTCCACCACTGCACAGGAGTTCCTCGCCTCATGCATTTTCGTCCTTGTCAAGCATCCGTTCGATGTCGGTGACCGGGTAACAATCTATGGAAACACGGGTGCTATGATGAAAGGAGATGATTATCTGGTTAAGGAGATTTCTCTCCTATACACCGAGTTCAAAAAAATGGAGGGTCATATTGTCCAGGCTCCAAACAGCTATTTGAACACCCTCTTCATCCTCAATATGCGCCGTTCTGGGGGTTTGGCTGAAGCCGTTCCTATGACCTTCAAATTCGGTACTACTCTTGAAGAAATCGACGAGCTTCGATCTCGTCTGCTTGAGTTCGTCAAAGCAGAGAAGCGCGAATACCAACCGAACATCTTGACTGAAATCCGTGACATAGTCGAGGCCTATTCACTCAATGTCAATGTCATCTTTTTCTACAAATCGAATTGGCAGAACGAAGCTCTCCGCCTTCAGCGCCGCAATAAATTCATCTGCGCCATGATGATAGCAATGCAGGAAATAGGTATCGAAGGACCTCGGAGAAACATGCCAGGCTCCAAAGATGACAAACCATTCTACTACCAAGCCGCCGGAGGCCGCGTCGTAGAGATGCTCGAAGGCACAAACAACAACCCCAACGAGCCCACCACCACCACCGATACCCAGACTGGCCCCGGCCCCCGATCCGGCTCCCTAGCCCGCCGACCCAGCCGAAGCACATCCATCCTCCGTGGTAGCCGCCCCCGCAACGAATCCATCTCCTCCCTCTCCCGCCGCGTCGACTTCCTCAACGTCTCCTCCTCCGCCGACATCATGGCCGACATCCCCGAAAACCGCGACCACCAACGCATCTACAACCTCCCCACAGGCTCTACCTCCCGCTCCCGTGAAGCCCGTCAACGCATCATCGAAGAAGACGACGAACAACGTCGCCGCGACGATGACTTAGCTATCAAACGTGCTGAATCCCGCACCAATGGCGGTGGAAGTCGCTCTCCATTTGGTCTCAAACGCGTTTCTACAGACGAACAGGGCAAAATCCGCCGCGGCAACTCTTTCATCCATCGTAACCGCTTCTTCTCGCGTAGCAGACGCCGAGGCAACGACAACGACGACGGCGACGAAGTCGAGGATCTAATGGAGCAGGGTATGGCTGATATTCCCGAAATCCCTACAAGTGACAGAATAGATCCGCGGACGGGCACGATTAGTTCTCAAGCTGTGAGGACAGAAACCAATGACTCTGAATATTCGAATGTTAACCTTTCACCTGTGCGTGTACCAATACCGGCGGCGAGTAGTACGATATTACCGCCGAGTTTCGAACACCGCTTACAACAGCCACAGGGGAGTGGGGGCGATTTCGAATTGAAAACTATACAGCATTATCCTGGTACCTAGCTGCCTAGACTTGAGGGATTTGCTTTTTGATATGACAGCGTGAGCCATATTAGACATAGAAGGAAGGGCATTTATATGGGCGCTTTTCTCATGCATTTGTGAAGGCAATTTGTGAAGGCGGGGAAGCTGGGTTGGTTATCTGGGTAACTTACCATCACAATGGTGATGGCTGGCTAGCATGCCACCTGCCCTGTGTATCTTTAGAGACTTTGGAAAATTCAAGAAATCGACTCTATAAAAACATTGACTAACGTGAATATTAATATATAAAAATGTGCATGATCGTAGCTTATTGACTACATATATCGGACCCGCTGCCAAAACCCCGTCCCTCCCCCTCACACCACCGATCCCAATCCCAAAACCCTCTCCTCCACCCCCCTAAGTATATACTCATGTTCCACCACCTCCAGATTCTCAGCCTCGCTTTTGAAAATCTTATCCGGGTCTTGGCCGGGTTGGAACATCCCTCCTGCGCCAGCTGCGCCGGGGTTCATTTGCGCCATTTGTTGCGCCATTTGTGATGCTGCTGTGAGGTGGGGGAAAGGGTGGGGAGTTAGTAAGAGTTTTCAAGGGGATTTGAGGGGGGAAGAAACGGGGTGGAAGGAGGGATTGGGACAGGAGAAAAAAGGGGGGGGGGAGAAAGGAAAAACGGGGAAAGGGAAGGGGAGTTACCATTATCGTTTCCGAGGATGAAGATGAAGACGGGTTGGAGGCCGAAGAGGTTGAGGAAGTACCATGAGAGGGAGGATACCCATCGGACGTCGAGGTCGCGGGTTGCGACGCCGGACTGGAGCATGGATTTGAAGCGGATTGTTAGGGGGAAGGGGAGTTTCACTGCCGCAGAACACACATGTTAGCAACTAATCCCATGGTTCCTCTTCCCTCTGCTCCTCCAACCAACCGTCTTCCCTTCCTTCAACCACTTCCCGTCACGGCGTAGATCAACATACTAATAACAAACCCCGCAAAAAAAGCATTAATCCACCCCATAATCAGCGTCTGCGGAATCATCATCGCCATATTCCCTTTCATCATCCCCATCATCCCCTCCATCGCCGCCGGATCCGTCATCGGATTCCCCGCCGGCTTGCCCCTACTATCCGGATCTTTTAAAAACTCCCCATTCTTGTACGCGGTCACTAATGTGTTTTTGCGCGCCAGGAAGGAGGAGAGGGAGATGGTGGAGTAGTTGGTGCGGAGGTTGATGCCGTGGAGGAGTTGGCGCTGTTCGCGCAGGGCGGGGAGGGTGAGTTTTTTGGGGGTGGGTTGCAGGAGGATGGTGGCGTAGTGGCGGAGGACGCCGGTGAGGATCATGACTATGGAGATGGGGAAGAGGATCCAGTAGCTATGCAGTAGAGTCAATTTGGTAGCTGGGATGAGAGCTTTGGGAGTTATCTCGACGTACAATAAGGCTGGATCTCTATGTATTGTCTGGATCATCGGGTCTGCCATTGCGACAACGTGGCTTCCAAGTGGAAGCTTGTTACCGTGTAGAGCTGTCAATAATCGCAATGTTGCGTTTAGATGCACGCAAATCGTTCGTCACTTTCTTACGAGGCACTATCGAAGACCCTGACGGAAACGAAAACGGGCACTAATTTAGCGTTGTATAATAAGCGCAAGGTACAGATGTCCAGTTAGAGGTGAGCTCGGATCTTACAATTACTATATCTACCAATCTTTAAGCTATATACAACAGATTCGCACACAATGTCGTCGCAGAAGATAGCGGTCTACTCCCTCTCAGGTACTCAAGCCCACTCAGACTCTCTCACCTCCTATACTGACCTCAATATTTATCTTATAGACCTCAAAAACACAACCGACGACGCCCTCCCCAACTATCTCACCTCTCTCAAATTCGCCCAATCCCACTTCCTCACCGATGTCCGACTCGCCCTCGGCTACGCCGCCGTAATAATAGCCGGCGCCACATTCTACGCAGACTGGAAGTTAGGCTGGGATGCGACCAAATATTGGACATTTTGGGCCGTGCTGGTGTATTTCACGCTGAATGGTGTCCTGACGGTGTGGATATGGGGCGTAGAGAAAGGAACAGTGTTTAGGGGGGAGATTAATCACGCATCTGCGGGACGGAATACGGTTCGAGCTCACGTTTTCTGTTTAAAGTGTATGACATTGGAGGCTAATGCGTGCAGTAGCTCTCGATATCCTCCTCCGTAACGAAACACACACCTATCTATAACATCACAGTCACAACTACCGACTCCGCCGGTCGAGAAACCAAAAGACAATTATCGTCGCCGTTCACGCGCTGGTTCGACGCCGATGGCTTCTTCATCGCTAAACCGTTTCAGCAGTGGCTTGCGGCTGAGATTCCGCTGATTGGGCAAGTTGATAAGAAGAATGCGCCGGGAGCGGCGGAGAAGGCGAGTGGGAGGGAGGAGGCTACGGCTGTGGTTGTGGAGCAGAAGGTGGAGACGCCGAAGAAGGCGAGTGGGGGGGAAACGCCTCCGCCGGCGAGTACGAGGAGTAGGAAGGCGAGGAAGGGGTAGGATGTTGAACTATGTATCTTGGATTAAGGTTTGAATAGGAGCATGTTCGTGTTCAATTGACATGAAAGCAATGCAGCGGAAAATTACGTTGGACAATATCTCATGATGGGGACGGGAGAAGATTGACTGAGTTTTTTAACTAACAATCCTGACTTGGTCTCGGTCATTAGGCCGTAGCAATGGCCCGCCTTGCTTACTCATTGCTTGTCAGGGGACGCTCAAAGCGTTAATCTGTACGTGGTGAATAGACTGGAGGGTGCTGAAACCAAGCGGTGACATGGTCGCACAACATGCGATGTGCTAATTACGTGTTACATATATATAAATTTGGGAGCTCCTTCCCTGCAATGATGAAATGGCACTACCTTCTCAAACGAATCTGGACGGGAGATCCTAACTTCCTCGAGCCCTGGAGAACGAAACCGATTACTGGCAAATAGTACCACTACCTTGAGTAAGTTCGTGCATTCTTGGAGACCGTTTAAGCAATGTGCTGATCTGGCAAGTGATGCATATAGAGGAATTGCTAAGATTAGGTGTGCACGCTTGTTAAATACTTCAAGCAGTTTATTTCCTTCATCAAATACTTTTTAAACATTAGAAAGCTATTATTAAAAGTTAGGATACTCCAAAGCTGGAAAATCCAAGCTTATTATCATTATTGACTTGTTAGGTGTCAGCTCTATATGCATAACCTATGACCCGTTCCTTACTTGTTCACAGTGCATTTCATACTGCCTTCAGATATGCCACTGCAGGCACTCCAATATCATGCACCCATATCAATTGGTCAATATTACCAATTTCGTTCGCCTTAAACTCGACTTTCCAAAAAGGTGCGCCTTGGTCAACCCAGCGGCCACGTTTGGTCAGCTCATTGCGGGCCCGAATCCAGGTAAAAGTGTCTTGCTCGTAATGGTCAAGTTGCCATTTCTCTGAGTCTAGACCTTGGAGTGCCCAATGGAGTACTCCTTCCTCTACAAATACATCAACCTTGAATACATGAATGGCGTCCCAGTAAGTCCCGGTGTATTCTTCTAAGTTTCTCGGTACTGTACCCTTCTTCTGTTCCTTCTCCAATTCTTCCATTGTGGTGGAGAACCACTTTGCATTCTCTGCAACGCTGGACTCAGCAGCCTTGATGTAATCATTCCTTTCAGATGCACCCAGGAGCTCTTCGAGAACAAGCTGCCCCACCCAGTCTGATACATCATTCAAGGCCAAGGAATTTGACAATATGACTATCGCACTCTCGGTCTCAGGCACTAGGTTCATAGCGGCCAAAGCTCCTGGAAGACTACCCTGATAGTAGCAAACCAATGTAGAAGGAGCACCCTTGCCGACCACTGGCATATCATGGGGCATCAGGAGTGGATTACAACCCATAGCACCCATTGGTCCCGGAAGCTGTACCCTAGCCCAACCGAAGCCGTAAGACGTTTCTCTGAATGTGGGATCGCCCATGGGTATCTTGGCGGACATGAGGTGATTTACCTGCTTTAGAGGTGAATCTTTAATCGATGTTTAACCACTTGCGAATTGGTCACTGGCAGCGCCGAGGAAGGAGGAACAAAGTTTGAGAAGATCTGGAGGGTTTGCCCCAGGGGCCTAATCCGTTCTTCCATAACAATTTTTATATGACTGAAAATATTTGTCTGATGGTTATCGTCTCAAGGTTCCTTAAGTCCTTTATCCAACAAATTTTATTTTTATTCAATTTGAAGCCGGGACAGTTGGTCTGATCTATGGGGATACAGGTGTGAAAGTAGGCCAGATTAAGCAAGTACACCAACCCTACGCCTACCGATAGCTACGTGCTTTTCGATTCCACGTTTAGGGATGCTGGGCGTTGCATGAGAAGCAAGCCATCAACCGGCATACTCCTATGTCACATCCACCTGTCCACCCGCTGTCCCATTTTGCAGGTTAAGACCCAGCAGCGTTATCTTTATCCTTCCGTTTTCCCCCATTCGAAGATATCCACCGGTATTCTTCCCATTAATACAAAGATCATTCAGGATCTCCGCCATGAATGCTATCTCTACCCACGAGGCCACATCTTGCTGGTTATCTTGAAGAAGGGAAACGTTTATCATGCATGTCCTATGCCATTTTGACACAGGGAGTTTATACAGGTCCTCCTCGCCCGTTTGATGGAATGAGCCTCGGATGCGGGACTGGGGGAGCTTATTGTAGGCTTTTATACAATCTTTGTAATGCGGAATGATGTCGAAGTGTATGCGTACGCAGTCCCGATCAGAGGGCATTACAGAGAGGGATTCCATACTCTGGTTCAATGGAGTAGGAAGATGTAGGGCGTGGATGGTATAGAACGTAGCTGGAAGGATAACGGTGAGGTAATTAATCCAGATCATTGTATTGGATGATGTGAATCAAAGGTCTCCTTTGCCCTTGTAAACTGTAGGCCAACTTTGAGGAAGGACTTGTTAAGGGCTATGCTTGCGCTTGGGGTTGAGCATCTTATACAAGAAGTATCCGCCGCAACTGTCGCCTTCTGCCGCGCCTGTCCAAAGAAAATTGTGGGATGTTCGGATCAGTGGATTTCGCACGGACGTCGAGAGCCCAGCTACAGTGTCCATGTTCGCGCTTCAGATGGAGCACTTGGCGCATGATTTGCTGCGACGCCTCTCCTCCGTGACGCCGCACTCCGAAGTTGCAAAATATGTACTTTGAAGATCAGATGTTACCTCAAACTAAGCCCTTGACCAACGCCTTAAATGATCCGGGCGGAAAAGCCCCTCTAAACACCGCAGCCTCCATCTTCAGTGTGCCCTGCCAGTTGCTGCATTACTTCTGCCGCAGTCTCCACCTGTAAACTGGGGTCACTTAATTGCCCAATCGCTTCTACAATTTCCAAAGCGTCCAGGTCACTAATACAGGAATGCATCTCCGTGTCAGGAACACTCTGGGTGCCTACAGCTGATTCTAGTGCAGCTTCAACTGCAGCCAGATCCTGTAATTCCTGTCCCACTGCTTGAACGTCGCTTGCGATGTTACCTTGTCGACCACGGATGCGTTCGATAGTCCTTCGACAATAGGCAATGAAGATGTTTTGGACAACAGCTTCGCGCCCTCCTGGAATCACCCGAGCCGCATTGGCAGCCACTACTTGGGCTGCTGCTGGGAGTCTCGCCGCCCGGTCGAGGCGTCCGACTTCATGCATGCGGCTCAAGATGCTAGTTATGAGGACGATCGCACCAATAACGATGGCCGTTTGGACTACATTCTCCGGTACGACCTCGTGTAAAAAGGCTAGATCCGCTGCTGCTGCAATGGAGCCGCCACACAAGGCCCCCCCGGCTGTTGATAGGATCACGGATGTCCAGTAACTCCAATTATTTGCAAGGAGCCTTCGGAGCTCGGCATGTATGATCTCGCCAGTAGTCTCACCCATACTCTGGATAGTGGTCGAGTTTGCGCTAGTAGTTCCGTTCTGACATATGAGACCATTATTCAGCAGCTGGTTGGCCTCATCCAAGGCTTCCTGAGCCAGAAATGCTGTATGATTGGCATATCGAGCATTAGGGGTATTGATTGAGTCTCCTAAGTCCCTCAGACCCCATATGTCACTAACTAAAGCTCGAAGTGTGGTAGTATTACTTGTTGTGCCGTTGGCAAAAGTATAGACACCAACGTCGGTCCAAAACCGTAATCCTGTGCTGCAACTCGAAAGATCGACGCTTATATTGTATTCAGTTTTCGCTGTCTCATTGGCCCAAACTGACTCGTGAAGCCCGTAACTTTCCTCGTAGTGTCTTGTTCTCTTATTTGATCCGGTCTCCGATGCGGCGGCATTATTAATGGTGAAGTTGGACTCGTTAAAGCTGAAAGTATTACCCACTGTACCATTGTATATATTTGTCGAAACGTTGAAAAGCTGGTCTATCCATTGACCCGCTGACTCGCCCGGGATTGGCGGCGGAGGGCCAGTAGCCATATCAGAAGATGTTAAGCCTGATGAAGAAGAATTTTGGATTTCCGGGATCGCTGCAGGATTGAGTGCCTGGCTTAAACCGAGGTTAATTAACATAATGATAATGCCGTTCGTCATAGTCAATGAAGACATTGAGGGCCTGAATGTGGCTGAAAGCAATCGTAGAGTACCAGACTGTTGTCTCAATGACAGCTTGCTTGATCAAAGCGACACTCTGGAGTTCAAGGCCCATACATAAATTGAACTTCTAATTACTACCGCTTTCTGAGCCCTTGGAGATTGAGCTGGGTAGAATAGCCGACATCAAAATAACATGCTCCAAGCTCGAGTTGATAACTTGGGTTTGTCTGCACTGCACAGGCTGAACAGACGCAAGCCAGCATCTTTATTGTATCATGCTCCATGCCGCAAGGCTTACGCAATGCGCATAACATCACGAAAGTTACATTCAATTTGAAGAACAAGCGGCTTCAACATGATACACGCAAGATATGCGTACTTATTTCTTGAATATTAGAAACAGATTGGCAGATACTTGGAACGTATTGTAACAGGTTGGCGGATGCCGAGCTGACCCCGGATTTACTTGACCATTAAGGCAGATCCAACAATGAATGACTCCGGGTCAAGGCGGATATGTCAGTATATGGTAGAGACGAATCACCATCCCACGCTTTCCACTCCAGGAAATACTACTATATTAGATGAGACTCCTTAACGATCGACACACTGCCGCTACTACCGCCTACCAAGATCGTGTGGGGGCCTATCAGGTGTTGCAGAAGAATCAGGCGCTCCAAGGAAACAGAATCCATGACAACCTCAGTCCTTAGGAGCAGAACTGCGGCCCGAAAACGTTTGGAACATTCTCATCTTGATGATCCTAGATTACTAATATCATGAATTCCCATCCATATTCGGGATAGAAGAGGTGAAGTTTACCTCCTTCCCTCATTGCGCCGGGTTGCTGGGCAGATCAGAAGCCCAGCTGAAAGCTTGCTCGTCTCAACTGGTCTCTTGAGACTCCAGCACATCAGGACACATTCTAATGGATGTGCGAAAATACCATACTTTGCCTGGCTTCCTGAGGTGACGGTGCACCACTACTTTGGAACTCAGCGAGTACCGACTGATATCCGACCACTGCTAAAGAGAGTTGAATACAGCTAGATTGAGTACTAGAAGTCGACTTTATTCTTTTGAAAGATGCTAGGCGTAGTAATCAAAGCTGTACAGTACATACGGAGTGGAGATATCGGAGCTGTCTAATTTAATTTACGGCTGTACCTTCCATTTGTGGAGTAGTGTTGTACGCTATACCGTTACTTTACCTTACCTTACATCTAGGCGCGTGCACCCCTCCTCCACCTGATTTCCCTTTTTCTGGCTTTGTATCTTACTCTTCCTTATATCTACCATCGACTTGCTTGATTCAGCTGAAAAATTTTCCTGGACTTCGTGAAATTCTTCTGCGGCTACAGGGACCACAATGAAACACGCTATTTAAATAATTATTATGCGCCTATTGCCGACGGCAAACACCCTGTAGCCGCATGCCTTGTAGTCCTGATGATTTGCTTTCCTATAACCCTTACTGAATTGGAGAGACGTTTCACCCGAGACATACGATGTGATCCCGCTCGCATTTGTTTGAGCAGAAGCGGGACATGGGCAAACGATGGAGTTGAACGGAGCTCGTAGATTCAACAGCCGCTTTTCGAACTGGGGTATCGTCTTTCGAAGTTGTGAGTAGGACAGACCTTGCCATTATGCTGACGCAAGGCCCTGCCTCCGCGTGTGCCATTTCTTACTCATAAGGCGCACCAAGCTGAATGGTGATTTGGCGATGTCACTGATGCCCGCTTGTGATTCCCTTGCGCATTTAACTACTCCTATTTTAGATACACCTGTCTTTCCTCTGGGCCGCAAATTTGTGCTGCCCACCTTGCTTCTAAAAATTGTAAATAGATACGCCGCTTTGTTCGACGTCACCCTCTAGCTTGGACAAATTGGTCCCCCGCAACAAGTTTTGTACTCGCTGTTACAGTCAGATGTCAGCGTTGGTCGTAGCAGCGAATGTGTGGCACTGAGGGCGAGGATCTGTCCAACTAAGTTGATTCTCATGTCCCTCATTTCCCGTGCTTGCAAATGGTCAGACTAGGAGAGTACTTATTGACATTTTCTCTGCTGGCTTAGGTTTACTGTTCTTCCATCTCGTTCCTTTATTATCATGTTTCAAGCATACTATTCCAACATGTCTTTTCATTATACCATCTCCATGGTCTTAGCCATTCTGCTAGCAATCCTTGACGGGTCACAGACAGCTTATACAGTTCCGGCCGAGAATTCGACAGCTTATGCAGTTCCTGTCGAGAATTTCGACTTCGCTAAAGCAGCTGATATAGTTGCGGCCGAGAATTTCGATCCCGCTGAAGCTGACCCCACCGGCAACATCACATGCCTTGGTGATTCCTATGACTTGGAACTGCCGACACAGGCCCACTGGACCAAATACCGTCAGCATGCAGAGCCTCTGTGCCAAAACGCACTATGGAGTGGACCGCCTGGGCAGAACATTGCAGGCTGGTGTGAAACCCCACCTCGAATTCGCGGGTATCCTGGTTACTCTGATTCTGGCACCATTGCGTTCGATGCCAGTCCCGGCGCTCAAGCAAATGCTCAATTGCAAAACCCACGGGTCATGTTAGGCTGTCTTTACAGGTGCTTTTGCAACTATGGTGTGGAGAAATTTTCGTTGCAGCTTCTATCGTTGCCGCCAAAGACCTATAGAAGCACCGACGTTTTTTGGGATACACCTTCCTACGCGCGAAGTAGACTTCGATAGAGCATATCAGGTAAAAATCGATGCTATGGACGATTTTTTTATACCCCGGGCGCAGCATATGGGCCCACCCCAGCAACCAGATCATCCTGGCGTCTTGGTCCAAGATGTTTACACCCAGACTCAGGTGGGCAATCCAGCGGATTTTGGAATAATATCGGTAAGTTTGGACCCGGGCAACAATATCACCTGCATAGGCAACCTTCCAAACTTCAATTTGCCGGCACCGTATCAAATGTCGCAATATGGAAGCCTGCAGGAGTTGTGCGTCGTGTACGGGAGCGCAGGAAATCTGTAAGTCTAAAGCAGAAATTATTTTGATATTACCACGCAAGTCCATCAGGCTGACCCACTTCCTCTTCCCCATAGTGACGCAAATGCAGGCGGGTACTGCCATCGCGACGTGGGAGCAAATGGGCAGGAGCACCGGGTGGTATGGTTTTCCGATGAAATGACCCCTCGGCTCAACTGGACCTGGGCGGACCTGGGCTGGTGGGAACTTCTTCGCAGCGGCTAGCATACGATTCTACTGCTGGCAGCGTTGTGCATGCGATACAAACCCAACCCGCGATAATATCACCACTAATCTCTGGCTTTGGCTTAATAACCACGAGTTG
This sequence comes from Cladonia squamosa, assembly GCA_947623385.2. Classification (NCBI taxonomy): domain Eukaryota; kingdom Fungi; phylum Ascomycota; class Lecanoromycetes; order Lecanorales; family Cladoniaceae; genus Cladonia; species Cladonia squamosa. The sequence continues at coordinate 841,237 of OX392391.1, read as the reverse complement.
ATACAGAAGTCGGACGGCTCCATGAATGACGAGACACTTTCAGTTTCCGATGATTCCTTCTACTCTGCCACAAGCGACTCCTTGGAGATCCTTCCACCTCAGGATGGCCCAAGCTCTTCATCTGGGACATGTGGTGCTGATGGCAACCAGTTCTGCCCGTATGCATGGAACACCACCTACTTCGGCTCGTCACCGCCGCAGACACCGCCAAACGCCACAGACATCGAGGTAGCTGTTGGAAGTAAAAACAATAACTTGACTGTTTGCGGAAACCATTGTCAAGGGCCTCAGGACTGTTGGCAAAGTATCCCAGATGCTGAATGTAACTGTGCGCTTCCTTTTCCTGACGATGCTCACACTCTCGGAATCGATCCTATTTTTCCCCATGCAGTTTGTTTGGTATTGTCGACCTTGGTGGTGTCAGGCATGCTTGGCACCAGGGATACTCCAGAGTATGTCAACCGCAGGGGAGAGCCCTAACAATGTCTGTGTAACGCGACATTCATTGTGCCTGAATGCTGCGGTTCAAAGGACGGCATTATATATCCGCAATAAAAGTGACGCGCTTACCCGAAGCAACGGAGCTTTTCGTCCGTAGTTCATGCGGAATCGAATTAACATCCTATTTCATTTTCCATCTTGTGCTTAATTGACCACTACGGCCACAGTTGAAGAAAGTACATTCGCTTTGTTTATTCAGCAGAACGATGGCCACCATAAGACACGTGCGTTTTCTATACGTTACTTTCGTTCTGCTCTCATGAAAAATTTGCTTTGCGTATAGTGTTCAAGCTACATTTCAACCTCCTAGTTCGTCCAGGAATTAACATATTGGGATACTATAGCTGAAAATGATTAGCCTATCAATTATTTGCCTAATTTGGAACAGTCGGTCTAGTAGGGTATCTCAAGGGCACTAGATGACAATCCCAAAGTCATCATCTAGGTGACGAAAACCTGCAGCTCAAGATTCTGAAGAGAAGATTTTATATCTTGGCCAAGAAATTTCTCGTCACGATTTTGCCACTTTTCGGTCTTGCAGCGCCGAGATCCCCATCAAACACGCAAAGCGCGAAGTTTTGGCCCCGCTGGCAAAGAGCGCGTAGGCCGAAAGTTCTGTACCATGACAGATCCCTTGCACAACACTAGATCGGAGAGCAGTCCTTGGGCCTTATACGCTCACATTCTCCCAATTCAAGCTCCACAGCATTCAGGATGCGTCGATTAAGATGTTGTGCGGCAGATTCAGACTCTGCTCTACATCCCAGAGTGACGAGTAAAATGTCACTGGGCGGATAGCCGGATTTTTATATGTGTCGAAGGGTCGGTAGAAATGTGGGCAAGGCCATAGAGTTTGAGATCTTAGAAACCAGCTTGTGAAAATCCTAAATATACTCCTTTTCGAGCAAGATAGCACGCTGTGGACAACCAGCTAAGGCATACGATAAATCCAGCACAGAGACCTGTTAGATTACAACTCAACTCTGGCTTCTACCTGAAAGGTTTGCGCGCAGCTGATGACCCCAACTTCAGATCACCATTCGAAATCATTGATAAAGAGTCTGCGTTTCGACGAGTGAGTCAACCGAATCCTAATTGCGACGCTGAATCCAGCATACCGACGCATCAATTTGAATCGAGAGCATGCTATCTGCAGCAACTTATGAGTAGTAGAGCGTCTGAGTAGATACGGATAATGCTCAGGGGCGACAAATTCTTCTGATGAGGCTAGCATGCGGAAAAGAGGCTAGCTCATACATAGCTCATACAAGGCTTAGTCCTGGGAGCTTCCGACTTCGGGCGGGATAATTACTTCCCTTGAGGAGCCGGCTCTGGCATTCTTAGGAAATACTCGCTGAAACTGAAACTTGTAAGTTTTAATGACCTAATATGCGAAGCTTCTGATCTCCAACCCCGGCTGCTAATGAACATCCGTGGTGATGGCCATATTCTATTACTGTTCAAGTCTTTCGTGTCACCTTTGTGGAGGAAGAATCTGCGCCAAGGTTCTTCAAGGCTGCTGCTTGATGACGAATGAGGTTTTTTCGAAAAGATATGTCCGAAGAGTCAGGGAAGTACTGGCATGCAACCGGCTTTCATGCCACTTGCCATTTCTGCAAAGCTAAGTGAATGTCAGTGGTCGAGTGGTGCAATCATGGAGCACATAGGTTGGTCTCACGCCCAAAGTCCCGTCATATCAACAGTGACTTGATACGTAGGGCTATCGCCGGACATAAGATCGGTGCTGATGCTGTAAGGAAGGCGCATCATAGCTGCCACGCACGCAAACAGTCCGACCCAAAAAGACCATAGTGAACTGTATTATCTTGTTCCAGGACATCTGTAGGTGTTAGTTACGTGGCATAGGTAGGATGAGTGTTGAAAAGTCCGAAATAACGTCTATGACACCGGGACCTTCACCAAATTGGCATTTACCTGGAATCCATCTAGTTAGGAAAGCTTGGGCACCTCATCGAGGAAGATAGATTCTCCGAAACTATGACCGGGGATGGAAGGTTTTGTTATCTTATCCACAGGATGGCACTTGGAACTGTTCGTATTCGAGACCTTGTTCAATTGTTGCGTGGCTACTGGGAAGGGCGGCTACTTGCCCGGACCACTTGAACCAGTATGCTGACAGTGTAGTAGCATGCATTAAATCAGATGAGGGCACGGATGGTGTAATCGAAAGGTGTTCTCCTGTGGACCATGAAAAGGGTAAAATATCAGAGGAGAATGTGAATCTTGACTAGAAGTACGATTGGAGCATAGACTACAGTGGTAACAGATGAAAGCTAAGCATTGGACTCGTTAGAATTGCGGAGAAGGCGATTGTATTTGAAGCATGGGAGCAGGTATACATGAATCTTGTGATCATCGTCATCACCGTTCTCAAATGTACTGATCCTGGGAAAGAGAACCGTGTACCGAGGAAGCTGTCAGCCGATCATTTGCCTGGTCATCACCCTAATCGTGGTAGATCACGTACCCCTCCAACTACCAAGAGGGCTGGGCCTTTTTAGCTGAATAGCGCAAATGTGCAGTGGCATGGCTGGACCAGAGCAACCGAACAACCTAAATTGTAGCGCCGGGAGCTGCCGTCTTGGCATGAACCACTGAAACACGCGATAGCTCCATGACAACTAGGTGTACAAGTATACAGATAATCGAGCTCCCTTCCGCGGCTCCTTTCCCTCCCTCAAAGCCTCTCTACAGAGACTTCTTGGAATTTGCGCCTATACCTCCACGACTATATTCGCTGACCCTTTCCAATCCAAGTGCTACGTGCTAAGGAGTGATATTGTAGTACTAATCTGTGGATGCTTTATGCGGAGTATGTCAGAAGGACTTGAGAGTATCTGTTTCGTCTCTCGAAATATTTGAAAGGAACCAAGGGGCCTACGGTCGACAGTGGGGAGATGGGCAGCAGTTTACAAAGGAGGCAATTGCTGGGAGGGAATGAGGTGACTATTCAGTCGTAGACTCGGGCAACCACTCACAATGGATGGTTGTCTTACCGCTGCTATTAGGCCCCCTTGATGGCTTCGGGTGCCATAATGACCTTGCCTTAGCGCAAGCTGGCTAATGTGTAGGCTCTCCAGAAAATATAGCGCACGCCCTACAGCACAGTCCCAGTAGGTGTAGGCCACTTGACCACTACATAAGCAACAGCACCTCCCAGTCTCTTCCTCGAACCTTTCCACCACTTCCCTCACGCTAAAACGCACTAACTGCAGCTCTCGTTGGCTGTGCTACCGCTGTCAGCTTCGCCCTGGTTTCAAGGCAGTGCCTGCACGCCCGACGCCACCTCGCCCTATTCTTGAGCCATACAACATCTGCCAAGACTGCACTATGGACGGAGCGGACTTTGATTGGAACGAACCTTTCGACTTCGACCTTTTCCTCAATGCTTCGCCCTCGGATGACGTTCAGGGCGAGGTACTTTCGTACGTTTTTTTTTTGGAACTAATTTGAGGGCGTGAAAGAAATAGTGCACTGTCACAATGGTCGGTGAGAACCCTTCGGTGTACTCCGGAAAACGCAACGTTCGACCATTTAGCTGGTACTTCTAGCCAGACCCACACCACGACCCCTTATGACACTTATGTACAACGCTTACCTACAACAATCGACCAGTATGGGTCCTTGATCACCAACACGAGTGGGAATTCCCGCAACGACAGTTCACCATACTTATGGCCAGAACCCGCCGTCGCTATGTCCAAGCGGAATTCGTTACCGACTTCAGACGCCGAAAGAGTCTTACCATATGATTATCAGCACTGCCTTTGCATGGCTTGCCTCTTCGTCGGCGTGCCAAATGAATGGACCGAAGGAATGTGGTGCCGCTTCCTGGGCTGCACATTCACTACCAACGTCCATAGTGACTACATCGCCCATGAACGAGACCACTTTCACGACCCGGGCAATCCGCTGTATCGCTGTGTAGAGCAATACTGTCCGTTCACCAGCAAGCGTTGGCCTGACCTCATCCGTCATTACAAAGTCAAGCACTGCAAGAAACCCAAGGAATTCCCGTGCCCTGTACCTTGGTGTAAATTTAGTGGTGATGGTGGCTTCGCTAGGAAGGATAAGTTGATGAGCCATTGTAAGAACGTTCACCAGCCTGGATTGATGCAATCGGTACATTCAGTGCAGAATACGGTGCCTGCTGTTGTTGCAAGCCAAGGGTCAGCTGGGCCAGGTTTGGGTCGCGGAAGTATGATTTAGAATGGGGACTCTTGCCGATTGAGGTCAAGGGGAAAGAGATTCGAGTTGATATTCACGGGTTGGCAGGGGGTGTACTGCAAGGGAATTTCATGACCAATTTGTCTTTGCTAGTTAGTACCTCACGATCGCTATATTCTTGAAGTTCTGCTTTGGTATGATGTTCTATCAGCTGTTGGTAAATATACCATGAATTATGCATGATGTCAATTGAGAAGCAAATGCACTCATTCAAAGCCAGTTCAAGTTTTACGTCGATGTCCTATTGCAGACCTCCCTTCATTACCCTCCCGTGGATACCCCTCATCTATCAATCCCTGCTCCTCACATAGCCTCTGCGCGTGGCACGTGTCACCCCTACCTAGCGACTGCATTTGGCTCAAAGTACTAACGAGATCGGTACATCGATCAATAGATCAGGTCAGTCGCTCCCCTGTCGTTGCAAGAGAAGTAAAATAAATATACTAACTGTCCGGAACGGTAGCCATTGCTGACGAGGCAATTGCAGGTTTCTATGATGGAGGACTCAATGGAAGAGACTATGGAGGAATTTCTTGTCTCTCAGATGGAATATGATTTCTCATCGAACGTGATCTATGCATCTGCAATGCATGCTGATTTGCATTTCTATCTGGATTGATTTTTGCTAGATCCGCTGGCGAGGCTCCGAAGCTCGACCGCCTCCTCAACGTTGCCGCGCCGGTCCGTCGAGCTTCACCATAGTAAAGCAGGGTTGATTAATCCAAATCCAAATCGAGATGAAGCCGTGGTGATTAACGTGTGATTTTAAGGATAATTTGGGTAGAGAGGTAACTATATGAACCGAAGTAATTCAATGGCTTTTAATAGGGAAGACTCATGAAAGGCTTCAGCTTGGCAAAAATATGGTGTCTTGCATAGAAATCATGGACCCTCAATATACGGAGTAGACACATGCAATAGGTCTTTACATGAGGGGGAGAAAGCTAATCCCGCTGGATTCATACGAGATGGCTGGGCGGACAATGCTCTGAACAGTCGCCCAAGGCCCACCTCTTGGGAAGCCATCCTAATTATTTCTGTTCATGGTCTTTTGTTAGCTCCTTTCAAGTGTCGATAATTCGAGGATCTATGCTTATTTTCATTGGTAAATAAGGCAAAGCTGCGTCATAGAGAGCGTTCGTGTGCTTAGGAAATTTAGAGCAACGCGTGGCATTTCCTACTCCGGGAACAAGGTTAGAGCCAATAGATCGCGGCGTTGCAAACTGTGTCTCGAAGAGGTAAAGCGTAACGCCACATCCGCTCCAGAACCGTCCAATTCCAGAAGCATTGGTATAGCATCAAATTTCCCATTGACAGAAGACCGATGAAGTCTTGAGTAATGACTGAAGACGGCACATATTGAAGATCGGGCCTGTCTAGGCGGTCGTAGCGTGCTATCGATAATGTCAATGGCATTCCGGAAGCCGATGGCGAATCTTAGTAGAGGACCCAGATGGCACCCTCCCCGTCTATCAAATAACGGTTCTTGCGTCTTCTTCTTCAATCCTGTCCTTTTAAGTGCTTTTCATTCCTTCTTCCTGCGCCTTCTTGACCAGCGGTACTACTATGATGATCTTGCGGTTTCTTTCATTACTTCTTCTCAGCCTTTGCAGTTCCTGCAGCGCCTACTGGTGGCGCGACGGATGGCGAGATGATGAACGGGGGTGCCAACAGCAGACTGTTCGCATCACGGAGACTGTAACGGAGACAAGAACGAGGACGGCGCAGTGCCTGATTTTCGGGACATCGTCAGCATCTAGTGTACATCCAAGTGCTACCTCCCCTTCGACCATTTCGAGCGCCCATTCAGCTACCAGCTCGTATCACACGGTCTCACAATCAACAAGCCATCCCACACAGTCAACAAGCCATGGCACTCAATCAACAAACCATGGCACTCAATCAACAAGCCATGGCACTCTATCAACAAGCCATGCCACACAATCAACAAGCCATGGCACTCTATCAACAAGCCATGCCACGCAATCAACAAGCCATGCCACTCTATCAACAAGCCATGCCACTCAATCAACAAGCCGTGCCACATCGATGAGCCAAGAAGCTAGCTCATCGCCCGCTCCGTCATCCTCTGTCTCTACGCCCAGCGCCTCGAGCAGTGCTAACTCATCCCCCACATCAGCACACAGCAGCAGCGCCTCAAGTCTCGCTAATTCATCCCCAACATCGTCTACATCAGTCTGCTCCACCCTCAGCAGGAGTGTCTCGAGCCTCGTGACCTCATCCCCTACAGCTTCTACATCAGTCTCTTCAGTATCCTCTTCAGCATCCTCTGCAGGATCCACAGCCACGCCTTTTCTTATACTAGCCAACTCCCCCTCCTCACCGTCAACCAACCAAAACTACGCCTTACTTGCCTCAGACGGTTCGCTGACCTTCACTACCAACGAACCTACATCTGCTACCTCCTTCACCCTCTCGTCTGCCGGTAATCTCATAGCCAATGGTCTCTACGCGCAAGTCTCCGCACCCACAAATGGCGTCTCCGAAGTCCAATTCCTCTCGCCTCTCACCAAGCGCCAAGCGGCAGGCGGGACTCCACTTACCTGCACCGTGACGGCCTCCGATATTGGTGCCCCTCTGCTCAGCTGTTCAGCAGACAGCTCCACTGCCGAACAAGTATGCGGGCAGTCCTTTTACCTTGGCGCCACTGACGTATGCGAGCCGCTAATTCTTGCGACCTATGACCCAGCTACAGCAACTACATCTGGAGGAAGTGGCGCTGGAACACCAGGCACGCCATCAGCATCATTTGAATTGCAATACAACACCGCTACGGCCACCAATGGGTATTATGCGCTCTATTATACGTCGGCGGGGAACACCGTGCTAGCTTTCGCTGGCTATGGGCATGGAGCGACGTTCTCGCTTGATGGGTCAGGGCACTTGCTGAGTGTAGGCCCGACTGCGTCAGGGGCTGTAGTAACGTACGCGGCTGTGTTTGAAGTTGGGAGTACATTTGGGCCCGTGGTCGAGCAGACTGGGACTGTGCCGGCGGGTTATGTGGCTATTGTATGTACTATGGACAGTACTACAAACACACTGAGCTGTGCGGATGGTGCAACTGGGGTGAACACGGTATTGCAGATATGTGATAGTGATATCCTGTACTTGGGGACTGCGCTTGGAAGTGGATGTACTATTCCGGTTTTGACGACTGTTGCGACTTCTTAGGCCGGTAATGAAATGCGTAATGGATGGTGAAGCTCATTGGAAGTGGGTGTAACTATATAAGAGAACGTCTCGTCATGTCCGTAGGCCTAATATAATATCTTCAGTACGACAATTTGACAGTTTATTTTGCAAACGGACTAGAGCTGAAAGCGAGGTCGTAAAGAAAAAGATATTCTTAAGTAGGCATAGAATCTAATTTAGCGCTCGTACTCAATTTAACTGTTTGGAAAGTTTTGATTTCGTCTATGATTTTCTTCTCGAGAAAATCGTGGCTGCCAATAAACCCGAGTCCTGGTTTGTTGAGCCGTCTCCGGATCAGCTACAAATCCGTATGGGAAACAGCAATCGCAATCAATACTCACCCCCAAAGGTATCTTACTTATGAGGCCTTGGTCTTTAACGACAACGTAGCCTAAGAAATCAGGACTCAGGAACGTATCCCGTGAGTTATCCAGGGCTACGAGTACCACGGCTGGGCAACACGACCGTTATGATCCACTGCCTTTGCTCTGCAGCGCGTAATATAGAGCGCTTCGTGGGAGTTTGTGCAGGCACAATGCATTTGTCCGTGACATAACAGAGTTCTGGGCAAAGAGGGATGAATCACTATCATGCATGATTAAATTCGGTGTAAATGCTTATCAGATAAGCGGCATGTGTGGATTCGAACCTCCCCTCCCTTGGGGGCCACTTCTGTCTCTTTCCGTCCGATCTGTGCAGATAATAGCTACATCGTACACTTCAACCACAACCATGTCGAACACGAAATGAAGGATGACCGTATTTTATTGAAGGCTTTTGCTATCCCATCAATTGCGAACATCATTCGTCCAGCTGCACGTAATTCGCAGGGAAGAGGCCCTGCTGCCCTCGGTACTCACCAGACCACCAATCTTCGTCTGGGAACTCCTGCGAGGCATTAGTACAATGAGAAAGAGCACGGATACAAAATGATTACGTACTATCCCTGAGATCTTCGCACCCTCAGGAAAGCTCAACTCGTTCCCTTCTGCTGCCTCATAGTCATATAGTGCGGTAGCTGTTGCCCCTTGGCTGGACTCGGCGCCTCCACCGTGTTGCTGCTCTGGCTCAGGCTCAGGCTCAGGCTCAGCTTGGTGTGCTGCCTGTCCACCGGCCCCTCCATCCTCCATGAGTTCCACGTAATTGCTTGGGAAAAGCCCTGTCTCTCCTCGAGGATTTTGACCCATCCACCAGTCCTCGTCCACCATCTCAATGTTGGTGACATATTCTCCTTCCCTCAGCTCCAACTCATTATCTTCTGCTTTTTCGTAGTCATATTGCACCAGTGCTCGCTTTCCACTCTCGTGTGCTCCAGGGTGCGCTGCCTCGGCGGCCTGTTCACCAAATGACGCGGCCGCAGCGGCTTCACCTGCTCTCCGCGCAGGGTCGTTACCTGCTGGCTCGTCTGTGAGATCGTCTTCATGAGGTATCGCTTGTGCAAGGGAGCGCGCAGGCATGGCTGGTGGCGGGGAGAATTGCTCGTCTCGTGCATCTTCAATGTCCTGCTCGTTATGTCCTCTACTAACGGGCATCGCAACACGTATTGGAGAACCTGAATCCATAGCTGGAGGTGTAGGTGGCGTAGGACTCCGCGGTGGCTGTGCCGGCGGAGTAGGCATGCTCGGTGCCTCTTCTTCTGTCTGTGGAGGTCGCGAAGGTAGGCCAGGAATGGGTATCCCACGGCCCACATTAGGCTTGCTGGAAGTATCCAAAGGTGGAGGGCTCGGCGCACGACCAGCCGAGCCGACATTCGCAGCACCCATCGGAGGCGCACCTTTGAAGCGGTCTCGAATAGCGCCGACGCCACCGGCTGGAGAAGATGGAGCCTCCGCTTGAGCTTCATCATCTCCGGTGTGTTGCTCATCTAAGCTAGTATTCGACTGACCTGTACGACTAATCTGGACAGGAGCCCAGCTTTTGCCTGAATATCCGCTTTTCCATTCTCCACCTCCTGACGTTTGACTGGCAATAGGCGGCGCCGGCACCTGCTGAGAAGTATCATGTGTTCCGCTAAGTCCTCGTTCCCGTGCTTTCTTTTCGGCCCAGACTTGCGCCGGTGTCTTCCCACCTCGATCAGCAAAGGTTCTGCCTACTCCCACAGGCGGAGCAACAGGTGTGGGTTTAGATTCTAGGCCAAAGCCAGTTGGCGTTGGAGCTTTGGTTCCTGCAAATGAACTGGTGCCAGCCCCGAAGCGATTGGCAACCTTAGGCTTAGGCAAAGAGGTAAGACGCTCTGAGCTTGAAAATGGGATAGGTCGGTCTGAATGCACTTTCCGATCCTCGTTTTCATCGCTGACACGGCCTGAGTTGCCAGTGGCCGCAGGAGAAATACTGCTTGGGGGCGATGTTGCGCCCTCTGACGGCTTCTGCGCTCTCGCCCTTATCGCAGCAATGTCAACTTTTCCGACCGGCTCGTAGGAGCCTTTCACCGGAGTAGGCCTGTCGTCATTTTTACTGCTCTGCTCTTGAGCTTGCCTTCGCAAAGCAGCAATGTCGACTTTCCCAACTGGCTGGTACCCCCCCTTTACAACGTCGCTATTCCGAGATGTATCATCATTATCGCGATTACCGTTGAAACGAGAAGGCTCCTGCTTTTGCGAGCTTAGGTCACGCATGTTCACCTTCGTGGGTTGATAGGAAGATTGGACTTTCTCAAGTTGTGTTCGAGTGACTGGGGGCGCATCAGCGCCCCACCCATCTTCGTCGACATTTGCGTTTTTTGGAGCATCCGCACGCAGCTGTGATTTAGCCAAGGGATTGAAATGACTGCCACCGCCTCCACTGCTGCGTGTGGGTGTAAAAGCAGGTTTCGAGGCCACAGGAGGCTGAAGGCCACTACTGCCAGAAGTTGCTGAGCCACCAGAGTATTTGGAGCCTGAGGCATCAGATACTTTTTGGACAATAGATTCGGGGGTAAGGTCGCGATCTGAACGAGCAGTAATCTGGACATGGTACCCCTGGCAAGTGTCAGTCTATTGTAGTAGTAACACGTAGCATATTCGAATCACAAACGTGAAGCACTTTCGACACAGCTGCCAGATGACTTGTGAAATAGCCCTTGGTCCGTTCAGGCACGCCCTCCCCACACCAGCCGATGAGAACAGACTTTGGTAGCGTAGTATTGGGATCCTTGACTTTAGCAAACGCAAACTGGATTTTGCCATCGGAGAACTCGTCTATGAGGTCGACTAGCTCACCCTCTACAGCAGATTCAGCTTTTAAGCGTGTCGCAGCCACAAGTAATGTACTCACCACCAGTACTCTGCACTTTTAGCACACTTTCCTTGCCTCCCCCATCTTGCTGGAAGGCATTAGCTAGAGGAGCAGAGACAGAGAACACGGCCCATTGCCCATAAGTCGCGGACTTGGAGGCACCGCCCGTGGGGGGAGGCGCGTTGATGATAGATTGGTAGCTTTTTGATATAGACGGACCATTCGTCGATAAGTTTAATGTTGCCATGTTTGCGGCCTGAAGCTTGGTATTGCTGGAATCAAAGTAGCCTACCAGAGAGATGACACCCCAGAAACATCTCCAATTCTATATATGTAGATTGTGGTAATCTTTGTCCAAGCTGCCTGAAGCTGAACCTGCCTGGGCTTAGTTACGGTGTACTATACCAGAAATCTCTAGATGCGTGATCAAGTTGCGTCGTTATGGTCAGCCGTAGAATAGCTTAGCGTCTCCACAGAGATCTGCGACAACGCTAAAAGTTTTCAAGGCGAGCGCATCCTAGTCCGCCTCACATTCTTTTCAACCTCATACGCCCGTCAAAGCAGCTCTCCAATCTCTCCATATACCCAACTTTCCTTCTCTGCGCCTACCTTTGTCTCTGTCAAATACAACAGTCGTCTTGCGCAGCTTCTCTGCGTCCTGATACATCACTCCGCGTTTCTCGCAGCTGGTCGCTCTCTAACCTGTGGTCTTGCTAGGCCCTAGGTTGCCTCGAGACTATTCCTGTCCTTGACCCTCTCCACTTCTATACTTTCCCTGGTGTTAAACCATACAGACTTCTTCATGTTTCCGCTTTTATAGTGCTCTAATCTTTCCTTGCTGTCATTGTGAGCTGCGACATCCCTGCGGGTTGGACACAGAATCTCCTCTCCTCCCTATCAAGCTTCCAAGGGCTCCTTTATAGGGCCTCGCGCCATGATAACCACCTCCAGTCATGAACTTATCTCCCAGAAGTACAGTTTCTTCCGATCTATATTCCCCACTTGAACCAGCAAATCCAGATGCGCAATCATTACCTGGACAGACGGACTCACTGGCAAATGATGATTTACAATCTTCGCTGGGGATTGCGCCGGATGATGCAGAGGAGTCTGGTTCGGACGCGATGCAAGGGCTAGACTCAGGTGACCAGGCGTCTAGGCCTTCTAGTGCTGGTAGTGCTTCTATTCCAAACTCCGTCCCTGGGATGTCTCATAAAAGGAAACGGGGACAAGATATAGAAGACGAAGACGCCATAGATGACCAGGAAGGCATCCTGTTCCGAGGCCACATCAACGGTGTGCGTTTCCGTAGTCGTACAGACAGCCAGGATTCCAGGAATCAGCTGCCTTCCCTTAGGCCGGCTGGACTGTCCATGATTGAGCACTCAAGATTCAAGCGATCCAAGACCAAAGGCCAAGCTTTAGGATCCGAAATTGGAGCACAACTCTTTTCCAAATCTTCTGCATTGCCTGCTATCCTCTGGCAACACGTTCTGTGTTACGTCCCTCCAGTATTTCTTGGACGTTTGTTGCGGGTCAATCATGCTTTCAATACCTATCTGACGCCTGGAAAAGCCGTCGAGGATTCTAGAGTGTTGCCTAATAGCATAATACAGCCCCTTAAAGCAGAAGATATCTGGATAGCGTCCCGCAAAAGGTTCGCGGCCGGTCTCCCACGACCAATGCATGGAATGGAAGAGTTAGATATGTGGAGGCTGCTCCGGGGGCAGAACTGCCAAATATGTGACAAAAACAAAGAGGCGATTCCTGCCTCAAATATGGAAACCCCTTGGGAGTGCGGACCTGGAGATACTAGCGTTCGAATAATCTGGCCATTTGCCGTAAGATGCTGTGGACCATGTCTTCGCGACGTGTCAAAAAAGGTATCTTCTACTGCTTCATACTAACTAATTGTTGGTGATTGATTTCGCTAAATTGAGCAGGAAATGGATCTCTTTCTTTCCACGGACTGTCCTTCCTTTCTCCTGCAGGCCCTCCCTTTCGCTTTCGTGACAGAAACAAATCATTATATTGCCCACAGTGTTCTAAAGAATGCAGCAGCTCCTCCTCTGGTTCCCTTGACAAAGCGCTATTATAAGCCACATATAGAAGAGATCAAGCGTCAATTCGAAGATGCAAAGGAGCTTGGCACCGCCTCTGCAGAGGAATGGATTAAGGGTTTGGCCTCCCGGGGCCAGGAGCGACTGGAGGAGATCATTCGCTGGGAGCAATGGGAATCCAAAGGAGGCTTGAAAAAAGTGAATGCCAGACCTAAGGTCCACGTCCAGGCCGGGAACAGGGTCGCGAAACCGGAGACTCATTCTGAGCGATCGACTCCACAAAGCATGGCCGTTTCAGCAAGACTAGAGGGTGGTCAGGCGAGTCCAGCTCCGCTGACCTCTATAGACGCAGTGCACTTCGCCGCGGGCGTTGCTACACGTATGTAGAGATACTTCGTTTCATGAAAACCATCATTTATATAGATCGTCGCTGACTGGCTCCCTCAGCGCCCTTACAGCATCCTTGGACTTCTACCGCCCCACCCCTGGTTGGTACACAACACGGATCCCAAACCCCATTTCTTCAGCTTCGGACAGCACGTGATACTCGGGATGTCAACGAAGCCAAAGCTGCTCGGAAAGCAGCAATTGAGCGTCGCTGTGCAGCTCTGGAACCTCCACTATTGCCAAGCGTGTTGAACCATATGGATTCCTTCCAGGCGGCCAAGCAGATAACGCAGCCATTAACAGAACAAGCCTGGGAAATCCTCAAGCCACGTCTCCTTGCTCAGCGTCCGTATGCCGAGCGGAAGGAGAGGGAGCGCGTGCAGCAAACTGAAGTGCTTGCAGAAGAATACAAACAGCGCCGACACCAAGAAGCTCAACTGAAAGAGACCAAGGAAAACTTCGACCGCGAGTGGGAAACCTTTCAAAGTCCGGTTCGGAGTCGAATTGGAACTTTGGCAGACGAGATCATTGAGACTAAATGGACAGGAGCCAGACATCTTACGAAGGATAAGTGTCCAAGATTTGCAGCTGATGTATTGGTAAATGTGCGCCAACGTTTCTATGCCGATATTGCACGAGAAGACGAGGCTGCTCTCTCTACCGGAAGGCCTGTCAAAGTTGATCCGCCCAATGGACCGCCAACGAGGAAGCTAATCCTTGAAAACATGAAATGGCTTTTCGACACGAAGATCAAGCCATTGACGGACCACTTACAGAGGGAATTGTTCCTTTGCAATGGATGCGATGGCAAATTCTACGGCTTTGAGGGGGTGATCCAGCATTATGCCGCAAAACATACCACCACCCTTAGTATGGGAAACATTGTGGTGCACTGGCGTGCTGAGTGGCCCGAGAACCCACCGTTCAACCCCAATCCTAGCGAAGCAAAATCGGCTTATTACAAAGTACCAACGCCTGCAGGTCCTACACAAGGCCCCAGTACTCGAGATCCACTTGGCCAATCGACTTATAACCTGGCTCGAGAGACCAGCGCTCCCGTTATACCTCAACGCATTGACAACAGTCAATATTCTAATCCAAGATACTCAACGACGTATGCTCCGCCTCTTCCAGAAAGCCGATCCCAGATGTTTCCTGCTCAGAATGCGCCTTATAGTACCAGCACAAGCTATGCCGGTTATACCGGCCATTCCGGGACTCCAACTCCCTATGCAAACATACCTGGTAATTACAACACGTACCCAAGCTTGCCTCAGGCGCCGGGCTCAGCATGTTTTGTTTCCTCTAACCCTATACAATCGGCATATCCCGCATTCGCGCAAGTGCAAGCCAACACGACTTCGCAGGCTTTCATTCCTGCTCCCAATCCAAATTCCTACGTTAATGGTCAATATCCCCCTACCAACTTGACGAACGGCTTCCCACCCAATCACGCTCCGAATGTGTCCAGCCAGGTGTCTGATCTCTACCAACGGCAAATGGACGAGATGGCTAAACACGCAAAGGATGTCTTCACAAGCATCGGCGGAGTCAAAGATCTTCCAGGCAGCGTAAGGATCTATACAGTAATTCAGCACACCGTGTCTAGGTTTAAAGCAACCTTTCCCAATGAGCCCAACTTATCCATGTTCATCGATGGTCTTGATCACAACGCTGTTATGAGGCCTGTCAGAAGCGTCAATGGACTGGGTTGCAAAACCTGCATCAAAGTCGGTACCAGCGCGAAGCTGTACACCTTGCCTCATTTGGTCAATCACTTTCGCTCGGTACACGTTGAAGGACTCAGCATAGCTCACGGCCCAGAGATCGACTGGAAACGTGACATGATAGATTTGCCAGAGCCTTCAATAATCTCCAACCTCGTCAATGCCCCTGGTATGACTGATACCAAATTAAGCTTGATAGCCTGGGCATTCCCGGAAGCATTCCCTGCCCCGTTACCTAGTATGAGAGGGAAACTGAATACGGGGCCGCTTCCGATATACAGGAAGGAACTTGACAGTCTCTCGAAAGTGCCTCCCACAATCACCTCTAGACCTATGACTGATCTTTCCACTCACTTCCAATTCCAGTCAAATGATCAGCCTTACATCCAGCCTAACAGCGAATACCGGCCATCGTCGCGAGGAACCTCATCCGACCCACTCGAACCCCCAGGTGAGGACGAATATGATCCTCACAGACCAGCATTATTAGGCAAGACTTTGGTAGTTGAGCCCGGTCCTACTAGTCAGCTCCCGAAAGCAATTAGAACACCAGTGTTACAGAATGGCCACCGGTCCTCTTTCCAGGCTCGGTTGGACAGCCCTCAATACGCAAGTCCTGTCAGCGACAGAGTCTCCTACGATAACGCTAGCAAAGCGCGACTTCCATATAGTGAAAGTTATACAGACAGACTGATTGATCGCATTGAGCCAGTGGGCCAACCCTACTCTCCAAGACCGGACTTACCCTCTCGCTCGAGCAAGCAAATTGGCCAGCGAGCGGTAGAGCAGAGCACACAACATCGTCTTGGGGACCGAGAAGAGAAGGATGCTCCTATGGAGTATGGCGCTAATTATGGTGCTGTTTCTGAGGATGACAAAACTGGACAGACCTGGAGGCCTTTGAGACAAGGCCCGCACACCCCATCGCCAGCCGAGGCGACAATAACCGCGGAGAGGTTCCCAGGCGACATCGGTCCAAAACAGGACTCCCGACGCACTCAAGAAGGCTTCATCTCCGAGCGCGATGTCGAAAGACACCTTGAGGTTCCATGGCTTGATGAACCGCACGTCAAGCGGCGTCAAACGTATTTTGGGGAGGGTACTACTTACGATCAAGCGTTGGCTAATGGGGCTCATGTCGAACACAGACGCGCAGGCCCGTCGGATTCAAGAAATGGCGATGAAAAGATAGCCCGTCCAAGACCGGGTTCCCTTCCCCAATACTATGAGGAGTATCGTCCATCTGCCCACATTCAGATACCGTTGAGAACGATCAGAGCAGAGGGAAGTCCGACGGTGCGCTTCTCTCCTTATGAATCCAGTCAGCCAGCTGTAATCCATGAACGACACGAATTGAACAGCAGCGCATTGAAAAGGCCTCGCAGCGGCACCCATTCAAACAAAAACACAAATACTCAGCAATACCGCGAGGCACCGGAATCTACGCACAATAGTCCTGTCGAGACAAGTCTCTACCACCCACGCAGTCCCGTAGAAGAGGACAGAGGTGAGGGCGTTTACCAAACCCAGTCACCATCTCTACGCAGACAAAGCCACCCCCGGCGACTTGTTCCCTATGAATACCCTGCGCCGACGCGTATTGAGTACGTGGATGAACGCGACATACCTGAAGATCGATACCCGCCCCGTATTCAGTATATCAGATACGAAGATCCGGTTCCCAGAGAGCCTACCCGTTACGTTGTGACTCGGCCTGTCGAGCAGCTGGAACCAGAGGTCGTCCGCTACGAGCATGCCTATGCTGAACAGCCCGTCTACGAGCGGAATAGCCAGGTGTTCCACGCTTCTCAAAGATTTTATCGCCAGTAGTCGACTCGGACTATTGCAAGTCCATTGTTGAACTATGAGAATGTTCCTACACTCATGGTTCAAGCAACCGTGGTATTTGGCGGTGCGCAAAGTGAACTCGATGTTTCCGCTTCTTGCTCTGGCAGAGCAAGCTTACTTTTTCCAAGCAGGAGCTTTCTTGTTGTTCGGTTGATGGGATCTATTCCACCTTCTCCTCTCATCATCCGCCTCTTTCATACAAAGAAAGCTCAATAATCTGCATCTCACATGAGCATCGTGAGATTTTTATAAACATACCTTGTTTCGACACAATCTCCTTTATGGCTCAATCACTCTTGGAGTTTGCCTAAGAGAGATGCACTAGATTTGACAACTTTCTCTTACTCTAACCTTCCTTCTAATTGCTCATGGTCATGTTAGAGCCTGCGTCTCACCAGTATCATTATATCCTAGGTGGCATATAGCGATTGTACTTGTTCTCAGCATGCCGCAATGGGTATGTCCCATTGTACATTGTATGATAGCGCGGGCGTTGTTGGCTAGGCCATGTATTCTACCGACAACTGAGAAAAGGCTTAGACCTTGAACGACTCAGGAGATTTGTACCAATTTTCAAAATCCGTATCAAAGTCCACCCTTTCAAGAACGGGTTTTGCATGAGCTAGTAATACGATTGATGTGCAGCATTTGATATAAACCCCGTCCTTGACATAGATGCTATCTGGGCCCGTAGAACCTTCGCACACGCGCTCATTTGGAATAGCAAAGGGCTAAACCTTGTAGTGTTCGTATTTGTATCCTCGAAGCGGTCCTGAACTCGTCATCTACTATGTGGGTATTACAGCATTTTTTTCGGTTTATTTGATCTCGTAAGGCTGATTATCGGCATAAAACGCTCCTCCTGTTCTCGAGTCTCATTCCTTGCAGGTTAGTAGACTTTCCATTCTCTTTTCAAATGCAAGTAGCACAAACCATCTAACGAGTGATATACAGCTATAACTAGATTATAAGGTTATGCAGTCTGATGAAGAGCAAGATCTCAGAGCTGGCCAGTGGGGTTACCCACGCGAGAGGACAGACGAGAGCCCACGACCACCCGGTTACGTACAACATGGTACAGGGGAGACAACACCGTCGAATGAGATCGAACACAATGGCATACACCTAGACGGCGATGCACAGACGGCATACTACGACGCTGCTCAGGAAAAGTCCCTTAGCCATCAGGAGGCAAAATTGTTTTACCAGAGACACCAGCTAGAGGAAGCGGAGGCACAGAGCCCGTTAGGCCGGGCAAGAACATATTCTACGACCTTCGATGTGGACGGAGGCTTGAGTCGGACAACCAGTACGGCGTCGCGACCAAGTGGACGGGGCTATGCTCAAAGAGATCGGAACTGGAAGCTAAACACACCAACGCTAGAATCAAGTCTACAATCCCCAAGTATTAATGGTACAGATATCGCTGCTATCGATGACGACGGTGCAGTTGCGAGCGACCACGCCGATGCAGATGAGAGCGCCGGGCATGGGACTACATTTGGAAGCGAGGTTGAAGATCAAGCAGCACCAGGGTCAGATATTTCTCCGGAACTAAGCGCCATCTCGATCAACATCAAGAAGGTTCTGCATTTACGGCACAAATATATTGGTCTTTCTCTACAGGGATCAAATGACAATCCCAAAGATAGTCCTGACTGGAAGATCTACCCACAACCCCCACAACCTACTTGGGATGAGAATAAAAATCGTCCTATCAATCAGCCTTCCGCCTCAAATAGCCTGAGTAGCAGCAGAGTATTTCCTTCAGAGCCGGAGCGGTTGTCCAGCGACGATCTGTCCTCCAATTCCTTCATAAAAAACTCCGCACAGCAACAAGATATATCACCTACGGTGAAACAAAGAAAACCTGGCCAAGATATTGGAGAGGACTTTGATATGAAAGACCTCCTACCATTGCCAGGTCGGGACGAGCGCATGTCCTTTGAGCTCGACCAAGGCAGTGTCTATCAAATCTTTGAGCCCTCACAAAACCCGTCCAATAAATGTCCAGCCGTAAGAGTGCCAACCTTACGTGACTACTATATGGACATGGAGGACATCCAGAAAGTCTCGTCCGATGGGCCCACTAAAAGCTTTGCTTATCGACAGCTGGACATCTTAGAGGGCAAATTCCATCTATACTTCTTAGTCAACTCATACCAAGAGACCGCAGACTGCAAAAGGGTCCCACACAGAGACTTCTACAACGTTCGGAAAGTTGACACTCATGTACATCATTCGGCATGTATGAACCAGAAGCATTTACTACGCTTCATTAAAAGCAAAATGAAGAAGTCCCCTGACGAGGTTGTCATGTACCGAGACAATAAGCACTTGACTCTCAAGCAAGTCTTTGAGAGCATTCACTTGACCGCTTACGATTTAAGTATTGATACTCTAGACATGCATGTATGCCGTGCTAATCCTTCCATATTGCCAAGCCGTTGCACTGATCTACTACTAGGCTCACACTGATTCCTTTCATCGATTTGACAAGTTCAATCTTAAGTACAATCCTATCGGAGAGTCCAGGTTGAGGGAGATCTTCCTAAAGACCGACAACTACATTGAGGGACGCTATTTAGCTGAAATCACCAAAGAGGTCATCTCGGATCTCGAGTCCAGCAAGTATCAATTCGTCGAGTGGAGAGTGTCTATATACGGTAGATCAATCGATGAATGGGACAAACTTGCTGCGTGGGTCATAGATAATAAGTTGATCTCGCACAACGTACGTTGGCTTATACAGATTCCTCGACTTTTCAGTATGTATAAAGCCAATGGTCAGATGGAAACATTTGAGGAAATCCTTATCAACATTTTCCAACCACTCTATGAAGCCACTCAAGACCCTACAAGCCATCCCAAGCTTCATGTATTTCTGCAGCGGGTAGTTGGCTTTGACAGCGTTGATGACGAGAGCAAACTCGAGACTCGGTTGTATAGGAAATTTCCACCGCCAAGAGAATGGAGCACCAAGCAGAATCCTCCATACACTTATTGGATATACCACTTATTCGCTAACATGGCGTCTTTGAACAATTGGCGAAAACGCCGGAGTTTCAATACATTCGTCCTCCGACCTCATTGCGGTGAGGCGGGAGATGTAGATCACTTAGCAGCTGCAGTTCTGTGCTGTCATAGCATAAGCCATGGCTTACTGCTCAGGAAAGTACCGCTGTTGCAGTACATCTTCTATCTGGACCAGATTGGAATTGCAATGTCACCTCTGAGTAACAATGCCCTTTTCCTCGCGTACGAAAGGAATCCGTTCTTAAAATACTTCAAGCGCGGTCTCAACGTCTCTCTCTCCACCGATGATCCCCTGCAATTTGCCTTCACCAAAGAGCCCCTGATCGAGGAATACTCCGTGGCTGCGCAGATCTACAGACTAAGTGCTGTAGACATGTGCGAGCTGGCCCACCACTCAGTAATCCAGAGCGGCTTCGAGCACGAGCTGAAGCAGCGCTGGCTCGGTCCTGACTACCATCTCCCTGGGGTGAGAGGCAACAATGTAGCAAAAAGCAACGTGCCGAACATCAGAGAGAAGTTCCGACAAGACACCCTAGACGGAGAACTTGCCTTGTGAGTGTTTCTCTACCTACGCTACCAATAACTCTACCTCCCCAAACTTACCTCATTTCACAGGCTTGACCGATACGCCACCGCGTTCGGCACCCTTCAGTCCCTCCAGTCGCCCTCCTCGCCTCGGCTCTCAGTACATTCCAACCTCCCCACCCGAACCCACCGCCTCCCGCCCCTCCACTCCAACTCCGACGTTAAAAACCTAGACAGCCACACCCGCCCGCGCTCTTCACACAATCAACCACCAGGCCGCTCCTCCTCGATGATCATGTCCCCCTCCTGGCTCGATGGCATGAACCCGCCGCCTCCACGCATTTTCCCAGGGGTGGTGCAGGAAAGGACAAGGAGGGGGAGTTTGAGGCAGGGGAGTATGTCGGAGAAAGATGTGGGAGAGGCTATTATGCCTATAGTGGGGGCTGGGGGAAAGGCAATGGGGTGGGAGGGGAGTGATAAGAGTGTGAGTGAAAGTGTGAAGGAGGAGGATGATGAGGAGGCTGGGGTTTAGGTTGAGAAAGGGCGAGGGGAATGAATCGAAGATGATGCGGGATTGGATAAGGCCAGATTTCGATAGGCTTTGTGAGCTAGGAGTTGTCTACTGGGGTGTTGTCTGCTAGGAGACTGCTTGCGTAAAGACTTTGCTGGAAGCGGGATAAGTGCAGCAGTTAGACTACCATCTGCAAGAAGCAGCCTTCTTAAAAGCTCTCCTTTCCATAAAGCAGCTAGCATTCTTCTATATAATTCTATGCGTCAAAGCTAAGTTGGAATGGACTAAAAGCCCATGAAAGCCAACTAATCATCCACAATATCGTCGTCACTGAGCCAAAGCCTCCCCACCTCCTCCTCAACCGGCATTACAAGTGTCTCCGGCTCCTTCACGCCCTGCCTAACGCTCTTCATCGCCACGGACTCTCGTGGCCTACCATCCGCAGGCCGATCAATCGTCCATTGCATGGTGGAAACTGCATCATCTATATCTTCGGCGTCAGAGACATCGTTGTCACGGGTGCTGATACCGTGAAACTGTGTGATTTTTTCGAGCTGGGAGAGATGTGGCGATGGATTTCGTTGTTCGATTTTCGTGATGTATGGGAGGCGTTCGAGGATGAGTTCGGATTTTGTGCAGTCGAGAAAAAAACGCACAGGCTTAGTGTCCGTTGAGGTTGCTTTCAGTGCTGTGGATTGGAAGTGGTGGTGAGTGCTGCTGAAGATACCAGCTCTGAATTGCTTACTCCACGCATCAACTATGCTCTCGATCTCCTCCGTCTGCTTCGATAATCGCGCGGAGGTAGGGTAGAACATCTTGTACGTATCATTCTTTGCCCCACTGTTGCCAGGGAAGGGATGTGCTCGTCGCTTCACAGGGTCAGGTAGGGCAAATAATAAGCCACGGACTGCAAGCTGGAAGGCAATTTCGTCTTGCCGAAGCGAATCAGATGCCGCTCCCTGGAATGAGCGGCCACCAAAGTCTCCGAACCGACGGCCTTGGGGAGAGAGAAGTAAGTCGCTGTCTGAAAGGGCATCCAGACAGCCATTGAGAGACTCTGTGAAGTTTGTGCCTTCGCAAGACATGACGTAGTTTTCGTGGAGAGCAGCCACGAAGGTGCTCGTATCCGTGCCAGTCTCATTGATAAGTTGATCGACGGAGACCTGAGGGATTCGCAGTCGTGCGTGCTCCGGCATATGATTGGGTGGCTGTACTAAAGACTCTCCTTGAGGATCATTTCGAATGGGCTCGCCGCGCTTGTTGTAGACTACTTTACCCACAGCATGGAAAAGACCAAGGCTGGATTCCCGTTGGGTAGCTATCTCCAATGCCTGCTTCTCGATCTTCGAAACGGTAGACAAGGCATTGGCACCCTTTTTAGTTCTAGAGGCAACGCTACCACCCGGGTCACCATCATCTCCTCGAATACAAAGAAACTCCAAGGAGCCAATGGCACTGCGGACATCGCCAGCTTCGCCTAGTCTTTTCAGAACAGACGGCCCCAGTACTCTTCGTCGCCCGGAATGCCTGGCTTCTTTCTGGCATATAAGGTCAAGTGCCTTAGTGAGCAACGTGGGCGCAATAGGGTTGAACTCAATAGTGCTCACACCTGGATGGCTCAGGACATCAGCGCCTAAAAGCCTGTGAGCTGTGAAGCTATCGCTGGCAGTTGTGGTACTATTTATACGGGTTTCGGTGATTATCATTACCATAGGCGTAATGTTCTCAAGGGGTTCCTTCTCTTTCGAGGACATAGCTCCCATGGAAGGCGTGTTGGTCGCCAGAAACTGAACAATGCTTGACCGAAAAGCTTTCAAGACGCTGGAGGTGCTTAAAAAAGTATTCGGAAAGTCTTCCAGTAAGATGACCTTCCTTCTCGTACTCTTCCCGTCACCATCAGAGGTAGGTGACGACACTACACGTTCATCGCCTACGCCATCAGTCAATTCTAGTCCACCAAACTTGCTGCTCCGCCCTAGGAACTCTTCAAATTGAGCGGACATAGAGTGGTAGCCTTCGGACGAAAGCTCTGAGCCCACAGGATTCCTCCATTCAGATAATTCAAAGTCCATAGCTTTAGCTAGGGTATATATTGTAGCTGTCTTCCCAGCACCAGAGGGACCTTTCAGGATCAAGAGCCTCTACCAGCCATTAGTCAATGAGGTACGCCGACTTGAATATGTACCCACCTTGCGGTCCCGACCTTGCAGAACCTTTTGGAGCCAATTGCGTATGTCTGACACCTTCCTCTTATGCACAGCTAGCTCTTCAAGACTTCGAGGCTCAAACCTCTCTGCCCAAGGTCTCGGGTCCAGCTGTACCACCCCGGCTGATGTGGAAATTGATCTATCCGCGCCTTCTCCGGTGCTCCTACCGCCAATCTTAAATTTTTGGCTCCCAGCTGGGAGCTTGTGCCCTTGTGTAGAAGTAGTGGAGTTCAGTGTCGACAAAGGTGGTCTTTTCCGTCGGTCAAGGACAAGTCTCGTAGTATCCCGTAACCCCCGAAGCTCATTCACACCATCACCCTCGTTAGACGAGTCGTCCTCTATCAGATCCTCCTCCTCTTCCTCTTCGCCATTCGGAGACTCCTCCTTAGGCCGTTTCTGGTCATT
This sequence comes from Cladonia squamosa, assembly GCA_947623385.2. NCBI lineage: Eukaryota > Fungi > Ascomycota > Lecanoromycetes > Lecanorales > Cladoniaceae > Cladonia > Cladonia squamosa. The sequence continues at coordinate 817,356 of OX392391.1, read as the reverse complement.
GGACTGCTGGCTCTCGGTTGGAGTGGTATTGAAGAATGATGAAATGGGCTTTGACGTCCGCAATTTTGCGGTAGGCTTTGGCTCACGAGCAGGCTTCTTTGGAGAGGGATCTGCACTCGACTTTTTGGTCGAGAATGGTTCAAGCTTGGTCTTTTTGACTGTAGATTTGGTACGAGACCGCGTAGGTAAAGTTCGTTTCACGGTAATCCCATCAGTGTTTACTGGTTTTGCAACCGCGGTTGAAGCATGGTCTTTGGCACCTTCTTTTCCGTCTGTATGCTCTGCTGGATGAGGCCAGTCATCGTCATTGTCTGAGCTCAAGATGACAAGCCGCCTCTGTCTCTTAGCCGGCGGAGGAGGCATACTGAGTTACATTGATGCGTGATGGAGTGATGAGTTTAGAGCCGCACATGGTTTCTATTATTAGCGGCTCTTATCCCATACCATAAGAATCGGAGGTACGCAAAAGGGCCACTGGTGCGTTCATTGATTCATGTAAAGAAGTGAGAAAAGATTGGGCCTTAGGGTAGGCCCGTCTTCATGCTAGAAGATTTCCAAACCCCCTACAGTGGGTGCCCTAAAATGCTCCTAAGGCTAGTCGCACAAGAGATAAGATATCCCCAGAGCCTCCTTCAGCACAGCCCTGTGGGGACGCCCTGGCGCCAACTCTAGGGCATACCTTGGATAATGAAGCTAATAAGCCCAAGCCACGGCGCCAGATACCCCTAAAGGCAAAAGCTCTAAAAGGATTCACCCCCCTACTGTACACACCCACCTACTGTACAGCCCTGTAGGGCTGGACCTAAAGTCGGCGAAAAGGGCCCTGAAAGACTCCCTAAAGTGATCAATTCCGGGGTTTGATTCTGGTGCTTAGGCGACCAATTTTAGGGGGTTCTTCCGGGCCTTTTAGCCAGCTTTAGGTCAAGCCCTACAGGGCTGTATAGTAGGTGGGTGTGTACAGTAGAGGGGTGAACTCTTCTAAGTCAGATCTTCAGGAATTTTAATAGAAATTAAGCGGGTAGTCTATTTCCTTAACGCTCTCCAACAACCTGCCTATGCAATAAAGTAGGGAAGTAGTAGTAGCTACTTCATAAAAAAAATCATAATCTTTACCTATCTTTTTAGCTTTACTAAGGTAGAATATTCTGTCTGGTAAAGCCTACCTAATCTATTCTGAAAACTATCGGCCTTGCAGAAAATCAGGAAGAAATTCCTACCTATTCTCGCTGGACCACGCACAGTCTTGCCAATTCATGCCGCCCCTTTGCGGCCTGAGAACTTCACCAGTGACCCTCCCCTGGGAGCAGCTCCGAAGGCCTCATACTTACCGTGTTCGCACTCGATGAATAGTTACCTTTCGGACCCTTATTGTGGAAACCAACAGAATCAATGCGCGTCACAAGATCATTTGCAAGAGAGTATAGATCACGGACAATGCCTTTCTCGACAATAGCATTCGCGTCCCACGTTGCAATCTCCCCGATTTCTAATTCATCATTCTCTTCGAGGATAGAAGCTGCGTTGAGAGACGTAATAGATGCCTCCCACCAATATCTGCCTGTGTTGATCATCGACTCCCGATCTTGAACTCCGCCGTCGTAACGCTGTCCCTGTTTACATGCTCGCAGATCTTGTACTTCAGACAATCGAAGTAAGAGATCGGCGTACACCTTAGAAGGATGATATGTCTCTCGGCGAACCACGATTGACTGTATCACGAGCTCTTCATCAATCGTTTGAGTCGACAGGTTCAGAGTTGTTTGATCTGGCCATGTGTGAATCTTTAAGTTCCGAACGATGCTCTCTACTTGTCTGTGGTAATCGATCGACCGCAAAGAGCTGGTCCGCAGACGAAGACTGGCATCCCAAGATCGCTTAGGAAAGTGCAAATCCAGAGATCCTACAAGGATTTCCCCACCCAATATCTTGAATTCTCCATCCTCGTCCACCACGATTGTGATATGATTACCCTGCTTCGACTTGCAGGAGAACACGTAGTTGACGGTTCGTAGAATGGGTTGTTGACTGGTATCGTTCCCGAAAATCCGACGGGCTTTGGGTAGACGGGTAGCCAAGATGGACTCAACATCTTCGAGAGACGTTGTGAGTCGAGGTGTGAATCTCGTCTCCAGCCTACCTAGGCCAGATGTTATCGGGAATGCAGAGGACCACTCTTTGAGACTAAAGGGCTTGGTCTTGAATTCTGCAGAGCCTATCTGATGATTTATGAGAAGTCTCCCAATGCCCACTTCAAAGACAACAGGACCCCGACGAGGCAAAGCTAAAGCCAGAAGCTGTCTAGCGGACTCCTCAAAATCCTTGAGGAGCGCAGTGTCTCCTCCGGACAATGCTCGAGATGGCGCCCTCTGACCCATTGTACGACGAGGCTGGGTCATGTTAGTTTTTCCGGGGCGCTCGTTTAGCGTAGATGCCATGAGTACATGGCCTGCACTTCCGCGTGGAATGTTCCCTTCCCATCCATTATCTATAGCGTCTAGACCGCTTGACTTTGTAGTGGCTCCAGACCCTACAGAAGGTGGTCGAGGCATATATGGCGTTGTGATCTCTGGCATTATGATCTCCTTTGGTACGATCGTCAATGGCTCTTCAGAACCAGGTTCCTTATTCTCATTTCCTAGGGCCTGTTTATGAGATCCTGGCATAATCTCGAGGGGCTTTCCAGCACCGACTGTTCCCCTTTCTTGGGCTTTGCTCATGGCTTGACCCAGGGGATCGAGATTGTTTCCACTCCGCCCTGTATTGATCAATTCAGGTACTGGTGATTCCAGGATTTGCTCCGGAAGGCTGTTTCCGTTGACATTACTCTCTGCAATGGACTCTGTCTCGGAGGGTATAGCCCTAGTTGCAGTCCCTTTGATTGCCCTCGCTCGCTTAGTGCTTGGTTTTGTGACTTGTGCGGGTTCAGGTGGCATGTACTGCTCTTCAACGATGTTAGGTTCGATCTTGGCCGGTGCCTGGATCTCTTTCTTGTCCTGAGGTAAATAAGGGTTACCCATCTCGGTTGGGCCGGGAACTTGCGCAACCCATTGCTGGGTAGGCGTCGTTGCCCCTCGCTCAACGAGCGTTGCCAGCTCGTGGTAATGCCCGGCTTGCGCGTTTAGTGATCTAAATTGGTGATCTCTCCAGAGATAATTCTCACAAGTGTCGTGGCGTTCCGAAGTGGGAACTTGTCGAGTGTCTTTATAGGCTTCTCTACTGTCCTGGCAACAATTCGGCTTGATAAGGACGTTGTCCTTGAACATTGAAATCACCAAGGCATCCTCGATTGATCTAAATAGCCGCGAAGCAGGTGAAAGAAGCGTACTAGAGCCACGACGGTCCTTGTGCTCTCTCAACTCTCCAAGAGCCTTCATTTTCAACTTAAAGGATGTATGGAACTCGGCTTCGCAATTCACAAAGCTGATGATATGAGGAAAGCTTGTTTGCTCGATCTGTGCAATTAGTACCTGTCACTTTGAGATGGGTATGTAAGTCGCTCACCGCAACCTTATCCATCACCGAAAGCTTTGAAATTGCTCTTACAACATCTTGCTCGGTGTCACCTATGATGCTCACATCCATGGCCGACTCCTTGGACCACTCTATGCGACAATGACAAAAACTGCCAATACCCGACATTGCAAAGTCATCCAATTTTGCTTTGCCACTGCCCCGTGAAGTCCAAGTACGCGAAACGGTCTCGTGCTCAATTAAAGGGATATCATTGTCGGTTGTTGTCTGCGTTCTGGTCGTATTCCCAATGGCAGGCATAAGGGACTGGGTTTCGGCCGAACATGACGTGTCATCCGTCGGTGTGGTACCCTTTATTCTTGTGACTTTGGTGCCCTGACGACCGAGCTGTTAGCGATCTGGAATCGAGTCAACGTAGAGGCCGCGAGGTTCACCTCGAAAACTTCAGGCGCTTTGCCAATTTCCGTGTCAATGAATTCCTTGATGATCTTGAAGAGTGTGGCAAATGACTTGTCGTCATTTTTTGGGCAAGTCACAGTAAAAAGCTGACCATCATGCACTGCGTACTTGACATCCTGGGTCACCATGGCTCTGGCGCCAAGTTAGTCACTTGATAGAGATCTGTTGTCAGTGTATGCATACGTAAAGGATCTGAATATTTCCTCTGTCTGCGTGGGCAGTCAGACTTGGACTCAAAAAGCGGACGGTATCTGTCTTACAGCCTCGACGCTAAATGTGTACAGTGAACAGAAAGTGTGAGTAGCATATTCTTGTGCCCCGTTTGGGAGCTCACTGTCTTTAGAAGTCGTCATTGTTGAGGTAGACAACGAGTAAGGTCAAATCGATCTGTGAGATTGAAAAGTTGAGTTGAGTATTTGCATTTTTGCCTAGCCTGTTTCAGTCAGTCACTTATGCGGAGAACACGCAGGTTTCCTCCAGTCAATACTTGCGCACAGTGGACGATGTTGCTTCCTTCACTGGAAACACATGGAAGAGTCGGTGATCGAAGTGCATTCAGCTGTTGGGTAAGTTCCGGGTTCTTTGAATGTGTAGTTCAATTGCTGGTGGACATGAGCCCCAGATCTGAACAATTTACTGAGATTGATGAAGTTGCAGCCAAGGTTAGAGTAAGGTTATGTAGTAAGGTAGGTCTTTATACCGGACTCGTCAAATTATTGAGTGTTGATGCCCTAGGTAGAGTTGTTCGGTGGCTATTGCCTCTCCTCTGAATCCTCATCAATCCAAGGCTACGATTGGTGGTCTCAGAAGCTTATACATTAGTGAAGCAGTCTACTATGTCTCACTGATCCGTTGACCAGATCCGATGGACTGCTAGAAGTTAGCGAATCAGAGGTTGGAGGAGTGGTTGTCGATCATTTGGGCACCGTATCATGACTCTGGCATTGCACTTGGGAAAGCGAAGAGCAACAGCATTATGAAAATGCACTTATGAGGTGCTTGTTGCTAATTTCAGAGAGTGGTAACAAGGAGAAATGCGTTACCACACAGCGTAGCCCGAATAACTCCCCCCTCTAATTTCCTTCACACCTTAGCTATGCGTCTAGGGTATCATCGCAATGTCCTTCCCAATGCCCAAGTAGCAATGTTCCAATGCTTTACTCCGCGTCCTTTATATTCTTTTTCAAATTAACCACGTACCTCATCTGCCCCAGCAAAGCCTCCATTTGTCTAAGTGTTTGGTCATGGACTGACTCATTTTGCTCAGCCCTTTGGCGGATCCCTGAAACTCCCCATTCCTGCTCCGCTTTGTATGCTTGAAAATCAGATGACAACTTCTCCTTCGCTTTCCGGGTTTTATCGCCTTCCTGCCGCAACTGCTCCATTATGACTTCGAGCTTTGTCAATTTGCGTCTGTCAGACTCAATCTCTGCTTGGAGATCCTTGAGATCAGCTTTGAGCTTTTGCGCCTGCCTTTCGTATCTCTCTTCCATGCTTTTCCACGAGTTTGAGAGCACTTCATACTGGCTATTCGACCTTTTAGCTTGTTCCTTGTCTTCTGCAACTTCTCTTCGTAGTTGCTCCACAATCTCATCCCGCTCTCGTCGGCTCTCCCGCGTTTCCCTTTCAGCCTTTTCTCGTCTTAACCGCTCCGCCTCCAGATCAGCTCGCAGTTCCTCTATCCTGCGATCCTTTTTTGCTAGAAAGCTTTTGTCGGTTTCATGTATCGAAATCAAGTTTGCGTTTGACATTTGAAGTCCTTCTAAAGCGGACCGGGCTGATTCGCTCCTCTTGACCTCTTCTTCCAGTTTGACTGTAGCGAGCTTCTTCTCTCGTTGAAGGCGATCATTATCACCCATGAGCTTCTCAATGACTCTTCCAGACTTCCCCGTTCCGGCTCGGCCAACTGCAGCAGACCATGGTGTGCTCTCCTGCTCAGAAGACGGGGTATCTGCACCGGAAGCGGAGTGGAGGGACACATCGGCTTCCAGAAATGGTGGCGAACCAATCCGACTAAAACTGCCTGGGCGTTGCCGCGTTGGAGTATGATGACCATTTGGTTGGGTGTTATGTTCGGTTGCTTGTGTCAGAGTGTTCCCGTTTGGCTTGTCGGGAGTATTTGGATCAGAGAAAAAGGAATTTAATGTCATGGTAGGAGAAAAGAGCTCGTCGAGTTGCAACTTTGGGGCCTCTGTAGCTTTGTCAGTCGAATGGCGGGCCTTGTGTCACAGCACGCATGCGGGTGAACAGCGGCAGAACAATGACATGCGAGTGAAAGTGAAGCATGGACCTAACCGAGGCATGGCATACCGGCTATTTTAAACGCCCTCATTTGAGGGCTCTTGTGACGCGCTTTCATCGTGTTGGGCGATCTGACACTCTTGAGCTTACACCCGCGTTTGTATGGTCATTTCTCGGATTCACTGGTTGTCGGTCGTTGTTGTACAGAGGTGAACCTTCCTGGCTATTTACGAGACATGGATTCGGGCCATGAGCCATTTTTCTCATACGACAGAGATACCAGATGGCCTGTTCTAAGGTGGCATCATTAATTGTTTCATGAACGAGGTTGAGGCAGGAACAAGGAGACACTTCTTTTATCTCCCGCACCAGCGCTAAGATAAGCGACTAAGGTTTCAACCACCTGCAATGCTCAGCTACGTGGCACAGATACGGTCAAGTTGTCAACCGAATGCAGAGACGTTACATCCAACCATGTGATGAGTGCAGCAGCGTACAGCTAATCAGCTGCTTCCCGACTTCTGCTTTCGAGTAACGCGCTATGCCTTTTGCAGCGTGATTCCAACGAAGCAAAAAAACCCTGTCGATCATTACCCAGCCTTCTTCTTGCCCTGATGCTTGAATTTCCTACTCCGCACTGAAGGCTTACCATGTTTCTTGCTAGAAACTTTGGACTTAAGCATCGTCTTTCCTTGGTGGCTAGACGCCCGGTAGCCCTCAAAGACCATTGATTCCGGTGGTTTTGCGATGCCAGTGACCTTCTTGGTCAATGACCCTGACTGCTCTCCAGCAGATCTAAGTTGAGCTGCGCCCGCGCGGCCAAGTAGCTTTCCTGCACGACCAATCAAAGATTGCACATCCGCGGGCATCTTTGGCTTGTAGGTCGTTGCCGTGGCGTGCTTCCTCTTCATCGTTGCGCCGCTCTCTCTGGAAGTACCAGCCTTCTTGATGTTCTTCGCCCTCGTGACTCGGAGAATGCGTGGTAGCATTGGTGGGAACTTCTTTCCGTTGTAGAGCAATGCAGCCTCGACGGCATTTGCATTCTGTGACGATGGTTATTAGTTGTGAATCTGTCATGAATCGGTTGTGCGGTTATACCTTGAATTGCACATACGCAAAACCTTTACCTACCCGCGATGTCTTATCTCTCACCACCCTCACGCTTTCCACTGTTCCAACTTTTCCGAATTGCCTCCATAATCCTTCTTCAATATCTGCAGGTTCTTTTCCTTTCCGAGGTCGCTTGTTGTTGTCTCCGTCTTCAGCAGCATCCATATTGGTCATATCGTCGACAAAGCCCAGGTTACCGATGAATACACATCTCCGGTGATCAATATTGGCCGGATGCGCAACCGAGTCCACACGCAGATGTCTATCGAGGACCATGGTACCATTCAGCTTTTTGACAGCTTCTCTAGCCGCCACTTGCGTAGTGTAAACGGCGTAGGCGTTGGTGCTTTTAGTGGTGGTATCCATGAGCTCCTTTTTAGCGTAGGCAGCCTTTCTTGGAATACCAGTATTCGCGAAAGCAGTAGAACGAAATCGAAGAGACTCAATGCTGTGTTTGGTAGCCAGCTCAGGTATCGTAGAAGTAAACGAGACAAGATGATCCATGAGTGCTTTCTTGGCATTCTTCGATTTTATAGCCATGGTAGAGACATTGGCAAGGAATACTGTCCTCGACGATACTTCCAGGTCAAAATCCTCTTTCGTATTTACGATGCTTTCATGCTGCGGTATGTTCTGTGCAGAGGCATCTTCTTCATCTCTGCCAGCCGACTCAACACTTTCGGGTGCAGAGGTAGCACCAATAACAGGCGTACAACCATCTCCGGTCATGATCGATGAGTGATTCGACTCTCGGCGTTTCTTTTGTGTGCATCTAGTTTTCTCCTCGTCTTCGAGTTGCTGCGTAGCCATTTGGTCCATGTATCTACTCTCTAAATCATCTTCGATGTTCTTCCGCTTCCGTTTTGAACCAGGTCGAGGCCCATTAAAGGTGGTGGAAAATTTTGCACTTGAATGCCTGGGTCGTCGAGAAACTTCCTCTCCCGCCTCGTCATTGAACATGTCGGATCCTGCATTTCGTCCGATGACCTTAGCTTCTTCCAAGCTACTTTTTTTTTTGTCTGGTTCTGGATGTCCCAATATAGGTGTTGGCTGAAGAGCCGATCTAATGTTTGGCTTCACAGGACCTAGCTAAGATTATGTCAGCTCCATATACGGCTACATCCTTATCCTACTAACGGATTTTGCAAAGAGTGTAGTCAAGGCTACATCGTATGCTCCTCCATCCTTAGTATGCATAAGCCTTTCTTCCGGTAAATGGTTTGTCTGGGGCTTCATTCTACCCGTCTTAATGTATGTCGGCCGTTCTACAAATTGTGCTCAATACACAAAGATGTCGGAGCGGCGGATGTAGATCCCGACGCTAAGCCTTATCGGATGACGAGCAGGGATCTCTTACTGCGGCCGCGCAGGTGGGAATCAATTGCTCTCAGCAAGAAGACCTCTTCCATGTAATACCCGAAGATGATACCTTGATCGAACACTTCTTACTATTCAACTATCTCAATGCTTTTTTAGACTCTCTACATCTCACTTTCAATATCCCCGTGAATACACCACCAACGATTCACTTGCCCTGCTTGCTGTTTCTACTAGATCATCGACAGAGCCTCTTGCCTCCACTACAACATCCTTCTCACATTCTCGGGGCTAGAAATACCATTAGATGATCCAACTGAGCGCGACCATACTCTACTCTCTGCTTGGAGGGGTTTAATCCTCAACCAAACCTTGCCTTTTGAGGCCCCTCACATGCCCCAGACCCTCCCACAAGAGGGCTACACCACAATGACTACCAACACAGCGACTTCGCTACCGGGAATGGCCGTGGAACACATGTCATATATTGTATCTGAAGTTGTAAAGAATGGTGAGAATGCCGATGTGCCACAGGCTGATGTGGACGATCGATCGAGCAGTCTCAGCGAGCTAGGAGAGCGCGCAGGCCACGAAGAAGTTGAAAATGTGTCACATGGCGATTCAGAGGCGAACGATACCGAGGCCGAGACTGAACGCCTCGAAGAATCCCCCCAGAAGCAGAGGGAGCTTAACAATGTTGTCCTTGCCTCGGCCAATGGTATGTATGGTGACCGCGAAAGCTCTGCAATAGGTACCCTCTTGGGAGAATTCGGAGATAATGGTCAGTTAACCGCAGCGCTATATTCGTGATCATTTCTTACATGTAACAGGACCTCTCTCAGATGGCGACAGATTAGGACAGACCTCGGACATAAGCTCCCTCGCGGATTCTGGTGACGAAGCTGGCAAGGCTTTGTCGTCAACCCCTCCATCCTCGCGGAAAAGGAAAAGATCAAGCTTCGAGGCTGACAGCTTGAGTGATCGCGAGCCTGCTGAAAGAATCTCGCCCCAATCATTTGGCAAGACTGCTGCAAATTCGCATGAAAACATGTCACCCAATGGCTCGGCAGATGAAGAAGACCAGGAAGTCCTTAGTACGGAAGTACTCCCGAGCACAAACTCTCAAACGAGGAAAGCGCAACAATATAATTCAGTAAAGCAGACATTCAAGAAGGGCAAGAGGAAAGGAAAGAGAATACGCGACGACGACACTGAGACTATGGCCGATGAGGCAGCAGCAGCAGAGGGATTTGCTGAGCTTGACGGAAGCCACCAAACGGTTTACAGCAACGAGGAAGATATGGAGGTAGACGATGTTGGTGATGTCCGTGAAGCGGATCATCTAATCAAGACTGAAGAAGGAGGTATGTAGCTGGAGGGCTTTCTTGAGCGTGGCTGGACAAGAACTTACCGAGAACCCTATAGGCATCCAGAAGAAGACGGCATTAGATTCTTTGCACGCCATGGAGAAATGTTTCGCAACACTGAGGGACAAGTGAGTCTACTCCTCCCCAAGCTTACGTAGCCCTTGGCTAAGACTTGTGCCCAGGATCTTCGACGAGCGACTTATGCAATGCAATGAAGAACTTGCATTGTTGGAACAGCCTATCTCCGCCCACCCCGAGCTACTCGTGATGAGGGAGGTTATTGACCAGCGACGTGATCAGAAGATTGAATACGAACACACCATGATGAAGCACAAGTTGACAACATTGCAAAGGGAGAGCGTCGCCAATAAAGCACAGATACACTCGCAATACATGCAGAGCGTCCGAGAAATCCGGGACGTCGCCCTGGACCGGCTCAACAGGGAATTCTATCAGCTCCAGAGAGAGAGAAGGAGTTGCGAAGGCGATGTTCCGGAATATATGTATAATTTCACAACCAAGCGATCCCAGCAAATTACTCAACAAATGTCATACAATTCTGAAGTATCGGTCCTGTCTGGGGTTGCGAAATATGTGGGCTTTCCAGCAGCACCAGACATCAGCAAGGCTAGGCCAAACGAGATTGAAGATGATCTTCGAGCCATGGGGGTGAGTCTTTGGATCAGTTCTCATTACATGGACAACGTTGTTAACACAACTGCTTTCAAGATTGCGTCAGTAGCATCACATACCTCTCAGAATCACCGTCCAGCACTCAGGACCAATTTGTCGGGCACAGCAGGGTTTCCGCGGCAAAGGCCTGCGGCAGAAGAGCATTTTCTAGAGCAGAATGCCTGGGCAAATCCTCAACATCCGTCTCATCATCAACAGCGGCAACACATGCATCGACAAGTCTCTGCTCTCTCGGGGGCTGCAACTCCAACGTCGACTCCAGCAGCGCAAAGACGAGTTATCGACTTGACAGAACCTCAAGGGTCAGCATCCACAATCGCTGAACCTCAGTCTGGGCCAAGCTCTTTCGTGGCTCTCGCCTCCGGCACTGATAAAGCAAGCAAGGACCCGCAGTCAAGACAGTACCGAGCGGGTGGCGACAAGCCTGGGGAATCTACTCCAAGCAGAGTAATTGGAGTCCCTGTCGAAGTCACACAGGAAAATTCGGTGTTCCCCGGACATACAACGGAGAAAGGCAAAGGCCCTCAATCAGTCAAATCGGATCACAGCCAATCGTCATCACTGCAAAGAAACAAATCACAAGAGAGCCAAACACCAAGTTCTATCCCAAAACCTCTGCCATTCATGCATACGGGGGGCTCATCTTCGACCCCGGGCGTTCGAACATCAACACCTGTGCGGTATCCTGCCATTAAAGCCGAGGACGCCAGCCAACATCAACGACGCTCGCCTCACCCGTACCACTCACCCGCAGCTGTCGCGAGTGTGGGTAGTGGTCAAACTCGCTTTACCACGTGACAGCACCAATCCGGGGGTCTTCATTTGACCAGTGATCTATGATTTGAATGTGCGATGACGTGACGATGGGTGATACTGCTTCAAGCATTTGGTTGATGACGGAACGTCGGGTTGTATGTATTTGGACGGTTTGGACGGTTGGATTTGAACGCGAGATGTATTTGCAGTATTATCGCACGATACTATCTCGCATGTTTTCGATAAAGTAAACTGCTACAACGAGGTCATAGTAGCCTTGCCTTTGATAACGAGAAGGTGTCCTTACGAGACTTATTCCGTCCTTTGTATTAGACCTAATTGAAATCAAACAATTCTTGTCATGGGAAATGATCTCAGTAGACCATGATCGACTTCGGTGTATTTGGGGGGCCAGAGACCAACCTCTAGAAGTCAACTAATCTTTTTGAGCAGGCTTCGATTGTCAAGTTCTCCCCAGCTACCACGCACACTCTGCCCTATGATCACCTGCAGTTCCAAAATTAATCGTAGTCGTTGCAATTTCGTCTATCATCCCAAAACCCTCATCGTCAGAATTCCCTCTGCACTCAGCTGCCCGCCCTAAGCCAACCCAATCAAGCGACCAACCATCCATCTCCCCTCCACTTCTCTATAGCCAATAACGCGCGAAACCCCCCACATTCCCTCCCCTCCCCTGCCCTGCATCAAATGACATCCCTCCCCTCCCACATCCAGCAAAGATCCATCCCCCGGGCCGGCAATGCTCTCTTCACCATCAATGCAATTGATGCTGGGGAAGAGGTGTTGCGGGTCGAGCGCCTTCTTGTTGCGGTGCTGAACCAGGGACAGTTGACCAGGGCTTGTGAGTGGTGTTTTGTTTGGGTATCGGAGGGGGAGGGGGAGGCGAAGACGAAGTTGAGGGCTTGTCAGGGATGTAGGATTGTCAGGTATTGCTCTAAGGTGGGTTTTGCAGGAAATCTGAGGATTTCATTTCGCGTTTTATGAGCAGGAAGAAGTCTTGTCTGTGGTCTCTTGGAATTACCCTGTTCACTGTTATTTACTAAAAATGTTCTTCATTTTGCTTTTCACAATTGGTAAAGACCAAAGATTTCCACCACAGTCCGACTACAGCGCCGTTCAAGTGGAGTTTTGGACCTCCTTTCCATACCAATTCATTCTGCTATGCAAAACTCGTAATATAAAATGCCACTACTCATTTTCAACCCTCAATATCTCACCTACTAACCCTCTATTCCCTAGACTTGCCAAAGCTCATCCTGGCAACACCACCACCGCCACGAATGCAAGATATTCAAGAAACTCTACCCCAACGTCCTCCCCAACACCGTCCGCATCCTCCTCCAACTCCTCCTACGGCGAAAAAGCAAATCTCTCCCCGACACCGAATGGCAAGCCCTCTTAAACCTCCAATCCCATATCGACGACTTCCGCTCCTCAACCACCAAAAACACCGATGGCCTAAACCCCTACCAAACCATCGAACTAATGTCCCAAGCCTTACAAACCTACTCCACGACCAAAGAAGAACCCCTCTCCCTCCTCCAATCCCTAACAGCAACAACCCTCATCAACGCCCTAACACTCACAACCCCCCACTTCGATCCCCTCGGCCTGACTCTCAGCCCCCAAATCGCCCTCCTCAACCACTCCTGCACCCCAAACACGGCAATCACTTACTCCCACGCCACCCTCTCCCTCCGCTCTCTCACACCCATCCCCGCCAACTCCGAACTCACCATCTCCTACATCGACACCACCTACCCAACCCCAACCCGCCAATCCGAGCTCCAAGAACGCTATTTCTTCACCTGCACCTGCCCCTTCTGCTCCAACAACCTCACAAACGGCATCCCAGACCCCCCCTCCTCAACCTCCTCCTCCGACGATTACAAAGCCCGCTCCGTAAAAGCCATCGAATTACAAAACGAAGCCGCCACTAAACCCACCCCAGAGGACGCTGCCCCCTTGCTAGCCAAAGCTCTAGATCTCCTATCAGCCTACCCGCCCACAAGTAGTGCCACAATCCTGCATTCCGCCTTCCTAACTGCGCTCTCCCTCCGCAACTATCCCCTCGCTCTCTCCTACAAATTAAGGGAATATTTCTCCATCGATCCAATCCACTACGAAGCATATTTCCATCCGGTAAGGATAGTGCATAAATGGGTGCTCCTCCGCCTCATCGTCCAAATCGCAGGAATGGTTGGGGAAGGAGATGCTAGTGTGTCAAGTTTGATGAAATTTCAGGTGGACTGGCAGGTTGTTGTTTTTTATCTATTTAGGGAGATTGAGGAAGCGGTGGGGAAGAGTCATGGGAAGGGGAGCTTTTTTGCGGAGGAGGTTGAGGCTTTTGGGGGGGAGATTGGGATGGTTGGGAAGGGGGTGGTGGGGGGGAGCGAGGAATTGAAGGCGAGGGAGTGGAGGAAGTTGAGGGGGATTGGGGAGGGGGTGGGTGGGGGAAGGAGGGTGGGGGAATTAAAGAAGACTTAGCAGCTCACCTGGATGATATGGAGCGGAATGGAAAGCTGGGTTATCTGGCTGGCAGCAGTATAAGACGCTCATGTGTGTTGCCCGTAACCTTGGACGAGCTTGGTACTGTGTCGGGTATGCTAGTGGTTGAAGAGCTGACAGAGTGTACATAAGGAAGGGAGTGATCTATTTCATTGATTGATCTCTATGATGACTATCCCAAAGCCACCGTATGAAGCATAAAAGATACCGTCAAAAAAAAGGTTCTATCATATGCATTAACGCTCTTCCCCATCTCTATCTCTCAACCTTCACCATCCCCCTCCCCCGCACTCCTACGAATGACCATTCATCCCTCCCCCCTCCCCATTCCCCACCCCTCCCCCCTCCACCCCCCTCCCCACCTTCCCCCCCACCACCGCCCTCTCCAACGCCTGCAACACATCCCTCCTCAAATCCTCCCCATCCTCCACCCCCACACTCAACCTCACCAAATCATCCCACACCCCCGCCCCCTCCCTCGCCTCCCTCGGAATCCCACTATGCGTCATCGCACTCGGAACCTCGCACAAACTCTCCACGCCCCCAAGACTCTCCGCCAACACAAAAACCCCCGTACTCTGACAAAACCTCTCCGCCGCCTCTTTCCCCCCTTTAATGCGAAAGGAGAGCATTCCGCCGCCGAGGCCGTCGCGGTGCTGAAGGGCGCAGAGGTGGTGGTTCGGGTGCGTGGGGAGGGAGGGGTAGTTTACGAGGAGGGTGTGGGGGGAGGAGGAGAGGGTGGTGGCGAGGAGGTGGGCGTTTAGGGAAGATTGTTTGGCGCGCAGGTGGAGGGTTTTGAGGCCGCGGTGGGAGAGGTAGCAGTCGAAGGGGGAGGGGACGGCGCCGATGGCGTTTTGGAGGAAGGTGAGGCGGGTGAGGAGGGTGGGGGAGTTGAAGGCGCAGGCGCCCATTAGGACGTCCTGGGTTTTATCATGTTGTTAGTTTTGAAGGGTTGGGTGGGGGGGAAGGGGGGGATACTTACGGAGTGGCCGTTTATGTATTTTGTGACGGAGTGGACGACTATGTCGGCGCCGTGGTCGAGGGGGTTTTGGATGTAGGGGCTTAGGAATGTGTTGTCTACTACTACCATGATGCCGTGTTGGTGGGCGATTGTTGCTACGGCTCGTATATCGACTAGTTTCAGTGTAGGGTTGCTTGGGGTCTCGATCCAGATGAGTTTCGTCTCGTTGGGCCGTATGAGTTCCTCGATGTCGAGTTCGATGCTGGGAGAGAATGTAACTTGGACGCCGTGGGCGGAGGCGACTTGGGTGAAGTAGCGGTGCGTACCGCCGTAGACGTCGGAGACGGAGACGACATGAGAACCTGAGGCGAGGGATTGGAGGATTACGGCTGTTGTTGCAGAGCCAGAGGAGAATGCGAGGGCATATTTGGCTTTTTCAACAGCTGCTATTGCTTTCTCGAAATTCTCGCTTTGTACATGTTAGAGCATGGCTTGTAGCAGTGCTTGAAGAGTTCCTGATTTACCGATTGGGATTCGAGCTTCTTGAGTATTCGTAGGTACCTATTGGTTTCCCTACTCCTGTCTGCGCAAATGTAGTGGAAAGCGAAATCTAACTAACTCTTAATATAAATTTTAACAAAGAAGACGGACGAAAGAAGCTTACAGATTCTATGACAGCACCAGTGGAAGGGTCATGGGGACTACCAGCATGAACAGCCAAAGTACCAAAGTTGTGTAATGGTGAAGGTGCCCTTGGGGGCGTCTCAATTGAGGCCTTGTCAGCAGCTGGCGACATTTTGTTATATCGCTTTTAATTAAGAGGGAGGATAGACTATATAGAAAAGTTAAGCAGGAAAGAATGTAAGGGTTCTAACCCGCGCCTATGGTATGCGTTAAGTATGAAGATGAAGTTGAAGTTGAAGGCGACGGTGGGTTTAGGCGTCACATATTGGAGGAATTAAATTACTCATATTGGTAATGTAACTGCAGCATGGGGAATTATTGCCGCATCAACGAATAACGAATGACGCCATATCAGATTGCAAGATCTAGATTAGATAAGCGATCCCTTAGTCTACCCGCTAGTGAACCGTGGAAACACAATCCGGGGAAAAGGTACTGCAGATATCTTTACTTGGGCTTCTCGGTCTTATTGGTCAGGATTGTTGGTATTTTTGGTATGCTCATATTATGTAATATCTCGACTCTAGTCTAGATTAAATGTGGCCAGTAAGCTATTGTATAAGCATAGATAAAAGGTGAACCTGAGTCTAACAGTCTTGTGCTGACTTCTCTCATCGAGACCTGCTCGAAAAGTTTCTCTCAACGAAAAAATAATTAATTCTCAGTATCCCCAAAAGACTCCGGATTAAAATGGCCGCTTTCCCCAAGATGAATGATAGCTTTGAGCACCTCATGATCCTCCGTCTCCTTTTCCTGTTCAATTAACTGTGAAAACATAGCGGTCAGCTTGACGTCATGTCACATCAGAAAGCCCTCTGGAATCAAACACACCCGTTGGTAAAGTCCCACCCTTTCTGCCGTCCGCTCTGCCCTTCTTCGCCCTTCCTTTTTGCGATTGCTGTGACTCCCTTTCTCTGGCAATTCGTGTAGAAATCGACAATTGTCACCTCTTTTGCAGCGTCCTTGTCTAAGGAAGTCACGGCAGATTTGCTTTGCTTTCACACGAGGCGGTGGTGGAACCTTCTCCGGGCCATTCCTTCGCGAAGATACCTGGTCCGGACCGTCGTCTTCGCTCATTGAGTCGGAGGAAGATGAGCCACTGGAGGACGTCATGTCTGAGGACTCTGTAGAGGCGAGATCGGAACTCGAATCAGACATGGAAACGCTGGAGTCAAAAGAAGCCTTCTCAAGCATGGAGGATGTATCCGCGCCAGGTTCGGCGGGTTGGACGCGATCCGGAATCGTTGGATTGCCGACCTCAGATCCAGCCCCATTGTCCTCAAAGGTGGATGCTGACGTATCTGGGACCTCATCAAGGGCAGGAGGTTGAGACGTAGGCGTCAACGGGTCGGGCACAATGTTTACTGGTTCTTGAACCTGTCCTGGAGGTTCACTGAGTGCAAAATCAGGGATAGCCGCTTTGGTATCAGCCATGGGCTCTATCTTGACATTAGTCTCGTTAACTGAGTGCGCAGGAGGCTGTCCAGGGGTAGCAAGAATTGAATCCATAGCCTGGCCTTGAGTGGCCTCAGGTGGCCCTTTCTGTTTGAAACCTTCATCAGCATCTACCTTAAGCTTTTGCTTAGACGCTCTGGCCTCCGCTTTAGCAGCGCGCCTCTCTTCACGTTCAAGCTGCTTGCGAAGCTTCTCTACCTTACGCTTCGCTTTGGCGGCAGCTTCTTCCGAATCCTTGGGCTTCTTTTCGTCTCGCCGGTGCTCTTGGTCGGCTTCCGATTTCTCCTTCCGTTTCTGAGCGACTTCTGCTCTTTGCCTTTCTTGGGCTTCCCTGCGTTCAAGGGACGCTGCTTTTTGTGCCTCTTGACGTTGCCGCTTGAGCTCTGCCATTTCTGCAATCCGAGCCTTTGTGGGGAATCTCTTCTTGCGCTCCTCGATCCAAGCTGTAATATCTGACGAAGATTTCAAGGTGGATGTACGACCTTTGTACTCGAATTGAAGCCTAAACTCGCTGGTAAGCTAAGAATCGCGTACCCGTATACCTGACTTACAACTGCGACCCTTGAGCGGACCCTGCAACAGCTGCGGCCAGTCTGGCCTCCTCATCGACATCATCGTCCTCTTCACTGGACTCATGCTCCACAACTCTGGGAGTCAGCCCCAATTGATTATGTCTCCTCTTCTTCTTCTTTGACTTCTTAGGGTTGTCTAGAGGCACAGGCGGCTTCACAGGAAGAGGTAGAGGCGCACCGAAGCTCGGTACAGCTGGAGCAGCTTGACCCTTTGGATTATTATTGCGTGACTTACCAAAGGCATCTCCATGTCGACGTTTCTGACCACCCCGGTGACTTGCAAATGAATTGGGCGAGTCATGGCGCGTCGGATGGCCATCAGTTGAAGAGTTGTGTCGATAGGGCGAGCCACTACCATTGTATGCGCCGTTCTGGTATGAATTAGGCGCATTCATCACTGGTGGATAGGGTTGGTGCTGAGTCTGACGACTTTCCCGGTGCTCGTCGAATCCCATACGAATTGGGGGACCCATGAGGACTGGCTGAGGGAAGTTGGCTTTTTGTTGAGGCTTGTATGACGCGTGGTTTTGAGATTGGTATGGGCCGTGCTGATTGTATGAATTTGGCGAGTCAAATCCACGAGAATCATACTGCCGCTGTGTGTTACCTTGGTGAGCAGTATTCTGCATATCCGTAGGAGGGACTGCTTGGTGTGTTCGTGCAGGCGCCGTGCTAGGAGCGAAAGTCGAAGGCGAGGCACCGTACTCCTGACCTACATTGGCGGGATATTGAGGGAGCTGAACCGGCAGATAGTCGGGTAAAGTATAGCGATTTCCTCCCTGACCACTCGACTGGGCAGTATAGGCCGTGCTCGGTTGGAAGGCTGCCCTATTGCCTCCTACTGGGTAACCACTGTAACTTGAACTGGCATGCACGGTGCTGAGGTTTCCACCGCCTCTTGAAAAGGCCCTGTTGTTACCTCTGTGGTACCCCCTGTTTCCCCTGTCCCCTCTGTTTCTATTCGCGCCATAACTAGTATGGTTTCCGCCTGGGTGGGTATATGCAGGGTAGTTCTGAGCAGTTGGTGGTGGAGGAGGTGGAGGTGGAGGGAAGGTGAAATGTTGCGGGTTCATTCTCGCATCACCTTGCTACCTGCACCATACTAGGAATCCATACCGACACTTCAATGCAAGGGAAGGGTGGTATTAAATCCTCGACTCTGGTTCTGGTTTCTCTTCCGATTCCAGTGCATGTGGGTTTCTTCATTAAGATATCACGGCTTCATTTCCGCGATACGGGTGCTCTTCCCCACGCTTGTTCTAGCTCTTCTAGCCTGGCTGATAAAGTTACCGTAACACGCTTATTAGAACATTCTGCGAATTGGTATGAAGTGAATGATCTGATTTCTCCCGGAAATGAGTGAATCACAGCAATTTAGTTACTTTGTGATATGTGTCACTTTGCTGTTTCGTTTCGAGGTGGCAAGATCTGATAAAATTAGGTTGGCGCTAAGGTATATATCGGCCAACAGTAATTTACGCTACTGAATTACCAGCCCTACCTAAGGTTCTCAGTACTTCTCTCGCATCCTGTTGGTATTCCTATAAGGCTCAATGTTTATCCTCGTAAGTCCGCAAAATACAACTCAAAGTGTATTGACTCATGTACAAATTCTCTCCGTAGACAACTATTGCCGACCTGGTTCAAATATCCCCGGAAGATATTGAAAAACCAAGTGGAGAGAGCATTGAAGATAATATAAATGCAAAATATGCCAACAAAGTTAGCACAATTTCAACTTGTACTGTACTGTTGGTTAAAGTACTCTAGGTTATTCAAAACGTTGGGCTATGCATATGCGTATATGATATTCTGAAAGCCTCCGACGGCCTTATCGGGCATGGTACTGGTATAGTCAATATTAATGGTTGGAAAACCCTAATTATCGTAGAAGTGCAACGTTGACACTTCACAGTTGAATTCCGTCTTATTGTCTTCCGACCTTTCAAGGGGGAGATTATTCTCGGGCAGATTAGTAATGCCTCTGAATACGGCATGAAAAGTATGGGCGAAGGTCTACACACTCCTTGATCTTCGACACTAATCCCTAGAGCTAGTACGCCTTGACTTCTTCGATGACATTCTTGTTCCTCCGAATCTCATGTTCCCAGGAAGTTTCTTGTTAGTCTTCCCTCTCAGTTTTTCTGCATTTATGTCCCTTAAAATAGTCGTCTAGCTGAATATGTATGCATTGTGGAACTGTTCTGACGTACGCTGGATGTGAAATTGACTACCGTGACAGTAACGTACAAGAGCAAGTTTGGACGTGGGTTAATGAAGGAGATGAGTACTTCTATGACAAGCTCGAATGGGTACGCATCCGCGTGGAGGACGAGCATTGGCATGATCTCACTCCAGTAGCTCCTTCTGAGCGCGGCAGTGAGTCTGCAGCGGAACGGAAGAGTCCTTACAGCATCACGGTTGGTCCATGAATCTTCCGTGGCATATAAGTGCTTATGCTTCCAGGCTTCAATGATGCAGTCTGGACTTGGACCTGTCGAGTGGTGGTAACGATGAAGTCGACATCTCACTCTAAAGGACACGCCTTCCTGGTCTGCGACGATGGCCTCTTTCAACTTATAGAAAGTGCAAACTGCAAAGAGACGGCGAGCCTAGATGTCTTTCCTCGCCGCGTCGCGTGGGAAGCTTCAATCAGGCACTGTGTGATCCTGGTGAATACGCTGCCCTTCTTGGTGGTCGATTTTCCGTCGGATCTATGGAGGAATAGCCACGTTAATAATGAAGGGTAGGTATTCCATTGGAGCCTTTTTGCGATGATGTCAACATGGATCTCGTGACCGTGGCTTGTAGAACCACCAGCCACTATAGCCCAATCTCACGAATTGCATTCACTTCATTTTCGGTCCGTCACGGCTTCACCTTTCTATCAGCATTAAATGACTTACGGGCAGCATCTAGACCTAACCAACTCGACTCAGCAATTATCAACACTTACTCACCCTTCGATGCAGCTGATGATCCTTGTTCAAGTAAGCTGGGCATTGCTGAGTGTTCGGCTTAGTCCTATCGCCAAGGTGACCTCTGTCACTCACTTTGTTTCTAAGTCGAGCCACTTTAAGATCATATAAAACAACTTCTCATCGATAATGGCCAAGCGAACTCCACAAGATGGCTATCCTGTCTTTCGAGATGGCGATGTCGAGATTCTTTTGTCGCGCAAGCCTGAGGATCGTTTTGTCTTGCATAGTGTGGTTCTGGGCTTGCATTCTTCATTTTTCAAAGTTAGCATCAGTGAGCGCTGGTCTGCTCGGAATGATGATGCCACTTCAGACGATCCAATCAAGTGGAAATATCAGCTTCTATTCGAGGATGATATGAGCGGTGAAGAAATTCCTTTACTCGCCAAAGCGGTATGTCAATCCAATTGCTTGTCTCAATTTACAAGGCTAAGATCCAAACAAGAAGCCCGAAGTATCTTCTGTGTCAGGCTCCTCGGACTTGTCACCGGACACAGCATCCATATTTCTTATGCACGCTCCTCACGTGCCTTCAAATGATCGCAAAACCAGATCTCGTCTTGCCTCAATCCGGGCCCATCGCCACTATCTAGATACTTTGTACCACAAGACATCTCATTTCGTCACTAACAAGTTTCGGGAATTGGTGGACACTATGGTTGACGTCTTACGCTTGGCAGACATCTACGGTAGCCATGCAATCTTCGAAATACCCGTCGAGACTGCCTTCGGCCGGCTCAAATCGCGTCTTGACAGATCATGTTCGAAACACTACTTCGATATTATTTACATTGCTACGCTAGCACGGTCTGCTTGGTTGTTTAAGTACATCATTTGTCGCTTGGTGGGAGACCCCACCTGTACAGATAATAGAATCAAGAGGGAATTCGACACGTTAGGAGTTGTTCCTCTTATACTGAAGAAACGAAGCAAGTTGAGGGAGACAATGCTGCGGATAGACCACACCATAATGTTTGTTGAAGTGCCAGTGAGTGATTACCGGACTGGATGGGATGAGCATACAGTTGCCCTTGCTACAGCAGCCTACAAACATCACCTACTTGAAAATCTAAAAGAGTACTATCATGGTGGCTGGAAGCTCTCTTCGGAGAAGTACCGGGTTCTAAAAGAACAGTATGGCTGGTGGAACAACAGAGAGCATCATGACTACGACAGACTACTGAATATGTTCGGTCCTATCAATGTTGACGAATCCGACTTCAAGGCCGTTATCGATAGTCTTCGACGCAAGGTTGCGCACCACGTGTCACCACTACTTGTGGATCATGCCGACATAGGTGAACTAATCTCAAATCCGTGGCCTGCGAAACGTAAGAATTGTGGATTGACATGCGTCAAGATCACCGATAATGACCTTCCATGGAAAGACGTCTTCCCCGTTGCGACCGCCATCGCTCCACAATCTCCAGTCCCTCCAAGCCTTCAATCGGAAGGCATGTCTGAGTTCGAGGAGCTCTGAGTACTCCATTCATACATGAAGCACATCAACACCGACACTATCAGCAAGCTTAGCATTCATCTACACTTTTCTCCTTTACGCTTATGGAAAACGAGCTTCAAACAAGGCACCTGCAACCGCAACCACAACCACTCACCTCCAGCTATCCATTTCCAACGAATCCATCTCGAAAGCAGCATTATCCCCAATCATCAGCATCCAGTCTTCCAGCGTCACAAGAAGGAAGGAGAGCTTTGCATAGGGCTCGAGCAATTTTTACATCTCGTTTTCAAGCTTCGTACTCACGTCTTCAGGGCGATCTGGATAGAAGGAGAGAATATTTCATACACGATTCCTACAATAGAGCATACATAGGAGAAGCACGTTTATTCCATCAAACATGCTTACATTCCATTCAAGCCCCACAGCTCTCTATTGTAAATACATACATTTCCTCACGACGTAACGAAGAAACTCAAACTCGGGCATCAGGTACACAGCATTGAAAAAGAGTAATGTTCTGATCCAGCCCATCCATACCATGCCATCAATCAATCAAAAAAGAGTTTATGCCTCCACCCATGAAGCCGTTGTACTCGTAAAAAAGATGGGCCATATCCATCATCCCAATCCCCTTCTCATTCTCTAAGCCCTTACCCCCCCACCCTCCTTCACATCTCCCATCAGAAATCCCAAAACCCACTATCCTTCGGCTTCTGCTGAATCTTACTAGCCACAAACTTCCCCCCATTCTTCCCCCCCACGCCATCCTCATCGCTCTCATCGCCAAAACCCCAACTACGACCCGTACCTTTTTTGCCTCCCATGCCGTCGCCGCCGCTTTTGATGCCGAGTGGGTGTTTGTTGGAGCCGCCGTTGTGGAGGTTTTCTTTGTTGCCGGAGATGGGGTTAATGCGGTCTTCGTCTTCTTCATTATTGGTATTGTTGTTATTGGTCTTGGTGCTCTTGGACGTCGCACGCTCGGGAGATGAATCAGTAACTTCCCACTGCGCGCCCATTTGGGAGACGAGTTTTTTTCGGGCTTCGGTGGCGGGCGGGGGCCGGTTCTCATTGTTTGGTGCGCCTGAGGAGGAAGGGGATTCATCGGTCATGTCCCAGTGGGGGTCGAAGTCCTTGCGGCGGTCTTTGAGGTTGGTGACTGTGGAGAGGGGGCGGTCTTTCTTTGATAGGCTAGCGGGTTGATCGTTCTCATCGAAGACATTGTTAGCGTACATGCCTGCGCCGGCTCTTATATTGCCTGCGCCGCGCGGATGGCCAGCGGGGCGACGATCGCCTACTGGGGTGCCGTCGTCTTGGAATTCGAAGTTGGAGACGGAGTCTGGCCGGGCTTTGGCTACGGCAGGGTGCTTGGCTGGACTGTCCATGATAGGCTCGTCTTCTTCCCAGCCGAAGTGGCGGACGTCTTGGCTACGGACTCTTGTATGGACTTTTTCAGGGGTCATGAAGTCTTCAAAGTCCCAGTTGTTCTGGTGCTTAGATTTTGGGCGCGCAGGCAGTGGCTTCACCTTATCGTCGCCCTCACCGAAGTCGAAGTGGTTGTATTTTGTCGGATCAGGCTTGATGTATTTGTTGTCGGGAGATTTTATGGGGCTGTCGGATTGGGTATCATCAGTGTCGAAGAGGCGGGAGGGCTGATAGTTCTTGCCAGCACCACCTTTGGGCGCAATATAACGGGGAGTCATGTTTTCCTTCTGAGGTGATGAGGCACCGCCCTTTGTTGAGACTGCTGGAGCGTCCTCATCGCCACCAACGAACAGATCATGGTAGTCTCTTGGGGGAGGCTTTGCCGATTGGGCCTTAGGGGCACGAACACCGCCATTCTCCTTCTTTGGTGAAGTAGCTCTAGGCTTCGACTGTGGCGATGCATCAGAATCGTTGCCGACAAACAAGTCATGGTAATCGCGGGCTGGTGGTTTGGATGCGGCGGATGCATAAGGCTTGACAATACCGCTTGGCTTAGATTCCTTTTCTTCCTCTTCATCGTGAGGTGTAAAGAGAGATAAGCTGGCGTGAGGATCTCGGGTGACATTCTTGCTTTGTGACCTTGGCTTGGTTGTGACGGGAGCCTCATTAGGATCTCGAGTCGACTGAGTAGTGGACATCTCGGGACCAGCACTCTGACTTGCGCCTGCAGCACTTGTAGCAATCAACTTGGCCTGGTCTTTGCCATCGCGGATAGGCCAGTTTTTCCCTCGAGAACCAATCACGTCCACGAGTTTGAGTAGAGATCCTTGATCCCAGTAAAGGCGAATTTGTTGAATTTTCTGACTGGAGTCGAAGTGGACCATGTGCACCTTCCAAATGTCAGAGCTGGCGTCACTTCAAATGTTTCTATGGGTATACGCACCATTGGAAAAGTTACAACACGGTCAGCTAGAAAGTTGTCGTCGAGGCCTGGCAAGTATGCGCCCCCGCCCGTGAGGAATTCCAAGGTGAGCTCAACATCCAGACACACAGCATTGCTACTCTCAATGCAGCTCAGGACCTTCTCCTCTTTCTTTTTTAGGACTTTCTGGTGCGCCGCATGATGCTTGACAATTGCAGCAGCTGTGTTTATTGTGGTAAGTGTTGTGATGTAGTTGAGGGCAGCGTGGTCGCTCAGCGCAGAAGCATTGGGATTGGAAAGATGGCTCTCGTAGATTGCCCTGAGAGAAGACATAGTCCTAGGGATTGCCTTCGTTAGACGGTGTGACAGGCAGTGAAGACTGGTGTGGTTGTTGTGTTGTGGAGGAGGGATGTGGCTTGTGAGCTTGTTTACTCGGAAAAAGACCCGCAGTTATCGATAGGCGCCACGTGCGGAATCACCTTCTGGAAAGAGTTGAGGAAGGTCTCGACGCAGCCTGTTAGGGCTTGCGATTGGAGATACTTTCGTGTTGACAGTGAGGTGCGATTTCTTAGTTCCCTGCCTTGTCAATGAGAACGTCGTCTAAGGGAAAAAAGATCAAAATAAGGAGGATTTCCACACTTGGACCCCACGTTAGATTTAGTTGTTTCGCACCAAGGCGGCTCGCACCTACGCGTCGCGGGCGGCATAGCAACCCACGCATTAGGGCCATGCTGGTCGCAGGAAGGGTCGGTACGTCAGGGTCCCTTACGCATGCAAGAGTGATATGCACATGCAACATGCAAGACATCCTGACATGACATCCTGACATGACATCCTGACATGACATCCTGACATGACATCCTGACATGACATCCTGACATGACATCCTGACATGACATCCTGACATGACATCCTGACATGACATCCTGATATATAGGTGGCTTGCCAGACTTGCCATTGAGTAGAGTGCTTCTATCCATTGCCGTTACTTTTTGAATAACCACATTATAGACGTCTAAAGAGACTGACAAAATCCTCCGGAACGCTGTCCTTAGTATCCCTAGGTAGTATCCCTCTGCGAGCTAGCCGAGTGGTAGTGTTCCTGACCCATAGAAACACCCAATGATAATGCCTCGACGCCATCAGAGTCATCGCCTCGTAAGCTTTCCGCGCATACATTCCACTTTACTCTACATAAAATCATCCGAAATCCTCCTCTCCCCTTCTTTCTTGAGATTACAACCTCATAGAGGCATGTTGCTTTGGGCGTTGCTAACATTCATGTAGCCACCTGCACCTGCACTGAACATATTGGCCTGAGGAGCCTGCGGTCCCATCTGCGCCTGGCTATCCGCAGCAGGTGTCATCAACGCCGGATCCATGCTCGTAGGCCACAACTGATTACCAGGGTCGAGGCTTGCATTCTGTATGTACGAATCCCAAGCATCCTGGAGAGAATTAGCTATCGACTTTATTACTAAAGGGGACTTGAACCTACCCAGTCCAAATTCGCTGGTGGCATATCCCCCCCTGTATTCCCATTTCCAAAGAACGATAGTGGACTTGGTGCTGATGGTATGCCGTTGGTAGAGTCGTCCATAGAATAATTTGGCGTCAAACCCGAATGCTGAGTGTCCCCCATATTCGGTGGGAAAGCGCTATTGAACATAGCGGCGGAGCCTGGAGTCATACCTCCGTTGCTGAGCATCCCCAGTGTCATAGCAGCCGAATGCTCGGGTTTCTCCTCTACTGGAGCAGGGTATGCTTGGCCGTCAGTACCGTTCATACCAGGGAATGGGAATGGAGTTCGAGTTGGCACGCCCGCTGTCGGATTTCTGCTTTTCAATTTCCTCAATATGACTCCAAGAATTTCAGAGGCTTTATACGCCTCCATTGACGTATCTCTCATTTCTTTCCAAATGCCATTAGACACTTCGAGGGCCTGTATCATATCGGCGCGTCGTTCCGAGCCCCATGTATAGATGTCGCCAGAGCTCTGTCCGCCGCCTTCCGCTTCAGCACTGTAACAGAGATCAAGGGCGACTATCATGGCCGCAAGCAGGAAGTCCGCTGCCGTAAGCGAACTGATAAAGACCTTCATGCCGTGCAAGCGATGACCTGGCTTGGACTCGTAATGAAGTGTTGCTTGATGACTGAGCAGTTCCATGGAGGAATCCAAGCAGTTACGTCGCGACGTAGCATACTTGTTGTTCTCGCGTGCTCGAGCTAAGAATTTCCGATGAAGGACACACTGGCCTTTGTGATAGAGTATGGAGAGATTAAAACGTTGCATGACCAATGCCCCTGGATCTGTCATAGACTCTTCAATGGTGCGTAGACGGAGGTGAGGCGGGAGGTCTGCTCGAGCTTGCCTCAATTCACCATCAAGAGCCATAATCTCATCGTATGATACGTTTGAGACTTGATGCAGTCTTTCAACCGTCTTGCCAAATGCAAAAGCCATATTGGCTTTTGCGCACATATATGAGACCGGAGTTGGCTCCGTTGGAGGCCTCGATGGTGGAAGGACTTGTGTATCTTCATCGAATTCGTCATCGAATAGATTCCGAGGCAGCTCAGTATCGCAATCTCCTAGTCGAATCATACTCGGCAGCCCTATCTGGAACGAGAAAAGGAGATCAGATTGTCGGACAAACGTCCACACTCGCCGGCGCAACTCGCCTTGGAATGGTGTGATGTTAGAATAATTCTTCGGGTCTCTATGATATCCCATACGCATAGCGAGACGGGCAATCATGCCTACTAAGACCCAGACGCCAACCTCGGCATCACGATTCCTTGCGTGTTCACAATGTAGGTGAAGCACCATACTCTCAATCATGTCGTTGACAGGCTTAGTAAAGTCCGCGAGAAGTAGACATTGTCCTGTCAGATTTCTGTAGTTTGCAGCCAAAGCAAGAGACTTGTCCCTGTACTCGGGAGGCTCGTCGTTCATTCGATAATAGGAGTTCATGGCCAAACACATTAGGGCAAACATTTGGCCAAGCCAAGCTGGTCCAGTCTTTGAGGGATCTTGCCAATGTCTTTCATATTTCCTGTACCACGACGGAGGATGAAGTATATGGACCGCAGGGTCATATGAATTGAAGTATCGTGAGACTAGCTTGTCGGTCACAGCCCGTTTTGGCACCTGCGCAATGAGCTCTGAAATTGGTGGTGGTTTTGCTCCACCAAAGAGAAATGTCGGCCCTTGGGGCGTAGCATCTACCCGAGCTTTCGCTTCACTGACTTTCGCCATTTGATCCTCGTAAGCTTGTTTTTGAACTTGTTGCGAGAAATAACTCTTCACCTCCTTTATATCATTCAGAATTGCAGCCCAGTGAGCATCACCGAAGTACATGGACCTGTTGTTATCAACCTTCATGACACCCAGCGACTGGGCCACCTGATCGGTCTCGCTTTCTTCTGCTCCTGATCCTCTGATGATGCCCTCCTCCTCTTCACCATCGATTTCAACTTCTCGGGGATAGCCCATCGAGCCAGAGCTGGAGTTTAGGGACAATGCTCGTGAAGCTGCAGCTGGACCTGGAGCTTGCGAGCCATTGGTCATGAGGGAGAGTACAAGGCCTTCTAGTCTGTCTATGCGATCTTGCATACCGTCCGGTGAATTGCTGGATTGCGACGACGCGGATTGCTTCTTGCGACTTCCCGGAGCTGCATACGAGCATGACATTGCATCTCCCCTCTTAACACAATTTTCGCATGGTTGCGAACGATTGCACTTGAGTCTAGAGTCAAATCGTTAGCTCCTAGCATTGGAAAGGTTGCTGCCTAGGTTGACCTGGTCAGCAACCTTTGGATGGAAATGAACCTCACTTTCTATTCCTACAGGGAGCGCACGATAACGGGACTCTGTTTCTCTTCCTTACTACCCGATATGAGCCATCAGGGGAGAACTGCCCATTGCTGGAGGTTGTCGCTGACGGCGGTGTTGGGGTCATGTTTGGTATAGTAGAGCCTTGTGAGGGTGACTGCTGCGCTTGGATATCGGGCTCGGTCGATGGCCTCTGACCGGATACTTGGTAGTAGGCTAAGTTCATAAATTCGTTTCGCTTGGTAATCTTGATCCTTTCAATAGCTCTGATGCGCGGAATTTGCTCTCAGATTGAGGTGCCCTGTTACAGCTCGATGCAAGCCAAGTTTTCGCGCTCCTGGGGAAAGCGCGAGGCTAGCGAGGGTATTGATCAATATTCGTGTATCGTAAAAGCTGAGGTTATCTATGGAATGATGAGTGTTGCGACGGAGGAGGCATTGAGCTGTTGACGTTCACCTACCGAGTATGATGCGCTACTTCGTAGGATTCCAGTCCCAGCCCACCAACATTGACAGCTAACAAAGCGGACAGCACAACGTAATACTTTGGGACAAGTTACGCGCCGTCGCAGACCTGCTACATAGGGTCCTGATGCGTGAGCAGTGTGATTTAATGACTCATTCGTGCACGAGCTCCTCGACTTGAATCTGCTCATAATCTTCGGCGTTAAGCTTGAGATCGCGAGTAACCAATAGACGCTAGGCTTATTGCAGTCTAGGACATATCAGCCACGAGACCTACAGTACTAGGTACCAGGTACGAATAAGATCTGCCTGGGTAAGAGAATGGAGCGTAAGCTATGCATATAAAAGGGTAGTTAAACTCCTCTAAAGTAGCAAATGTCATCTACCACACACTTATCAAATACTAAAAAGTTATGATTAAGGGTTTTAGACTCCTAAAGCTACAATATCTAGGATATTGTTAGCGATGACTTATCAGGTATTCACTCTGGATGCATATGCTCCATTCTCTTACTGTTGCAGTTCGGGAAAGGCTACTTAGAATGTGCTGAATTGGGGTTGTTCGTAGATACAATGTAGCTCCCTATACCACTTCCTCGTTCCCGAGCTACGGATGAGAGAAAATCGCACTGAGAGAGGCAGTGAAGTCACAGGTCCGGAATCCATCCCTGACTTTCTCACACAAATGGAAAGCAAAGCGTTTTGTTTAAGGTTCTTATGTTACAGCTTGTAAACAATTAGCTTCTTGTCATAATGAATTGGGCGGCCATACTGTAGGATTTCCTCTAAGTAAAACTCTTTGTGAATGATTGCACGACCTCCTTCAGCTTGGCATCTATCTCCTTCGTCACTTGTCCTTCCTTATCAATGGACGCCAGAAGGTCGCTCTCGTTGTTCTTCAGATGAGCCAAGAAATCTGACTCCCATTGAAGAATCTTCCCCACAGGAACGTTATCCAGATGTCCATTGACACCAGCATAGATGAGAGGCACCATCTCATTGACAGCCATAGGCTGATATTGCTTCTGCTTGAGGAGTTCTGTGAGACGCTCGCCACGGTTGAGCGTTTGCTTGGTGGCAGCGTCGAGATCAGAGCCGAATTGGGCGAACGCAGCAACCTCACGGTATTGCGCCAAGAAGAGTTTCAGAGAACCGGCCACTTGTTTCATAGCCTTGAGTTGAGCTGCAGAACCGACACGGGAGACAGAGAGACCGACGTTGATGGCAGGACGAACACCCTTGTAGAAGAGCTCGGCTTCCAGGAAGATCTGCCCATCTGTGATCGAAATGACGTTGGTTGGGATATAAGCAGATACATCTCCTCCCTGGGTCTCGATAATTGGTAGCGCGGTTAGGGATCCACCACCGTGTTTGTCGTTAAGCTTAGCAGCACGTTCCAGCAGACGGGAGTGAAGGTAGAAGACACTAGAGGGTTGTTAGCAGATCATGATGTTTAGTGCGCATAAAGCTATCAATCCCGGTCAAATACTCACTCTCCAGGGTAGGCCTCACGTCCAGGTGGACGACGAAGCAATAGAGACATTTGACGGTAGGCCACAGCTTGCTTAGTCAAATCATCGTAGACTATGACAGCATGTCTACCATTGTCGCGGAACCACTCGCCCATAGCACACCCTGAGAAAGGCGCAATATACTGTAGTGGTGCCGCTTCCGAGGCTGTAGCCGCCACAATGACACAGTATTTCATGGCGTCGTTCTCCTCAAGAGTCTTGACCAACTGCGCAACAGTAGATCGCTTCTGACCAACAGCGACGTACACGCAGTAGAGCTTCTTCGACTCGTCATTAGTATTGTTCCAGCGTTTCTGGTTCAACATGCAGTCAAGAGCAACAGCAGTCTTTCCCGTTTGACGGTCACCAATAATGAGTTCACGTTGACCACGACCGATCGGCACCATAGCATCAATTGATTTGAGACCTGTTTGGACTGGCTGGTTGACGGATTTACGTGGAAGGATGCCCGGAGCCTTGAGTTGAGCTCGGTATCTCTTGGTGGTCTTGATCGGGCCTTTACCATCAATAGGATTACCAAGAGCATCCACGACACGACCAAGCAGCTCAGGCCCAACAGGCACGTCGACCTAAGGAAATATTAAACGATGGCTGGCGTGCGAAAAGTTGGGGGACGAACAATTTGGCCAGTACGCTTGACGGTCTCGCCTTCTTTTACAAGACGATCTGAACCGAATAGCACAACACCGACTTGGCCAGCTTCGAGGTTCATGCACATTCCCTTGACGCCTGACGCGAATCTGATGCTATGAGCTTCACGACTAATAATTCTCCCGCGTGATCAGACTCACTCAACAAGCTCTTCTGCCTGGACATTGTTCATTCCATGTACACGGGCGATACCGTCACTTTTTGTAATGCTCAGTCAGCGATGCCCCTTTGTCGATTTCTCCTTTCCTTGAGTTCCGACATACCCAACGGACAAGACACGTCCAGTCTCGGCAAGACCAGCTTCCTCTTGTACTCCCCTGATCCTCTGTTCCAGAATGGAGGATACCTCCGTTGGGGATGCTTTTGCGTCTGCAGCATAGCTTCGGACTTGATTTGATGCTGCGTTGAAGGCCGCTGGAGCTGATGTTCGGCTCTGTGGAGAATGAGGTAATTAGTCCGCTGCTGCCATTTGTACTGCAATAGTTCCAATAACAGCTCTAGAACTCCTTAAGAAGATAAGTGCTATATGTTGATAGCGGTGCACGTCTTCGTAGGGGTTGTAAAAAGCGCAGAAGGTAATTATGAGCTTACCAAGGTGGCTCCTCTGGGGACGGAGACTGCACCGACCGTCCGGACAGACTGCCTCAATGCGTTCCTAATCATCTTGAATGGAACGTTTGAACGGTAGGAAAGACGAGGAAAGAACGATTACGGCAATTGACCGTGGTGGAGGGGAGTTTTCAATGATGTGCAATGTTGGCAATGAAGTTGAACGAAGCTCAACGAGGAGATTAAAGCAGCGCCAAGCCACTAGTCTCCTCCCGGGAAAAGAGAACCGCAACAATCTTTCAACGCAGTCATCACCATATGCTATTAACAAAACATTTGGACCATGATTTTACGATCATCAAGCTAACTCCTTCTTCCCCTTTGGACTTGTGAGGAGCATTCAGTATGTCGCTGAACTTGGAGAAACAGCTCCTCTTTGTAAGTCTACAGCTGGGGTAGTCGAGACTGATCATGTTGCTGACCCCACCTTCAGTATGGCTCTTATCATCATACACCTGTAAGCTCGACTCAGAGCAGGCAACTTAGACAAATTCGAATGCTTATCCTAGCGCTAAGGTCAACAAAGCTATACATATAGTGTGTGTACCAATGATCTTGTTGACCTCTTTCCTTTTCGTAGGTCTTTCAGAACAGCCGGACACAACCGTCTACAGAATTGCTAAGGCAGGATGTAGGGCACCAATACGCCGTCTCTTTTGCCCATGCCAAACTGGCTTATCATCCCGAACCTTCCGCCTAACCTTGCAACCATGGCGACTTTACTGTACTCAACATTATACATTCTCATGGAGCCCGTAGCCGGAGGCATCCTGGCGCCCTTGCTGCTTGCCAGCACAGCATACTCCAATCACCTTACCACTATGTACGGCTCGTTTGCAAACTATTGGGCGCTGGGCATCTTTCTTTTCAGCTGGATTGCTCAGTTCATCGGCCACGGCGTGTTTGAAGGAAGAGCACCTGCACTTCTGGACAATCTGGTACAAGCACTCTTTCTGGCACCT
The DNA here is from genome assembly GCA_947623385.2 of Cladonia squamosa. Classification (NCBI taxonomy): domain Eukaryota; kingdom Fungi; phylum Ascomycota; class Lecanoromycetes; order Lecanorales; family Cladoniaceae; genus Cladonia; species Cladonia squamosa. The sequence goes on along the minus strand of OX392391.1, from coordinate 784,904 downwards.
TTCTTTGTGTGGATGGAGATATTGTTCTCGTTGGGCTATCGCCCTGAGCTGAAGTCGCGAGTGGATAGTGCCGTCGAAAAAGAGGTCGCCAAATATCAACAGTCGAAAAGACAAAGTAACGGCACTGTGGATAGTGGGAAACCCAATGGCAAGGTTTCTTAATCGAGCATGACCCCGTCCGAGTAAGACGCGCTGTTTTTATACTGGGCTGCTGTAATTCTTCGAAGACGCTCTGATCGGCGATGCACATATTCTGCGTTTTTTGCATGAGAGCGATTGCCACTTACGATGCTTTTCCAGCGATTCGTTTGGACAGAACATTCTCTCTTGCTAGATTGCGTTGTTACACAAGAGTAATGAAGCAAGCAGTCTTTGTCTCTAGATTGGGAATCCTACACGGCCATCATAAGCCTGCATATGCACATACTGTCCGTGCCACCGATGTGCCATGCTGGCCAGACTCATCCACCTAGTCGCAGTTACAAAGCTGCCATAGTAGCAGAGCAAGATGATAAGTGGATCATTGGCGCAAGTAGGCTCAACAAACGCCAAGAAGACAACAATCTGCCCTGGCCCCCTTCCAGCGTAGGGTGAGCGCCGCTTTACGCTCGCGCGACGCGCGGGTGAGGAGTTATCCGCAGAGCGGATAACTAAGCAGGATCCCTGCTGAAATCCTCGCCGCCCGGGTAGACGCGTTAAAGTAATGTCGGTCCAATCAGGGTAGGGATGTGAATCTGAATGTCAAGCCGACGACAGTCTTTCCGAAAGTTCAACTTCAACCTCCCTACGCTCCTGACGTCGAGCTCTCTCAGCTCGTTCTTTCGGAAACGCACAGATACAATTCGGATACGAGCCCTATCCTTGTATTTTATTCTCTTTTTCACCCGCCTTTTCGCCTTCAGTTCTTCTTCTCGAGCCTAGTGCCGCTATATATTGAGGAGATTCTTCTAATAGTGGGATTGGAGATAGAGAAGGATATGACGCGTTGCTGGAAACTACTAGGATTTATAAGTTTGGCTATTTTAGAGATTCCTTTATGTTACTTACTACCTCCTCTTTTCTCTTATTCTTTCTTTTAGAACTGACTTCACTCAAGTCATTTTATCTCTATAGGTTAAATAATAATATAATAGTCTTTAGGTAACATATGCGCCTCTCAAATCTCAGCTTATATGTATCTTTACATGCGATTCAACACTCTTCGCTTTTCACTCTTTCGCCTTTTTGAATTTCTCCTTTCATATCTCACATCTTGCAAATTCTTTTTAAACACGATTGTCTCCACGCTGCCTTCACGACCAATCTCTGCCTGCAGCTCTTCTACAACCCGCCATCTAACTTCTTAAATGCAGGATCTATCTTCGTCCCTTATCATCGAAATAGAATCATGGCTCACGGCGGAATCTCCAACAGCCGGCCTTATAGTATGGCAGTCACAATATCAAAAAATAAAACACTTATTGTAGCTGTCAGTCAAATGACAACTCAATTAGGGTTGAGAGTAAAAGCCTTTCCATTAAAACGGATATGAAACGGTAATGATCTAGTATGATAAACGTTCGGGTGGCTGACGGTTGTTTTAGGTTCAGGTGCCTGCATAAGGCTGTCATGTGTTAGTACATTCCAGCCTTATTGACTTTGCTGTGGCTCTGGTTAGCGACTTTTCCACGACCCTTAGGGCCTTTATGTCTGGTCACATCCCCATTCACCATTAATACAGCATCACTTGGACCAAGCCAACCGCGCACGACGGCAATTATTGTTGTCAGATGAATCCAGAGGATTACTATCTTCGTCTATAGGTATATCCTTCATCATTAGTATACAAAAATCTCAAGAAAGCCTTCTTTGCTAATAAATGTACCTCTCCCTTACACCCTCACATCTTCAAAGCTCGGCCTCCAAAATATCTTTATAGTGAGGGGATTCAGACAGCTTATCAGCCGAATATCCTATCAAAATGCTTCCTCAAAGATCAAATATCCTACCTCGACACGGTGTCAGTAATAAAGAACATTTAGCCCTCCATCGCTATAAACTGGAGAATCCTCATTCAAAACAGACAGAGCACGCTCTTTACTTTAAAAGGACTTTCAATCATCCTATTGCTCAAAGCAACATTTCAAGACTTTTGACTGCTGGCCGAGCTCTCTGCTTTAAAAGGACTTTCAATCATCCTATTGCTCAAAGCAACATTTTAAGAGTTTTGACTGCTGGCGTCACCCGTATTGAACCAGCTGCTTTAAATTCTCAACATCATGATAGGGAAGCCTGGCCAGAGCTCGATAAAGCACTTTACATTTGACGTAGCCATGTCCTCGCCTTGTTACTCTGTTCATCATGATTAGAAGCTGTTCGTTAATGTCCAATGTACGTTTACGTTCCAGACCCCATTCCTTAGTTACCTCCAAAATAGTCACGGGAACGATGGAAATAAAGCCGCCAAGCATTGTTTGGCGCTGCCTTGGATGTGCAGGATTATCAGAACTTTGATCCTAGGCCTGCACTTTCACATGCGGCAAGTAGCTTCTGGTCGACTTTGAGCTCCTCCGGCAAGGCTGCCTCGGTGTCGGTCTCCGCGGCGATGGTAGTCTCGATGAACTCGACCACATCCGCGAGGAACTCGCACACGATGGAACCTTCTGTGTCTGTCTGGAACCTGAGATTGAAGGACAGCTCACGTGCCGGTTCGGACGACGTCGGATCGATCTCGGTCAGCTGAAAGTTTGAGCCGACCTTGCAAAGGCTGAGCGTCCGTCTCTCTTCCGATGCATTCGTCTGCCAAATTCCGTTGTCACTTTTGCAATTGTCTGACACACTGTGTAAGTACCGCTGCACGCAAAGATGATTTCGTGTGCGAACACCACCGATACTGGGAAGGACTCACTTTGTGTAGAGTTCTGTGCCATGGCCGCAATGATAGCCTTATTTGTTGCATACCATTCAAGAGAATCGTAGTTCGCTTCCGTAACCTGCAGGGTGAGAGACCCATCAAACTTGAATTGCGCTTCACCGACTCCTTTGTCGAAATAAATGATGTCTGGTGCAAGCGTAGCCGTTGCATTCTCAGTGCAAGTGTAGGTGCTTGTGGCGCCGTTATTTGGGGGAACCTGACAAACTTGATCAAGCCCTGATGTGATAGCCGAGTATAAGGCTGACCCGGTCAGAGTGCCGACGGTGACGCCGGACGTATCAGCAGTCAGGACGGTGGAGGATTTCTGAGGTGTGCAACCTAATGAGGACGGTAGGGGGGAGCAGTTATCCTCATTGGGACCAATGATGGTGCACACCTGGCAGCCTGGCACAGTATAGGTTAGCAATGTGGCTTTGTACCAGGCAAATAATGGGTAGAAAAACCGGCAAAGTTGGTAGACACGGTTGCTGGAGGAGAAGTCACTGCGGGTTTGCCACCCGGCCAGGTCGTGTAATCGCAGCTCTGCGTAATGATTGATACGGAGGAGAGTGTCATAGGCTGAACGACTGTAGTCGACGATCCAGACACGCACGTGCATGCCTCCGACTGCTCTGGCGTGCCGTCTTGGTATTGACAGGATACACTTGGGGCGGCAGTCGTTGATGATGAGGAGAGCACCGAGGTAGGCGGGGCGGTCAACGAGCAACTGCCTGAAGCCTGGCGCTTCAACTTCCTGCCAGGAGGGTTGGCGAATTGCCTGTGGAGGTCTTGGACAGCCGAGTCTGCCTTGGTCGCGAAGCTTTCCAATCCCTCCACAACTACCCCCTGAATAGTTTGCTGAATAGTTATTATGGAATTTAGACTACGGAATTCGAACAAGGGCACCGATCGCTGGGATCTGTACATTTTCTCCATAGTGGTTCCAAGGCCTCCAATGGAGTTGTCGATGCCTTTGTCATATGCTGTAAGTAGGTCTGGGGAGGGAGATTGGGCGCCAATGCCTTGGATCCATGCTTTGATATTGACGCTAGCAGGGTTTCCACCGGGGTTTTGAAAACTGAGACCGGCCAGCACATTTTTGGACACCGGTTTTGTTACAGTCCCGGAGCAGAAGGTCTTGTCAATCCTGCAGGCTGTTAGTAGGGCGGGTAAGAAGGGTGAATCTGCTTACGTCACAACGAGGTTTTTTTTTGCTGCCGTTGTGTAGCATGCTAGAGTATCAAGAAGCGTGAAGAGGTCGCCCGGAATCTTTGACTTGACTTGTCCATATATGGTGTTAAACTCAGTCCGAGGCATAAAGGACAGCAACTGCTTAGGGCTCTGGTCCGTTCTGAGGGTTCTTGTTTTCGCAGCTTTAGCATAGGACAAGACCAAGGTTAAGAAGCCGAGCACATCGTCGGTGAGTTTGGTTGCGTCAATATCATTAGGCTTGGACTTGAAGTAATCCCCTGTAACAAGGGTAATGCAGTCGCCTTCCATACATGCCCCATCAAGAATATGTCGCTGGGGAGGATCTGTACCCATTGCTTGTTCCTTCATGAGGCTATACAGCGCTTCGAGTGGCATTGGCGCCGTGACCTGCGGCTCCCATGGCACTGTGTTTGGGTTCTGTGTTATACTTGGGCCATCGATGTCCCATGGATTGCAATTGTTATCTTCAATCTGAATTGAACCTTTGCGGTTCCCCATCCACGGCTTCCAATCAATCTGACAGCGTTAGCCAGATGAGACGCGGTGATGAGGCCACTGCAGCACTCACCAGGTCCTGCGCAGCTGCTGAAGCTGCTTCGGCGGCACTGCCGTCTCCGACTTTAATATTCTTGCCATTGAGAATATACTCTGCATTGAGCGCTCCGGCTCCACCCCCAGTATCCGCCGTTAGCTCCCAATTCCTTCCTATGCGCCCTGAGATGATCTTCGTCTTTGCCGCATTTGTATCTGTGAGACTGCAGCCATCTTTTTTAAAGTAAAAGAACGGGGACTCAAACTCGATACCAAGACCTGCGGTCCTGTCGGCGGTTGGCCCGTCAAGGACCTCCAGCTCATTAGTGGCGACAAACTCTCCGCATGGTCCCCCTTCCTCCATGCGTGGCAGTAACGGCAACCATACTGCGGAGGCAGTAGCCAGGATCGATATGTACAGGAGCAGTGGATGCATGATTGGCAACTCTCTTCGTGGAGGGGCAGGACAGGTTGGGTGATGATAATCAATCGCAGACTTTGCAAGATTTCCAAGCATGAATTGAGCAAGCAATTGATTTATACATTTTTCATGATTCGAAAGGAGATCCTCTCGGCATTCTCTAACTTCAAAGCCCCCAACATGGATACCGTGCCCGGAGGATTGTTTGATCTTCTGAGATCGAGGCTCAGTTGTGTAGTCGCCATCTGGCCCGTCAGATGACAAAGACCTCCGTAGCCTTCTGTCCTCGAGTGCCTTACTCTGGATACCGTGCCCGAGGCAGGGTTATCGATCTCCTGAGGTGGGATTCTTACGTGTCTCATCGCCATCTGGTACACAGTGCAAACTGCATATTAGAGCCCCTTGATCCTACCTCCATCGGTATCCTTAATCTGGATCATGTGCTCCGTGTAGAATTTTTGGAATCTCTGAGACCAACTTGAAGCAGTGGGTACCATTTCTCCTCTATGCCACGACGGCGCAGAGCTAGACTCTACGCTCCGTATAAAATTGTTGGGCTTTCTGAAACACATTTTCAGCTTCATTATACTATACACCACCGTCGTCTATCAGAATTTACTGCACGAGATAGGATTTGAGTTGGAGCACGGCGCTGGTGGCCAGAATCCCGAAGGGCCTGAAATCCTATGTATGATCCTGCGATCCATTAGCGAGGCTATATTTGGCAACTTTTGGCACAGGGTTCCTGCGCCTAAAGTTTCAGAAACAGTCTGCTCCCCCATGCAAGCGCCGATCTGGGTTTGTGCTTGTTGGCCTGCTTCGAATCCTAACTACAGTTGTTTGCAATACCACTGGCGGATTAGTTCCGCTGGCAACATCAACTGCCTTCCCCACCAAAATTGGTATGGGGGAGTCCTTTTCGACCGCCAGCGTTGCTGTCGACCATATATCTCATTAAACCACTTTATCAGCATGTAGAATCGATCTGATATTGTTTTAGGTTTTACCTCTCCGCCGACCGTTCTGAAAATTACCTTAAGATTGCGTATTTACGCGCGCGCTAAATGTTTCGAAAACGACATTACCTCGATCCCGAAACAAGAAAATCCGCGCAGCGGTCAGTATGGCCATCGATTGGTCGATAGAGTAGACTAGATAGTAGCTTGAAGCCGGCTTGCTTAGTGGGAGCAGGGGGTAGGGGCAGGATTCCCACCCCAGGATAAGGCTGAACCTTTGAGACTACAACAGCGGACGAGGCCAGTCTGCTGCCCCGGACACACTTTGTATAGGAGTCTACCGTACAAGGTCTCCTGCCTCCGACTTATTCACACCTTGCATAGGAGACAACAAATGAAAGTGAAAGTCATTTTTGGCAGTAACTGTGGCCATCTCGCAATATGCTCCCCAGCGTTCCCTTACAGCCCACAAGGACAACCGCCATGGCGCTCATGCAGTTGCCCAACGAGCTCCTGGAGGAGATCGTCATGCATGTCTTACCAGAAGGGTTTGAGAGCGTGGCATTGACGTGCAGGCGAATCTATGCACTCTGCACACCATTCATCGAGCATCATAACAAGCTCCGCGGGCAGTTCCGAAGCTTTAATTACTTTCGTAAGGGAGAGCATCCAGATTTTGTCATTGGCACAGGGTTTGACCTACTCACCCGCATCGCTGTCGAGCCCATAGTGGCACGTTACATTCGAGAAGCAGACTTTAGAAGGGATGGCATCTTCAGACCCTGTGAGTTGGTAGAAGACGCCCAGCTTGATGGACCGGTGGGCAGACTGCTCGCCCAGTCTCCCTACCTGAAGCAAGCTGGTCTTGACTGGCAGCAGTATTTCGCCACAATCAAGGAAGAGGAGGGCCCATTTGGCCGCTGGTCACCACACGCTGCTGTTTTTCTCCTTACGCTTCTGCCCAATGTCGAGAAGCTCACACTCCCACATAGGTTGCAACCGTTGGAGTCGACCGATAAGCTTATAGACGTCATCGTTCGCAAGGCCAGGCGACCTTCAAGTCTCCCTTACGACCGGCCTAGCCTCGCGCGGTGCACCACTTTTGGACCGACCGCCACCTTTCTTCATTCCTCACCGTTTGACTTGGACTGGGCGAAGCCCTTCCTGGCCTTACCGTGTGTGCGGAGCTTACGCGACTGGAGCTGCGTAGCCATCAAGGACAATGGCCGCACGAGCAGCCTCGCGCAGAATTGGTCTCATAACTTCGGACGGACGCTTGAAGTGGTCTCTTTCCCGGGCTGCTATATCGACCACGTGGCTATCGCCGACTTTCTCAAAAATACCCCACGTCTAAGGTCGCTCACGTACTCGCACCAGAGTATAGGTGATCCCGAAGGGCCTCCGCTGGACTGGGATATCTGCAAGTTCGTGACGGCCATCGAGCGTGAGGCGGGAGGTCATCTGATGCAGCTTTCCATCACCATTGCCGAACGTCGTGGCTCAGTACTTCCGGGAAGAGCATCGCTGCGCGGTTTCAAGCGTCTGCAAACACTTCAGTTCCCGCTCGAGCTTGCCGTGTGTAATGTCACTGCCGCTGTCGCCTGCCAGTTGGCAGAGGCCAAAGAATCCATGATTGGAGGCTCAACGGACCACCAGGCACCGAAGGCACCGCGTGGCGATTGTGCTCATGAATCATCATTCACCCGCGACCTCGTCCCTGCCTCAGTCTCTCAGCTCTCCCTGACTTCAAGCGGGACCGACGAGCATGCAAAGGCTCTCGAGGTCATGTTCCGTGACTTCGCCACCGAGAAGGATGCGTGGCTGCCTGCACTCCAAGAGATCCACGTGTCCTGCACCTCACGTGCGGACGAAGCATACAGGGCCCAGTGCGCCAGGCTGCGTGCCGAGATGGAGGAACTGGGCGTGGTCTGTCATTTGAAAGAATCTGGATCCTGGCCTAGGTTTTCGTGGGGGGATTCGGATTCGGATTGATGGCAACCCAGGTTCTCTGCCATCTCAACAGTCCCGTTCCCTGTCATTTTTGTTATGTCATATATGGATAATGATGAGGACGACGTGAGAAATGCAAGCTTATCAATACTTAGAAAATGTATTGTAGTATGACAGTGAACGCTCTATGTACCATGAATATTCTGTCTTCATCTAATACAAATCGAGCCAGGCCATCATTCATCTATTTAAAACAGCGCATTTTCCTTTTTCTTTCCTTTTCCTTTCCTAGATCCTGTGGTCATAAGCAGAGACGGCGCCATCGAGGAGGGTGGATGGTCGAAAGCCTCGACTGGAAGAGACGTACAGTGTGGTATTGAAGCCAACTGTCAAAGGGACATAAGATGAGGCGTCCTTCTGGGCAGAGTCATGGTTATCGGTCGACAGCTAAAAGGGGTGACCAACATAGCTTTGGCTTTTCCCATCAGCGTCAAGAGAAGCGAAGAAGACAGCGGCGTTACGATCAAAAATATCCAAAGGCTCATCAGATTCGGCATCTCCAATCATCATTTCGGAAGGCGGTGCGGCGTTTCGCTGAATTCATCATCATGATTGGAATACAGTTCCGATCACTCCTGGTATAACTGTAATATTCAGGGCACAATCTTGATCCTAGCGAGTGTTACCCCAACAAAGTTGCTTCTTTAACGATCTTCGGCACGGTGGGCGCTATATTTATAACCTCTGGCAGCCGCTTTCTCTAATAGCTCTTGTGTTGGAATGTTTCTGGGCGTCACTGGAGCCTCCTAGATTGTGACCGCGGGCGCCGTCATCTCTTCGTTCCAGTGCAGGGGTGCAAGGTAAGTGGGAAGGTTGAGCGTGGGAGATGGAGGGTGATGTATGACCCCTGCTCACCTAGCTCGCACGCTAACGCGGCAGGCTTTCGAGTAAGCGAGGGGCAGTGCCAAGACTTTTGAATAGTTCTAGCCGAGCCCAAAATTACAGGCGCAAAGTGACCATTTTCTATCCCATCCCATTCCTTCGGCCGCTGAGCCACCATACTGCACTGACGAGGTCTCAAGCGACTCTCTATATAGCCTAGAGAGTGCGCAAGAGTGCTAGAGTCTTTGCGCCGCCATTCTTTCGTGCTCAGTGTGCCTTAGTACGTCGCCTCGTGCCTCGTATGACTGGACCATGCTGATCTGGAGGCAAGCTATCATTCTATTCCGCATCAATATATGAGCACTGAGCTCCGATTATCGCCACCGAAAGACCTGGTGAGGCTCGGTACGGAGATGAGAGCGGCCTGAAGGGGTGTCGAAGGCTCCCTTGATCCAAGCACCCACCGGGACAATACCCAATTAATAAGAATCTGCATATTTCTACACACGAGATACCTCGGCTTAGGCAAAATGTACTTCCTCTACGAACTTGAGCGCGTGATTACTTTACATCCGTCATTCTTTGGACCGCGCGTAAAAGAATATCTTACGAATCGACTGCTGGAAGATGTGGAGGGGACATGCACAGGACAATACTACATCATATGTGTGATGGATGCGTACGACATATCGGAGGGGCGGGTCGTGCCAGGAAGCGCGGTAGCAGAGTATACCGTGCACTACCGAGCAGTCGTCTGGAGACCTTTCAAGGGTGAAACGGTTGGTCTCACTGCTAAAGTGACCAGCAGCTACTGGCGTACTAAATCAATCTGTGACACAGGTCGATGCCATTGTCAGTTCGGTCAATAGGATGGGTGTTTTTGCTGAAGTGGGACCTCTGCCGGTCTTCGTTTCTAGCCATGTGCGATTCTTTACAGGTCAACCAGAAGTGTAAAGAGGCTAATTATTGCAGCTGATACCGCCCGACATCAAATGGGATCCAAATGCTACTCCACCGCAGTATACGGATAATGGGGAACAAGTCATTGAGAAAGGAACACATTTGCGTATCAAGCTGATGGGCACGAGGAGTGATGTGGGAAGTATGTTTGCGATTGGAAGTATCAAGGAGGACTTTTTAGGGTTCGAGATACTTTTTCCTGGCTGTCATACGACGTACTGACCACGTTTTAGGACTCTGTGACCTATCTAACTATGTTCCAGCACATCTGGGCTGCCTGGTGGTCTGAAAGAAGCTGGTCACTTGATTCGTCATGCAAGTGCATTTGTCGTACTGAAAGACTAGCGGAGTAGGCGTGGATAATTGACGTGAGAAATGGCCCTGGATCACTTTATCCCCCAACTTCTCTGAGGAGATTTATTGCGCACGAGTGAAAAGAGATGCTAGATAGACCAAGCTCTCACAGCTTGGAAAAATTCGAGATTCGATGTTTTCAATACTAGTCTCCAGAACCGAGCTCGCACATTGTCAAAAAGATGTACAATAACATTGTATACTTACGACATCCATAATTAGAGACATAGATCAGTAGAGGTCGGAACTGAGCATAACTACTGGTAGCAATCGAAGTCAACAAAGGCTTCGAGCTAGAACAAGGGCTCGTAGGGCTAGAAGGCAGATCGACGGATGGAGCTTCGGGCTAGTGAGCCTTCCCGGACGCCCTAACGATTTGACGTTCCAGAAATGGATATCTAGCTGCACCTACTGCAGATTCGATACGACCGAGCACGGGAGGCTTATGGGCCATATTTCTACCATATGCTCCAGGCTCCAGGATTAACTTATCATACACGGTCCCAGAAGCTGTCCAAATCAAGAGCAGCTTCTTGATGTGTCTATCAACCTGGTGGAATCCATGAGCAGGTTGCTCGAGGTCACGCGATGGCTTCCAGTCCATATCATGACGAAGAGAGTAGACCTTTAAACCGACACTCCTCGTCGCCAGAAGAGCGAACCTCCCTTGACTCCGTCATATCATCTTCTAATACCTCAATAGCTCTTGAGCGTTTGAATCAAGACGGGAGTGTTGTTGGCAATGGACACACAGCGGCCCCACCACGGACAAAAGCTATGGGAGATAAGGACAATGGCTATGATGAGGAAGACAACTTCTACGTTCCCCCTGTCGGGCCAGCCTTGAAAAGAAGAAGTGGGCGCGTTGTATGGGCATTGGGGGGCTTGTGCCTTGGAGGATGGCTTCTTGCTCTAGTACTTTTTGTGTCACGGCAAAGTTATCAACCAGCTTCCTCAATACCATATGACCCGGCAGCTACTGTGTCACATGGTTCTGGCAAAGCCGTCACTTTGGACGAATATCTCAACGGGGAATGGCGGCCAAAGCACCAGCAGATCCAATGGATTGCAGGTGCAAATGGTGAAGATGGCTTACTACTGGAGGTCTCCAAACCTGGACAAGATTATCTGACCGTCGAGGATGTGCGCAGTCGGAAAGAAAATGCCAAGCATCTGCCCAGACAGACGTTAATGAAATCTGATGGGTTTAGTATACAAGGCATCCAGGTGAAGACAAGCAGGGTCTGGCCGAGAAGAGATCTCAGGAAGGTCTTAGTCATGTCGGACGAAAAAAAGAATTGGAGACATTCATATACTGGGCTATACTGGATTTTTGATGTGGAAACTCAGCAAGCTGAACCTCTGGATCCAGCAAGACCTAACGACAGAATCCAACTTGCTTCATGGTCATGGCAAGGCGATGCCATCGCTTTCACGAGGGACAACAACATGTTTTTGCGTAAGCTTGCTACTAAAGATGTAGAACAGATCACGACAGATGGGGGAACTGAGCTCTTTTATGGTGTACCTGATTGGGTGTATGAGGAGGAAATCTTTGGGGGCTCCAGTGCCACATGGTGGTCTGAAAGTGGGAAATATATTGCCTTTTTGCGTACCGATGAGACTGCAGTTCCCGTCTACCCCATTCAGTACTTCGTCTCCCGGCCTAGTGGCGTGGAACCACCAACCGGAGAGGAAAGTTACCCCGAAGTACGCCAGATCAAGTATCCAAAGGCTGGTGCGCCAAATCCAGTAGTAGACCTACAATTTTACAACATCGACAAACAAGAACTATTCACTGTGAAGACTGACAGTGATTTCCCCGATGAGGATCGTCTGATTACTGAAGTAGTATGGTGTGGCGATCAGGTCTTGGTGAAAAACACCAACCGAGAAAGCGATATCCTGAAGGTCGCCTTGCTTAATGTCAATGAACGAACGGGCAAGGTCGTTAGGACTGATGATGTTAACAAGCTCGACGGTGGGTGGTTCGAAGTTTCGGAGAAGACTACCTATATCCCTGGTAACCCGGATAAAGGCCGGCCTCAAGATGGCTATATTGATACTATCATCCACGAAGGCTACGACCATTTGGCTTATTTTACTCCTCTGGACAATACCGAACCCCTGATGCTCACCTCAGGGGAATGGGAAGTCGTTAATGCTCCCAGCGCAGTAGATTTGAACTCAAATCTTGTCTACTTCCTTGCCACGAAGGACGGAAACACCCAACGGTACGCTTACAGCGTCAATCTTGATGGCACTGCGCTTGCACATTACACCGAACACCGTAAAGATGGCTACTACGACGTATCGTTTTCGACGAGCGTTGGCTTTTGTTTAATCAACTATGAAGGTCCTGATATTCCTTGGCAGGAGGTCCGCTCAACGCCTGGCTTTGACGGTCATTATTACTCGCATCGTTTTGAAAGTAATGTAGCGCTCGCCAAATTGGCGTCTGCACACGAACTACCGATTGAGGTCTACTCGACTATCAATGTTGATGGCTTTGATCTAAATGTTGTCGAACGCCGCCCACCTCATTTTGATGAAAACAAGAAGTACCCTGTTCTCTTCGAGCTTTATGGAGGTCCTGGATCTCAAAGTGTCGATAGGAGGTTCAGCGTCGACTTTCAATCCTATGTGGCATCGAACCTCGGATACATCGTTGTGACACTTGATGGGCGCGGGACGGGATTCCTTGGGCGGCAGGCGAGGACCGTCATCAGAGGCCATATTGGTTATTTCGAAGGTATGGACCAGATTACGGCAGCCAAAATGTGGGCGAAGAAAGACTACGTTGATCCCGAAAGAATTGCAATTTGGGGCTGGAGCTATGGAGGTTTTATGACGTTAAAGACGTTGGAATTAGATGCTGGAGAGACTTTTAAGTACGGCATGGCCGTTGCGCCAGTCACAGATTGGAGATTCTACGGTAAAGACGACCCATTTTTGCCTAGCGCTGAATATTACTAAATCAATTGATAGATTCCATTTACACAGAGCGCTACATGCTCACTCCCCAGAACAATCCTGAGGGCTACGCCAACACGAGCATAAGCAACACGACTGCCCTCCAAGGCAATGTTCGCTTCCTCATCATGCACGGTGTAGCCGACGACAATGTCCACTTGCAAAATACATTGACGCTCCTTGACAAGCTTGATCTTGCGGGAGTTGAAAATTACGATTATCACGTCTTTCCGGATTCAGATCATAGCATTTTCTTTCATAATGCAAATAGAATGGTCTATGACAGTATGCCAGTTCATTCAGACAACACAAGAGGAAAGCTAACGTGTTTCAGGACTAAACAATTGGCTGATCAATGCCTTTAACGGTGAATGGCTCCGAACGGAAGATGCAGTCCCAATGGAGCGGATAGGGGCCAGTACTGGTAAAAGGTGACTGGACATTATACAGAATTGTCGGCGCTGGGGCGTCTCGGATGGCTAATGGCTCGAGTCAGAGATGATATATATATTCAATGGTGGGCGTCAAAGGAAATGTTGGGCTACCGCGGGCATATTCTTGAATAAAGATTTGGTTAGTTGTTTGTGGTTATTTCAAGAATGGGATGGCAGGCATGAAAGATGGCATTTCATTTCCTGCATGTCTCAACGGGCGCTAGCAGCCGAGCGGTACCTACGTCAGAAAGAGGTGACGTAGAAAAAGAAATCTAGATCCTAACGCGAACTTCAACCACTTGAACTCCACACTCCTTCCCAAATCACCAGTTCACTTGAGAGTCATGTCAGATAAGCCCAAAATGACTCCAGCAACTAAAGAGCTTCTCAAGAAGGTGCGCATGATGGTGCCGCCTATGCTTGATAAGTTCCATAAAGGTAGCCTGATCCTTCAACATCGTCGGGAATAAATCTCACAGTAATACATAGGTCAATTGGGTAGAGTAGCAGTCATCGGAGGCAGTGAAAAGTCTGTCTCGCTCTGGAATCCCATACATCCATCCAATTGACCAGTCCCCAGCTACACCGGCGCGCCCTACTTCTCCGCCATGGCATCAGCACGATTAGGTATTTCCTCCTCGAACTCCCATCCTCAATGAATTATACTAACAATACCATCCAGGAGCCGACCTCGTACGCCTCCCCTCCATCCCCCATCCCTACCTCCCAGACTAATACTCCCCCAAGTCCCACGTCGTCTGCACCCCCCCCGCCGCCAACGTAATAAAGACCTACTCCCCCAACCTAATGGTCCACCCCATAATGCGCGAAACCTCCGAACTCACCCACTCCCAAGTCCCCTCCGAACCCTCCGCCATCGCCTCCCCCGTCATCGCCATGCTCTCCAACCTCCACGCCGTCGTCATCGGCCCCGGCCTCGGCCGCGACCAACTCATGCAGAAAACCGTCGCGGCAATTATTAAAGCCGCGAGGGAACATAATACCCCGTTGGTGCTGGATGCGGATGCGCTGTGGTTGGTTCAGAATCAGCCGGATCTCGTGCATGGGTATAAGGAGTGCGTGCTTACGCCTAACGTTGTGGAATTCGGTCGGCTGGCGAAAGCGGTGGGGTTACCGCCAGATGAGCTCCCAGATAGTGGCGAAGCGGGGTGTAAAGCCCTCGCTAAAGCCCTCGGCGGGGTACTCGTGTGTCGAAAAGGCGCAGTAGATTGGATAAGTGATGGGGAAGAGGCCATTGTTGGAGACCTGGAAGGAGGAAGGAAGAGGAGCGGTGGCCAGGGCGATACGCTGACGGGGAGTATTGGGACGTTTTTGGCGTGGCGGGGGAGTTATTTGGAGGGGTTGTGGGATGTGGAGGGGGGGATGGGGAGGAGGGAGACGTTGATGTTGGCGGCGTGGGGGGGGAGTGCGATTACGAGGGAGTGTTCGAGGAGGGCGTTTTTGAAGAGGGGGAGGAGTTTGCAGGCGAGTGATTTGACGGAGGAGGTGGCGAGTGCGTTTGAGGTGCTGATTGGGGAGAAGGAGGAGAGTAAATTGTGAGGTGGTGTGGGGGTGGTGGATAGGTGGTTTGTGTATATAGATTCATACTTGCTATGTCTGCCTTGTAGGCATGGAATGACAATGATTGATAGAGACCAAACAGATAACATGTAGACATGAAACAACGATCTAGCGTCATCCACAGTCAGCACTTCCTTAGCCAAGTACAGAACTGTTCTTCCTAACCCGACTGGAAAGCATAGGTATGCAGCATGACTGGCAATAGTGTAGTTGATAGGCACTATCCCACGCGCAACGAAGAGCAACTAAGCCAGCTGTCCCGTCTATTTGACATGCACCTCTAACCCCCCCGCACAACGCCAAACCAGCCGTAATCACCCCTCAAACGCCCAAAAGCACGCCCGCTAAACCGACTGCAAGACAATATCGCTAGTAAGTACGAAGCATTAACGATATCAAGTCCACTCAAGTCACTCCGAGCCAGAGGAAAAAGAGAACCTTTCCAGCATGCACCTCTAGAGGAAGACGAAACACGCACAGGCTCTCCCCCTCAATATCGCTGCGGCTTAGCCCTCCTCGCCATCTCCGCCAACCTCTTCTTTCTCTCCTCCTTCTCCGTCTTCAACTTCGCCTCCAACTTCGCTTCCTCCTCGTCCTCCTTCCTTGCCGCCCTTGCAGCTGCACTCTCCTCCTGCTCCACATCCGAGAAGCCTGCTTCCATGTCGTCGGAGTCTTCTCCTTCGGATCCATACTCGTCTTCTTCGATATCATCCAAGTCGTCCTCGTCCGTTGCTGCGTATTCGTCGTAGCGGGATTTCGAGGGTTTGACTCTGGTGGATTTGGGGGTTGCGGAGGAGGTGGGCGCCATGGTGCCTTTGTAGGTTGGCTGAGGTTTGGGTGGCTTCGCTGTGCCTTTGTATGTGGGCTCAGGGCGCTTTTTAGCATTGGTGGTTCCTGGCGCTGGACTGCTGCTCATGCTTCCGGAGGAGCTGGGGCGATCGCTCGTTTTGATGCCTAACTTCTTGTTTTTGAGCGCCTTTTTCTTCATTTTGAGCTCTTTCTTGTAGCTGATAGGCATCTGATCTTTCGGCTTGTGGCTGATGACTCCTACAACTGGAGCTTTGGACTGGGTCGCATTGGCGCGGGCCATGATCTCTGCGTATGAGCCCTTTTTGGGAGCTTTTGCTGCTTCATTAACGGAGGGGGTAGGAGTAGCTGGATTTGCTGAGGCTGGAGCCGCCGCGCTGACTGGATTGGGCCTGCTTGTTCCGCGATAAGGTATGTTTGGTTTGGAAGCCAGTGTTGAGGCTGAGCTCGAAAGTTTAGAGGGGTTGGGACCAATCGTAGCTGTAGACTTGGACGGTAGCGTAGCTCCTGAAGATGCTGACTTAGACAGGCGAGGATCCGTCGGAGGTGCAGTACGAGACTTTTGCCCATCCACGATGCCATTCTTGAGATTCTTGCTCTCAGGACGCGCTAGGACGTCCTCTGCCTTGCGCTTGTTGTTCTGGGGTATACTAGCTACTGTTGTCCTAGCTGCATTCTGTGCCTGGTTGTGCGATCCAGTATCTGCACTCTGCGACTTCGCTGCTGGGGCTGGAGTTGTCGAAACTGGAGTGCCATTGCCCCCAATAGAGCTCAGAATTGAGTTGAGGAACTGGGCCAAAGCGTCAGCACAACGACCTCAAAATGAGTGGTAATCCAAGCGTAGTGACTCACGCTCATGATGAAAGGTAAGTTCTGGCGCTTTTGCTACCGTTGATGGTTAGTGGGGTGGTGTAAAGGAGTCATGCTACACTCTGGTAGGCAAAAGCCTTAAGTACTGCTTTGCAATATCCTCAGTAGTGTTGAAGTGGATCAAGCTAAGATGGCAGGGTGGCACCACAATTTCAGAGCCGCGTGGAGTGAAGTGATCTTGAGTCCCAAAGTTGCTGTGGCCAAACAAACGCAGCCCTGTGGTAGCCGCGCTAAAGACTAGTGCCCGTGATTAGCGCTTCCCACAAGCTCCATATCTCTAAAATATGTCGATATCAAGAATACCTTGACTCACGCATCAACTACATAAGAACTCGACGTTTCAGTCTCCGCTCATCCCGCGGTTAAATCGATTGAATCTCCTGTTCGACACACCTACACCAAAAGTGCGTAGCTCCAGTCTTCAAAGTGCTCTTTGAGCAACGGAATTGACAAACAATTTGCAGAACATTCACCATGAAGCATCTCGCAGCATACCTCCTTCTCGGCCTTGGTGGAAACACCTCGCCCTCCGCCAAAGACGTCAAGAATGTTCTATCATCTGTCGGCATTGACGCAGACGACGATCGCTTGGACAAGCTGATCACTGAGCTTGAAGGCAAGAACCTACAAGATGTACGTTAAGACCACACAATCCCCATACGAACAGCAGCTAATTATTCTGCCTTAGTTGATCGCCGAAGGCACCAGCAAGCTCGCATCTGTACCCTCTGGAGGAGCCGGTGGAGGGGCCGCTGCTACCGGTGGTGCACCAGCCGCTGGAGGTGCTGCTGCTGCGGAAGAGGAAAAGCCAGCAGAGAAAGAAGAAGAGAAGGAAGAGTCGGATGAAGATATGGGCTTCGGGCTCTTTGATTAGATCCGTAAGGATTCGGCAATGTGGGCTTATGCACTATCAAACTTTGATAGGTTGACGTCGTGGAGGAAGTCCTATGCCTGTGTAAAGCTGTCTGAACATCGATTTCGGCGGACACAGCGGCTTCTATGGCCATGACTCATGTAAACTCACCCACGTGCAACGATCAGTGATATTTAAAGAACACCTATATTGGTCAAATTCGGTCATTAATTTTCGTCGAAACATGTTTTACGTAGAAGTCATTGGTCCTTGATAGCCCATACCTAAGGGAGCTCAACAGATAATCTTATCCTAGGGTAAGTGGATGATATGTGGGTGTGATTCCCGTCCTAACGGAATGAGCCATCTTTTTCGCGCTAGTCTAGAACGGCTAGCACGGCTCAGAAGCGAGATTCTGCCGCACTACGCAAAACCACCGTAGCAGTTCATCATTACAGCGTCAACCACCCATTCTCATCTAGATCAACAGCGAGGCGGCTGAGTATCGCAATCATGGCCGACGCAGACTATGTGAGTGCTCTGCTTCCACTCCAAGGATACTATGGACCGGGAGCGGTTTGATTTGCAGACTGAGGCTAATGAGTTGTGGTACAGAACCCCGAGGAGGCTGCTGGTACGTTCTCACAATACATGCCTCATCTAGGTTTTGAAGCTATCGCTAGTAAAGAGGAGGAGTGTATTGGCCAAGACGATGCGAAGGCGAACATGCAAGATTCCCGAGTCCAGAAGCTAACGAGATTCCTCCCAACACAGAGCTCAAGAAGAAGAGAACGTTCCGCAAATTTTCCTATCGTGGCATCGACCTTGACCAGTACGTTTTCCTATCTGTCTCGCCTTCATTCTATTCGACAAGAACTTCGGCTTTCTCAACTCTTTGTGTCCCATTGCCCAGCGATACTGACAGCTTGGCCCAGACTCCTCGACCTCTCCTCCGAACAATTACGAGATGTAGTCCACGCCCGAGCCCGCCGCCGATTCAATCGTGGTCTCAAGCGCAAACCTATGGGTTTGATCAAGAAGCTGCGAAAAGCTAAGCAAGAGGCAAAGCCCAATGAGAAGCCGGATCTCGTCAAAACCCATCTACGAAATATGATTGTGGTACCAGAGATGATTGGTAGTGTGATTGGTATCTACTCGGGCAAGGAATTCAACCAAGTCGAGATTAAGCCCGAGATGGTTGGTTTCTATTTGGGGGAGTTCAGTATCTCATAGTAAGTGCGGTCTGTGACTGGAGCCTATCGACTCCAAGGCTGATACGGGTAACAGTAAACCTGTCAAGCATGGTAGGCCGGGTATCGGTGCTACTCACTCTTCTCGGTTCATTCCGTTGAAGTAGGTGAGAGAGGGTGAGAGGTGGTGCTGAATGGGTATGTTGTGGAAAACAAGGCACTGAAGGTAGATCTTCTGTGTCGCTAGCTTACACATATTTACAATTCCAATGGATCAACATGCAAGCGAATTGGTGCTATTCTACTCCATTAAATGCATCCTATCACGTTATGGCCATAGTCCTTCGAATTGACCTCGCTTCGGTCGTTACAAATCCCCATTTTCCTTGTCTCTTTCTTCGTTTTGCCTTGTCCTAAACAATCCAGAATCATCAGCAGAAATCTCCATACGTATAAGGCGGAGGGCATTCAGGGTCACAAGAGCAAAACGACTTTCAGACGGTTGGCTTTTGATTCAATGAAGCGATGCTACCTACTCCTTAGCAATTTTAACAATAATCATTATCAGGGCCTCCCAGGGCTCATAAGCGAGGTTTCCGTCAGTATTGTTGCAACTTTAAGGCGACCGTGACGCCTACAAGGAGTTCCAACCTAAGTTGTACTTTTACAAGCGCAGCCTGATGGAGATCCCCCATTTTCTTTATTACTGATGTAAAGCTTCAATAAGGAAAGTGATCTTCCACACACAGACTAACAGACCCTGCAGCCAAATAGAGAGTGAATGAGGGGAGTTGTACTATAAATTTTTGCTTTGCATAGCAAACATTGTCGCACAAATCCGCGTCCGTCCTATCATCTTCGAAGATAATGCGTCCAGAAAATCCGGGCAATCCTGAGTATTTTCGGTTGTCATTGAAGAAAGAGCGAAGAAGGCGCCTGTTCCTTCCTAAATGTCAACTACCGATGAGCCGCACCGAGGGATACATAATTTGATTTGCCATGGAAAGAGCAAGGGCCGTGCCGTAGCGAAACATCGAGAAGAAGGTACTTATGGCCCAGGGACGCTGTGGCTTACCCAATCTCTGCACGCTGACGCACTGTCGTCTAATCCTGACCCCTTCCACCCAGCAGAAGACCAACAGCTCATTGGCTTCTCGGACTCACCTTACCATATCCTGGGTGTCAACGTTCCATGCAACGGACTCTTCATGCTCTGGACTCGATATCTGTGAAGGGTCATCGAACGAAGAAGTCATATATTGAAGGCTAGATTCTGGGTCCATTCCATGATACGGGATACCTCTTAGACGCCTCATCACCATGAGTTACCCCCAAATATTGTTTTCCAAGCAGCTGGTCAATGATGTGGTAGCACCGTCAGAATACATAACCATGATCCAACCCATTGCAAAATCCGTCTTTCTTGCCACGAACGAATTCTCCCAACGAGACCTAGACGACTTCGCCCCATTATTCAATAGTGGCATTCAAGACAAGTGGATCTCCAACGTTCACAATGTCAACTCAAAATTTAAAGTCGTCGAGCCAGCCATCCCAATCGAGGTCCCAATGATCGACGTCAGTCCCGGCCTTCTTCAAACACGACCGGACATCCTATCAAAGGACGCGCCATCCTTGGCTTATATCTTCCTGGTGCAAGGGAAGAACGCGGCTGAACGCAGCAAAGCAGTCGCCAAAGTGACTCGCGATGCCGCTGCTGCAGCCATGTTCCACGAATTGATTAATGGTTATTCGATCGTCTTCTCCGGAGCCATCTTGACTTGCAATGTGGCTAAAATCTTCCCTCCGACGCCGATGAATGTAAAGTTGAAGTTCTTTAAGGTCCAAGATATTGCTGGTCTCCACAACTTCGCCCTCAAGAAGGACAATAAAGGACAAGGCAATACTATCGGCGTCTGGTGCTGAGCGTGACCGAATGTATGTCATAGCTCGCTTTCACCATGGCTGATACTGACCCGCGTAGCCTCTCACCGGAATTGATGTATGTACTTGCCACGCGTCAGAAATGACTTTTGATGCAGAAAGTAAGGCTAAACACCCCAGATAGCAGACGCAAAATTAACGCAAGGACAGCTCCAAATCCCCAAATTCCTTTGGCTATCACCAAAATCTGCATAACTTGTGGCAACGAGGCCCCCAAAAGTTCGAGAAAAGGGCATTGGCCCTCCAAAATGCCAGGCGTACTGTCTCTTACACAGCGCAACGACCTTGTACCTCAACTCAAGGTCTGCTATATCGCTCCAAGCCTACCTATACTCTACATCATACCAGCCATTCGATTCTTGAATCATGATACGCAGAAGTATAGGTATCAGTGAAGGAGTAAAAGCAAACAGCAATTGAGAGTGTAAAGTCCGTCGTCCATTCTCTTACCATGCATATTACAGGGCTATAGATACCGTGCGAACCTGTTATTGGGGTTCGAGACAACTTCCTGGCGAAGTAAACGAGATAGGACAGCCAATTGAAAGGCAGCCTGATTTGACTCATGGGTATCCATTATTTTACTATGATACACAGAATTCACGACCAATTTTCTCTCTCTCTCTTATTCCCACACAACGATACAAGACTATCGTCTCTGCCCCCCTCACCATAAAATGCATGCCTATCAAAGGTATCATTCATACCACCTCCCCTATATATTAAAAACCGCCCTATATACCAAGAAGCGAAAACCTATACAACGACAAAATCAAACAAAACATCTTAAGCGCATTAGTCTCAGGCAACATGGTAACTCTCTCATCTCATCCTAAATAAGCGATTCCCACAACTGCGGCGCACAGAAGCGCGAAATTGCTCGTAGCAAGTGTAATAGCGGCGCTCGTCTTGGAGCTTGATGGTGAAGGGCTGCTGCTTGTGCTTGTGCCGCTTGACGAGCTGGAGGATGCGGCGGATGAGGAGGTGGAGGAGGAGGAAGATGAGCTGGAGGTGAGTGTGGCGACGCTCATGGTTGTGTTTCGCGACAGAGCGGTGCCGGTTGCTGCTGAGCCCGAGGCTCCGGCGCCCGTACCGATAGCGCCGGCTGCGGTGGTGGTTGCATTGCTAGAGGAAGAAGTGCCGTTGCTGCTAGAGCCGCCGCCGACAACGCCGCCAGAAGCGGGGTTTGTGCCGACGGTGGAGGTAGCGCTGACGCTTGCGCTGGTGGATGTAGATGAGGAGGAAGCGAGGGCGGAGACGGCGAGAGTGGGGCCGCTGGTTGCGCCGCCGGTGAGGGTGATCAGGCCGGTGTAGTTGGGAGGGTTGTCGCCTTGTTGGATCTTGAAGGCGTAGTTGCTGGCGTCGGGGAGGGAGCTGGGGACGGTCCAGGTGTAGGAGGTGCCGGTGGCGGAGCCGGTGATTAGTTGGACGGTTTGGAGATCGCTGGGGAGACCTTGTTGGAGGGTGAGTGTTACGGGCTGTTGTGGGATGTTTGTTAGTTTTGGTTTGGTTTTTTCTCGAGTGTTGTTTAGAGATGGGATTTGAGTGGGTTGAACTTACAGAACCATCACCTCCCGCCCATGTGAGGTCTACAGGCTGACCAGCTGTGATATTGGCGGGGGGGTTTGTGAATGCAATCATCTGGCTCGTCTGGGCGACAGCTGCGACAACGAAGGTCGCGCACGCGAGAAGTGTCCTGCTAAGCATTGTGGTTTGTTGTTTGTGTTGTGTTGGTTGCGCGAAGGAATAGAAGAGGAGAGGGTGGTATTAGAGATAAATACTTTTTTGAAGAAGTGATTGTCTGAAAAGAGTGAACAGACAGATGAATTATGATGTATATTGTAGTCGCTATAGCTACTACTACCTATGTAAGGAATGGAATTGTTGGAAAATGGAAGAAGATCTGGGGGAGGAAAGGGAAATACGAGGCGGTTGCGGTTGGTTGGCATGGGATGGGGCAAATTGCATAACTAAGGTACAGCTAGTTTAGCCGTTGCAGGTTTTGCGGTTGGCGACCAATTAGGCGAGAGGGGGTCGGTTGTAATTTCTCGAGGAGGGAATCCCCGCTGCAGATCGTAGAGGTAGGGGTCTGAGGATGGCGAAGTTAATGTTGACGGCTGCTGTGGGATTGAAATGTTGGCTTATAATGAGTAGGTGTATGTATGTTCATACTAAAGGTTTCCATGTAGATATATCTTTACATCCTACCAACCTTGTACGAAATACTTGTGTTGCTATTGGTATCTCACCCTTCGTAATCGAACAATCTGCAAGTGTATGAGAAGCTGAACAGCTATTAAGGTAGTTTCTACTTCTGTTGCGGCGCGCCGGCAATGGCAAACCAACTCGGAAATCATAATACCTATGGACTATACATTTCGACAATCGCTCGTCGAATTGAAAATGCTAGCTGTGGAAGTCATGACGCTAGATGCTATATTGAAGTATTCGAACTGAAAATTGGATGAGCTGATATCGTTGGTATTAATACCTGAGCGAGGCATAAAAACAGGCAGCGAGAAGCTCCCCGTATTTAACATTGCAGAAGCTCCCTTTCATGATTGCTCCTTGTGTTATCTTTGAGTAGGAACGGTTGACTGGTCTTATTGAGTGTGGTGACGCATCATCCTGTAGCAATCACAGATTTAGACAATGGTTCGATTGTGATGAAACATATGTACATCATATTCCCCCGAGTAGGACATTATGCATCTGGCTTGGCAAGTCCCAATTGTTGAAGGATCGATGACTTCCTACTCCGTTCCGTGGCCTGTTGCTGTGCTTGCACCTCCGCATCTTCCGCCTGTCTCGTGACTCTCTCAATCCGCTTCTCCTCAGTCGCCGCATTCTGCTTTTCATAGTGTGCTATTATCGCACTAAGATCTATCGAGTGGCCCGCAGGTACGTTGTATGGCGAGCCGGTATTGAATATTCTGCAGACAAGCAAGCAATTTAGCGATAGTCTTCAGATAGCGTGCTTTCAAATCAGTAATCGGTAGACTCACTCTTGGAACTTCAACTCAGTATGGTGAGTCCATGGACTACTCTGGAAAAGGTTTCTGTCCTCAGCAGCTTGCTCCACCATCGCCGTGTGTAGTGCATTCCGCCTTGCGAACTCGTCTTGAAACCAATTGTATGATTGCATCACGCGCGTGAGCAAAGGTTGGCGGTCGGGATCGGAGGTGGAGGAGCGGGAGTACTTGTATACGGCGAAGGATAGGGCTAGAGCGGCGATTGAAATAAAGAAACCGCGCTGAGTAGGATTGATTAGTGGGACGGTACTTATGCAATAGATCGTTATGGTCTGCGGAGAAGGACTTACTCCCAGATGTTCGTTAACAGGCTCGGGGTGGTGGCCATGACGGATGGGCCCGTGTCCACCGGCAGAGGCGGTGTGGAGGGAGTCCTTCCCACTGCTCTCTGGCCCCTAGCTATAGGTATCAACACTGGTCATAGACCCAGCACCACATGGTATATGAACATACTGGGGGTGGTTCTTGAACATCCATTTTCCGATCTGATGTAGTAGGGTCCGGCGAATAGGGAGGGTCTGCATAGCCACGCCGCTGGCATACAAGGGGACGCTCTGCAAGACGCAGAGCGGCTCGCCGGGCCTGCAACATTCTGTGAGGCGTTGAGGTCTGTCAATGCCTTGCTAAAGTCAAGCCCTGGTACCAGCTGGGATCCTAGAGGTCGCTACTTGGAGGGTGCGTTAGTCAGCAACCTCGACCAATCACAGAAAAGTTTGATCCTCAGTGTGGACCTCGAATTTGACAGATAATCCTTCTTGAAGGTCAGGCAACAGGAGTGTAGGATCAAGAAGCGCATGGTGATTCTCTTTTATCAGTGTTTATCTCCTTCTGTCTCCTTTGCTTCAAATCCCGTATCTCTCCCCAGCAAAATGTTCAAAGCAATCCTTTTCAATCTTCCGTCAGCTCTATCAGTCTTTCTGTTCTTGTCTCTCTGCACTGCGCAAGCCAAAGGTCCAGTTGCATCCCCAAAAGCCACTACAGAATTGATCTGCCATACGCAACACGCCTCAGAGTGCTACCCTGCAATCTTCCAACCAACGGAACGTTTCCAAATTATCCACGACGACCAGTCCATCCCCCCAGGCCTCCATGTCCGCATGAACCTAGCAACCGGCCTCAAAGAAGCGCGTCTGAATATTCCTGAAGCGGACGATGCGCCAAAGGCGGACATCGTGGTTGTAGACAATACACCAGTTCGATTGGCGGCTGACGAAGAAGCTGAAGCGGAGCCCATCACGCCACAAGGTATTCAAGATCAATCCAAGCCACATCGAGACTACGACTATTTACGTCCTTCAATGGATCCAGAAGAATCTTCCCTCTTCGCCTCGGAAACGTCCAAACTCCGTTCCTCCTCTGTACCCACACTTGAAACTCTCTCCGTCCTGACAGACCTCGTCCATTCCTACGATTGGGGCCTCGCTCTCGCCCAAGACGGCTCCCTTATCCATAAATTGATTGAAACACTCCAACCAGTCACCATCCAGGCACCTAAATCTGAAATATTCCAACCAATCATAATAGAGGAACCCGTCGAGATCCGCTCAGCCACTGCTCTACTATTAGGCACCGCCATCCAGAACAACCCTGAAGCCCTCGCTGCCCTCCTAACCCACACTAAACCAGACACCGAATCCGCATTAGAATTAGGTGTCACCTATGCCGTCCTCTGGAGCCTGAGCATACCCCTAGGGCAAACCAGCCCGGTCCCTGAAGTCCAGCTCCATCAACGCACCCTCTTTCTCCTCCATCAACTCGCCTCCTCTCCCACTGAACTCTGCGTTTTCATTGGCCAGAATGGCCTAAACATGCTGCACGCCCTATTCACCTACTCCAACACAAAACTACCTGCTATGGGCGAACCCTTCGAATCACCGAAGATAATCCCAGGTGACGACGGGCGAGATAAATTGCGCCAGCGCATCGCCAACCTGATGGTCGATCACGTCTTACCCTTCTTAGAGCGCCCAGAGCCTTGGAAACATGTTAATATAGCTATGGGCATGGACAAAAGTGAAGTTGCGAATCTCGATGATGGTGCGGCGGCAACGCGACAAGTCATGGAAATGTGGACCGAAGCATTTGAGGCTGCTTTTAGAGAGTATGCTATTTTCATGTCTGAAAAGGATCAGTCTGAAGCGCCGGTGGCATATAAAACGTATTCGAGTATAGAGGAAGCTTCGGATTTGTTGAAGAAGGTACTAGATAATTTATAGACTGAGGCTGATCAAATCCAGGTCTTGGGCCTTGCAAGGAAGGAATGCATCGTCATACGGGACCGAGATCACATTGGATTTGAATATTTCGTTTGTTCATATTGAGGGGTACCTATGCTGTGGTTTCTGAGGAGATGGCCATTATGCAGGCATCAGACTCGTTGTGCGGGTCAAGGAGTCCGAACCCCTTCTTCTCACGCCCTAGACGCATCACTAGCTTGACTTACATACTCCCAACTCTCATCGGTGGCACTCTCCTTTCCGCCCCCTGAAGATGCTGCTGGCATGGAGTCGTTCTTGGCTTTGATCTTAGCCAAGGTCTCTTGGATACTCGTCTTCCGGTCCACACAGCCCCAATCAAGAATACAATCGACAGCGTGGCTCAGATCCTTAAGCTGTTCTCCGCGGTTCATGAAATAACTCCTCATGTTGTGCATGTGGTATATTGTGCCCTTTTCGTAGGGTTCAGCCCAATGCACGTTGAGCTCAGCCCATGCCGGGTTGACTGCTAAGGTAAATGCCATGCAAGGCTCCTGTCTGAGTTGACCATCTTCCAAGGGGTGCTCTTCATTGGGGGAAGCGAGCCTCAACAGTCTCTCTGTGGCGTGGATTACAGCAGAGCCTGCACGGCAGCATCGTGTCTGGCATTGGCCCCATCCACCATCCAGAGTCTTGATCTCCACAGCAAAGAAACAGTGGCACAGAGGTTTAGACAAAACCGTGTATTGCCGCAAACAGTCATTCAATATTCGTTCTTCAGGAGTAAATGCTTCTTCGCGAAGTCCGAAATAGAAATGCGGCTTGGGTGTTTCAAGCTTCGGTAACCAAAGGTGGAGATCTTTCAGACTCTTATTGTTTCCAGGATCCAGGGCTGGGATGCTGTTCGGATCGAACATCTGGTTTCTCACGCGTGCTAGATGGTTCTCTTTATGTCGTACATCACGAATCAACGCCGGCCAAAGCAAGTCAACGAAAGTGTCTTTATTTACTCCCATCATGTAATGAAGCTCCAACAAGATCCGCTCTTGTTCCTCTTCGGTCATTTCGGTATCCCTCTCTCGCGTGAGAATCTCCTCACATTTCGCCTTCATCTTTGGGTATTGGTCAAAAGCTTTTCTATCATTCATAAAAAGATGATTGATGCGCAGCAGCTGCCGGGTCTCGATGCAGATTTTGGTGTTTAAAGTCTCAGCGGGATCATCACTGTTTCTGCTCCTCTTTGGTTGTGACATCGCTGGCGATCCTTTGTGTAACTTGAGATTTTCTTCCGTCAAGGGCTTGCGAGAAGGTGGCTCTTCAAGCACAGTCTCAGTCTCTATTTTCTTGCTTTCGCACTCATCGATTTCGTCGTCCATAGACTGGATCTCAGCCTAGTACGTTAATTGTTAATATCATTTAGGCACAAGGCAAAGTAAGAGAAAAGATTAAGTCTTACCATATATGGTGATGTAGAGCGCTTTCGCTTCTCGGACGTATCAGTTGCTCGACCGGACATGATGGAGAGAATGTCATAGGAGTAGGTAGGCAGTTGGGGGTACATAAGTGTAACTTCAAGGCTGCAACGAGTGCCTCATCAAACGCCAAGATTTCGCGGCTAACGTCTGAAAAGCACCGCTGCTTTAAATGGTGTTTTGGCTGGGTTATTGGACTTTCACACATTTTCTTGCTGTTACATTGTTGGATAAGTGCTCAATAGGATGGTTGAAATTGTCCATAGACTATCTACTGTCTTTATACTGTACATAAGATATTTCCCTTCAGATGCAGTCATTACAGCACTATGTCCTCGGAATCGAGGGATAGTAGCCTTTCCTCGCAATTGGTACCTTAGACAGAGTGTATTCGCCATCCTCCGCTTGACTATAGAAATGCACAAGCGGAGGAGGTGATGATGGTTTCTAGCTAGACCCTTGCAACACATATAATGTGAAGACCTTTTTGGCTGATCCCCATAGCTAGAGCCTTGCTCAGCCGGAAGGCGTGAAGCGCAATGCTGCTGCTTCCTTGCCCACGGATATTGTTGTGACGTGGCATGATCGAATATACATACTAGGTTTTTGCGTATTCGAAGAGCATTGGTCAAGCGTCCAAGTGGTATAGTAATGTGACCGTGATCTTCGTTTTCACCCAGCAGCAGCAACCGGAAAGCCTCCTTGCTTGTGCTCCATTTGCTCTCCTCCAACAGAAGTAGTGTGAGCTAGGGTCGACGGGGGAGGGCTCTTCGCCTCTTCGGATTTGACACCATTGATATTCAACGGCGTGCTGGGTTTGGTTGGCGGTGGTAGGATCTGCGGGCGCCATTTGGCAAGCACTTTCGCTGCGGGGGCTTTGGCATCATCATCTAAGAGAGGTTTAGCTTGTAGCACAGAGAAGATTAGGACAAGCCTATGCTTTGGGAACCTACAATTCCGCCAAAGATCCTCGACTGCGTCGACAGCTATTTCGCGAGCCGGTGGTTTCATCATTATCAAGTAGCTGCCAACATGTTAGTCTTTCATCAAACATACAAAGCACCAGGAATATGAAGACTCACAGCAGAGTATTCACGGCCAATTGCACCCTCTCCGGGTCTCTCGCAAGCCCCTTTACCCGCTCTAGCACCTTTTCGTTGACCTCAGGAATCTCCGAAAGAAATCTGATCAACAGCTTGTCTTTGGCATCCAGATATGGTATAATGCCATCAAGAACCTTCAACATCCATCTCTCATAATGTTGTTTCGGTTGTAGGGCTACTTTACCCTCTTGGACATTCCCAGCAGCTTGCTTTTGTATCTGGTCGTTGTACCACTCTTCGTTCAGCCAAGCGATGGCAATATTTATCCTTGAACGAAAGTCCTCCCGAATGTGTTGTGCTAGCCTTTCTCTGATCATCTCGCTGAGGCTGTACTCATAGCTCCCTTTCCTCGAAACCGCCTTTGAATCTTCTTCCCCATCGGACCCCTCATCGGAGCCAGCAGAAGTTCTTGTTGCCAATCTCGTGATGACAGTGACCCAGGCTTCCTTATCATAATTACTCCCAGCTAACCTGTTCAGGCCAGGCTTCTGTCTCCTTGACACCGAAGTTTCCTCTAATCGATCCATCTTGTCAAAGACTTTGGCGACGACGCCCTTTCCAATATTGTGAGTCTCCTCTGCTGTCATAGGTGGTGGTTGAGGGAGCTTGAATGGCCCAAGTGCTACCTCTGTGGGCGTCTCCAGAGAGTCTTCAGGCGGCAGAACATCTGCTTTATTAATGATCTGCTCTCTATCCTCGCTTGGCTCGAAGTCCGGTTCGTAATCTTCCTCGTCGTCTCCTAGTGCACCAATTTGTGGCGAATTTGTGCTTGGACTGGTAAGGGATAAAAATCGGGTTCGGACATGGTTGACTGCTTCAATCAAGGCTTGATGATCGACTCGTGCAAGTACCGGTAAAGTTATGTTTACCATAAGTTGTGGTGGGAGCGACATCACATCGAAGTTAGCGAGGTCCTGATCGGTAGTTAATGTGAAAATTTGCTTGAGACTCGCTGGGCCAGGTGGAAGCGGCGGGATGGTGGACAGTTCCCTATTCGGTATCTCTGCTCCAAGACGTCTCCGCTTTGCGTTGTCAAGACCGTCTGTGGGTTCGGCAGCATGTCCTCGTTTACGGCTATTTTCATCATAGATCTCCGGACGTTGGTGGTCGAAGCGCGCAACATGTGCTTTGATGCGGCTTGCAAAGGGGCCATTCTCGTTCCTACCATTGAATCAGTCATCCCAACTCTTTGCTATGGTCACCAATGTGAACATACCTTCGAAGCATATTCATGAGTAGTGACCTAGTGGTTCGGTCCATGGCTTTGATATGGACCTTGGCCTTTGGGTTCATTGGTGAATTGGCTTGTTTAAGCGGATTGAAATTTAGGATTACAGACATGATTTTATTGGAGATGGATTGGCGTGTTCGTAAAAGTATACCAAGGCAATTCAAGGTCGCGGTTATGAATAGGGCATCACTGGAGACAGAGTATTCAGGAATGGTGTTTACAACTACTACAGGGGGGTACTGACCTATGCTCTTCCTGGAAGACGTTGAGGAGTCTGTCCAGCAGCCCTGATGCCTCAGGTTCCAACTTTGATGGTGGTATCATTGGGTGATCTCGAGGAACTATAGCGAGGGAGATCTCGTTGTGCTCGGGTCGCTGTATACATAGATCAGTAGGCATAGTAAGCTCGCCATGTCGTGGAGATCACGCACCCTGGGGTCAGGAATCACCCCTGGCGTCTGCACCTGGATGATCTTCTGCACAAACTTGATGCAACATATCCGTACCCCTGCAGGCCCAGTATCCCACCTCTTGAGTATGTTTGACTTTATCGATGCCATCTGGTTCCAGACCGGGACGTCGTGCGGATTCGCGACACTAGTGGAGAGTGCATCGTGAGACAAGACTTCTCTCACACCACGTCTACCCCATACAGCTACTGATAGGCATCCCAAAGCCTTTCTACGAAACAGGAACCAGGGATTACACGTACATGTAATGGAACACCAACTCATATATGCTTGCAGCAGTCTGCACCACACTTTTAACCACTGCAGCATCCTCCTTTGGCATATCCAGCAGATCTTTCAGTGTGCCTAACACTCCCACGGCCGATTCTTCTTTCTGTTTTGGAGCAAATACAGGGCTGGAGAAGGTTTCCGCGAGGA
Source organism: Cladonia squamosa (assembly GCA_947623385.2). NCBI lineage: Eukaryota > Fungi > Ascomycota > Lecanoromycetes > Lecanorales > Cladoniaceae > Cladonia > Cladonia squamosa. The sequence continues at coordinate 754,173 of OX392391.1, read as the reverse complement.
ACTCTGCGCCCCATCTTTGTAACTCGAGGCGTGCATGGGCGCCAATAATGGGGAGTATCCCGGAAACAATTTGGGGGTACAAAGGAGGGTCTTTAAGCACGATTTGACGTGCAGATTCGAGCTGATTTAATTGTTCTTGGAGTGCGAGAGCCATGGTGCGGACTTGAATGCTTGAAAAGTCGTGCAGGAGAAGGTGTTTGCTTCTACTACCAAGGTTGGGTTGTCCTAACTCCTAGGAAGGAATGAGAGCTATTTAAAGCGGCATGAAGGTAAAAGAAGGTAGTGAACACCAGATACTAAAACACCGAAGAAGTGGTAGGTGACCTTGGAACGGAATTTACGTGAACGAAAGGGAACAATGGTGTCTCGAAGTGATGGGACAAAGTTCATGCATCCACAACGTCGATCAGTTTCGCGCTAGTAAATTACCCGTAAGAGCCTCACCCAACAGCTTCATTCGACCATCAGCTCCAGCATTTGTCTTCGCAATGCCTATGTAAGCCCCCTGACAGCTCTTATCAGCCTCCACGTACTGACCATACCCCAAAGACTTCCGCCACGTTCCAGTTATTATGACAAACACTACCGCCCAAGTCCAGCTCTCCTCCGCGCCCGTCAACCCTACCTCGTAAAGAATATCTTCACTGGTCTTGCTATCTGCGTATTCACTCTTTCTGTTTGTGCGTACCCTTACCTATACTTCTTCATATTGCTGACTTCATACTCCTTAGATTCATGGACAATAAATGCTGTTGCTCAAGATGACTTCTCCGACGTCCCTATACCGGATGCACCAGCGCAGCCGCCACATACGCCCCATGCGGGCTTCGAGAGAGCAGGTAGTGAAGCTGGATTGAATCAAAGGAGGGAAGAGACGATGAAGAGATGAAGATACGCAGGCATGTGGGATCGGCACAAGAGCCGTGGCAATGGAATAGAATGGAAATATTCGAAGGATTGTTGCACATGTTCATATTTCTGGTGTCTGGCGCCCCGAAGCTAGCTTTGTAGCTCGGTGGTCTTATGGGGATTCAAACAGTGACGCAGCGATCATGCTGCGGCCATATAGATGACTTTTGTACGCACATAAAGAATTGCAGATGAATACCGGTACCGGCTATACACAGGCTATGATGGTTTTCAATCCGTGAGTTCAGTATAATAAAAATATTTACAGAATTACAATTATCACAGATACTATATACAGGACTATTGTACAAAGCGCATAGTTGTACATGGTAATCTATCTCCGATGTACATCAAAGCAGATCCCGTCCCCCCGTTGCTATGACAAAAGCATTCGCATCCCACGATGACATTCTCGTCTCGCCGTGTTCGAAAGCTCGCCTCCCTTGCTATGCACATCATAATGCTCCACTGAAACAGTCCCTCTAGTATACAGCCACAGCACCTAAAAGCACTGCTGCGAAGCCCGCCTGCACGCCCAGCGAATTCCTCGTACCCGCCCCAGTGGAAGGTGCAGGTGCAGCCTCTGTGCTGGCTGAGGAGGCGCCACTAGTCGAGCTCGAGGTTGCACTCGACGTGGCAGAGCTCGTAGAACTGGCCGACTTAGCGCTCGCAGTCGAGGTAGAAGACTTTGTAGCGGCGCTGCTTGCGGTAGATGCGGCCGTGGCTGACGAAGCTGCGCTTGTAGCGGAGGTTGCAGATGCGCTCGCACTTGGCGTGATTGATTCGACGGTGTTTGTGCTCTCAACGACAAATTGGGGCGTATAATTCACCTGGCTGGAGTCGCTGTCGGAAGATATCTCAATTGTATAGTCAGAGTTGCGGGTGGTGTCTGCAGGCAAGGTGAAGGTGTATTTCCCTGAGTTGGGAATGCCGGCTAGAGATGGTTAGACGCGTGCAATTGGGAGTGGCGGCGTGGAGAAGGTACATACATGCGATGACTGTGCCTTGATTCAAATCACTCGCTGCGCCGCTTCGTAGCGTGAGGGTGACTGGGCCAGAGGTTGTCGGCGTCCAAGTGAGGGTTGCTGGCTGTCCAGCTGTAACCATGAAACCCGATGAGACCGTAGGAGGATTCGGGCCGGTGCTGGTTTGCGCAACGACTGCTGCGAGCAGGCATGCAAGAGCAGAGAAGGATGCAAGACGCATGATGATGGTTTTAGATGTTTGTTTATCTGTAAGGAAATGCGACTTTTAGAGCAAAATGGCTTGGTATAATTAGATTGAAGGAACGATGTGTGTAAAGATAGGTTGGAGTGAACGTGTGTGTATATATATATACCAATACTGTGGTGGAAAGAAGGAACGACGATGATACGAGAAAAGGAAATTGTTGCAATCTGTGGGGGAAGAAGGAGCTTTATGAGGATCAGCAAGGGTTCATTCTAATGCGCCGCGGTCGCGGGACGATCTCCTGGGGGCTAACTTCAGGGACCGAGGTTGCTGCCAAGGCCCGTGAAAGGTTCAGCTCGCCATTACATACCTATTCCGTTTAAGCTCAGGGCAGTGCTTTGCCCTGAGTGTATCCGTCTTCCTGAGGCCCGTAGCCTCACCGGAGTATTATTAGATTCGAAAGAAGCCACCAGCGGCTTATGGATTCAGCTGTTTTGCACGCCTGTTCAGTGGCTCGCGCATAGCTTAGATCAGACGTGTGAGCTAATTGTCCAATGATGGTGATGAGCTACTATCGATGTAGTATTGAATAATGGGATCACAGCGATTTTTCACGCCAGGATGTGCGGACCAGTGTCCCCCTATGTAACACTACACCGATAGTTCTGCTATAACACGAGGCGGTCTATGTAGGCTGAAATCCGTAGGGTTTGCAAGCCATGGCTGTTGTTCAAATTATTGTCAGATTAGAATGATAATACGCAAGGGAGAGAGCCGAATCCACGCGTGCATAAGTAAGGGCTGTGGCCGATGTGAATGTAAATTCCGTGGTCTCCGATGAAATATCGAATATAAAGAGTTGAAGGCTGTTCAAATCAGGCGAATAAAAACGGGTTTCGGACACATTGCGCATAATCGACGTTAGTCGTCTTGCCTACCCATACCGGAATCTGGCCATCGGATCAAACACGTCAAAGACATTATATGCTGAGAGATTTCTAGTATCATTGGGATAGTGGCTGCCCGCATTGGACGCAGAAGCGGCAAGGCAAAGCACTGACTGGCAGTATATCCGAACTGTTCGAAATTGACTACCATCTTCCACTTATTCGTTCAGCTGTTTGTTGGCGACACGTGCACGATGATTAGCTCGCAATACGACCACTTCTGAATGGGTTGCCCAGAACCAACCTGAAGCCGTAGTCCAATATGCGTGCATCATAGCCGGTGTTCCAGGCTAGCAGCAGCTGTGCACATTTTCCTTTCGAAACGGCTTTCTATAAGCGCAGTTTCGTCATGTAACGGGCACGACGGGATGCCACTTCAACAGCACGGGGGATGGCATATTTGGTATGGCAGTGATTTTCCAGGACATGCGACATCAAGTCCTTACTATAACCACCCATTTGATGACTGCCATCATAGAACAGAAGCTCAAAGACGGTCTGTCAGCACTATGACTTGTAGGATAGACTCAATTAAGCCATGGAAGAGGTAGTCCCAGCTCTAACCCAAAGATGTAAGAACGGGACGCAGGACTGATTCACGCGACCTGTGATCCAAGTCCTTGACTCCCGTGTCTTCGAACTTATGCCCACTGGACGGAAATATTCCTCGACTGATTGGGTTTTCAGCGACCTTTTGGTTGCCTCATTCTCGCCAGAAGGAGAGCAAATCCGCAGAACAAGTCGGTTGTGAAGACAGTCCGAACGATCCCTCATTCGTGCTCTTTGCTACATGATTAAATCACGCACAGTGGTTACTGTAGGGTCACTAAATTCTTCTTCTAGGATTGATTGATGTGGGAGCCCATTAGAAGTTGCAAAATTTTCTGGAATATTTGTTTAACATTGATTCTTGTTGGGTCAAAAAGCCTCCCAGCGCCACAGAGGCTGTGCTCTAGCAGCGTTCCCGGTAGCCACGCGCTATACCGTCCTGTAGGTAATCTCCCATGATGATAGTCGCAAATATTCAGACAAGTTCCCCAATACCTGGGTTGTAAATTCGGCAGATACAGCATTGGCCAAGATCACATTCAATCACGAAATGACTCCCCTCACTATGCCAATCTTAGGCTGGACTAACTGTTCTTCTTAAGTGATAAGCAATACGAAAATAAGATTACTAGATCTGAGTCTCACATTTGAATCTTGCCATACAATGTCTCCTGATTTCAGCTTTAACCTGAAAAACGATGACATCGAAGACGATACAAGTGACGGTGACGAGCCAGTGTCCATGGCTGACGTGCGCGAAAGTTCGATTGCTCCAGCCACGGAGCCGAGATTACATACTCTTAGAGACATGGTGAGAAGTCTAGCATTACCCTCAGATAGAAATACATATCGTTGTCCCCAATCTACATCATCAGACTCCAGTAGCAAAAGATCAGCTCTGCGTATCGTGGATCCGCTCCTTCTTTAAAGCTTATGAACAAATGTATCTGTCCAGTTATGGCAGTACGATCACACGTTTACAATTAGAAATAACTGCTAACATTACTCACACATGCAAGCTCTCGGCACTCCCGTCTAAGATTTCTTATCATTCAATTCAGCTCCCAAGCAAGGATAGCTCCATGATCAGTCTTCCTCGTCGGGAACTTTTCGATATCCGCGCCCAGCTAATGGCTGAGGACCAGGATTATGGCCAATCTCCAACAATTGGTCTCTCAACGGACGACATCACGCCAAATATCTACGAAGGAGGTTTCAAAACTTGGGAATGCTCAGTAGACCTAGCTAGCTTCCTAGCAGGGACATTTACCGATCCTGATCGTCCAAACGAGCTCGATTACCATATTCTAGAGGTATGATTCACTACTTCGCTGATATAATTTTCCTTGGCGTCGACTTAGGACTGACAGGCTTCTTGTTCACTAGGCTGGCGCAGGCACAGCTTTACCCACCCTAATGGTGTTTCATCTCCTTCTCAAATCCTCGTCGCCTTGCCGGGGTGCTGTGCAGCTAACATTCGCGGACTACAATCAGTCCGTTTTGGAACTGGCCACTATACCAAATTTGCTTCTTACATGGCAGTTTGCTCGTTCTTTGGTGGCCTCTCCGCCAGTCGGCGATCTTGAAATCACCCCAGAACTTTTGTCTCGCTTTCTTGATGACCTCTCGTCGAGGAACATCTATGTGTCAGGCATTTCGGGAGCCTGGAACCATGCCTTCAATGATTTAGTCAGGCCTTTCGATCATCTGCAACAACAGAGAGCTAGAGAAACGATTGTTCTTGCAAGCGAAACTATATATTCGCCCGCTTCCATCCGTGCGTTCTCCAACACCCTTCTCTCAGTACTCGGCCAGGGGAAAGCTTCTGGCGGAACCGCAATCGCTTTCATTGCTGCCAAGCGGATCTATTTTGGGGTTGGCGGCGGAGTCGATGAGTTTCTGAGGATTTTGGAGGAGCTGGGTGGTGAAGCCAAAACGGTATGGGAGACAGACGATACTGGTGTTGGGAGGGTTATCATGCAAGTCACAAAGGAGCATGGCTGAGAACGAACCTTGAAGCCTACATCCACGCGACGACTAGTCTAACCTCCGAAAATCGCTGGCCGCTTATCGTCCTTCCTCTAGGACCAGAGAGATAAAGAGGCAATCCACTGCTGACGCAGTATCAATACCGGTATGATGCTTGAGGGCGTGCTAATACCCTCGATCGATGTAAGGGCGGTGCTCTTCGTGATCTTAGAGGCTTTTGCATCACCACTAATATGGACTTCGAAATCATTACACGGTTCCCAATGCTAGCCAGCCTCCTTCCCTCATTTTGTCGGCGCGACCTTGACCCCGTGCAATGCTACCCTGTGTCACAACCTGTCCAATGGCGCCAAATCTACTTCATGAATGATCCTGCTGAGCGTTCTATCTCTACAGGATATTAACTATACTTGACGAGGGTCGCCTTTCATCTGTCGGCATTTACAGGAGAGTCGATTTCGTTAGTATTGACGTCAGTAAAACCTGTATCGACAACATAAGATTCAATAATATCATGCCCGCATCCAAGACGACCAATTCCTACTCAGCAAAGACACCGCCAGTGTGACGATCGACTGCGCTTTCTCTTTCGTCAATTCTATCAGCTGCAGTCTTGAGACAGGGGATGCTACCCCCTCCACTGCTGTGGAATGCACTATTACTATTGTGCTGGTGATTTTCAGCTATACCCGCCCTAAGGTGAAGGAGTCTAATTTCGTAGAATTGTCTACCCACGTAATAGATTAAAGTCCCAGCGATACGGATATACTATTGTATCACGAAGTTCAATGTGGCTTGGAATTGCCAATTGTGGCTAGCGGCTCTCTTATCAATAAGGAATTCGATAAGAGAACCGCGGAAAAACATGCTTTATGACCGACACAAGAGCATAACGGTAGAATAGCAGAAGATCATGGTGACCAAGCTATTGGATTTTAACCATGTCTTCTGCAAGTCAAGCAACTATTGCACTTTCCGCCACTCTCTACCTGCTCTTCTTCCCTCTCCATCTCCGATTCGTGTCCCTGCTGCAAACCACATCACTACCCTATTTACATAATGCCCGACCCAATTGATTCATCTTCACCGTTCTCCCCCTACAGATCAGATGGGAAACTCTACGGATTTGTATGTGTTGTGACAGGGACAACGCAACCAGTCGGACAAGCCATTGTGAAAGAGTTGGCCGGTTAGAACCACCATCAACATTACCCCCATTTACAGCAGCTGATTAACCTTGGCTACAGCCCATGGAGCAGCTTGTATATACGCCTGCACCCGCACCACTAGCGAAGATACCTCCGCTTTGGCCTCTTCCTTCGCCGACAGCCACCCCAATACCAAGATAATACCTTACCCTCTGATCGCCGCAGACGAACAATCGACCCTTACCCTGGTCGACGATGTTCTCAACTCCTGGGGTCGCTTGGATGTATGGGTATGCTCTGCTGGTCTACTGGGACCTCCGTCGATTGAGATGACAACGCCCGTGGACCTACAAAAGTGCTTCGAGGCGAACAGCTTGGCACCTTTCTTCGCTTTAAAGTACGCCCCAGCAGCTATGGGCAAGTTGGCGAGCAAAGGCAACTATCCCAATGCTACCCCAAAGGATCAGAAGTACGGGAGTATTATAGTCGTTAGCTCCGTGGCGAGCACATATGGAGGGTGCTGGGGTCCTTGCTATACGATGAGTTCTCATGCAGCGCTTGGGGTTGTGCAGGCTGGTGTAGCAGTACTGAAGGGCTCAGGTGTGAGAATAAACTGCATATCGCCCGGACAGATCGATGTTGGCATCGATCTGAAGGGATTCGATATGAGGGGTATGAAATCGCAATTGCCTCCTGCAAGCTTGCAGTCAGCTGAGGTTCGCAAATAATTTCCCTGGAGCTGCCATATCGTAAGGCTGACACTGCAGTATAGTCGCAAAAGGAGCATATCGGCCTGGAACGTGCAGGTATGCCAACTGAGGTTGCTCGAGTCGCTGGCTTTCTGGCAAGTGGCTTCAGTAGCTATATGACGGGTTCAAATCTTGTTGTTGATGGTGGTGCTTCGTAAGTTCTCATATCCCCGTAGATGCATTGCCAATGCTCGTTTGCTGACGTAAACCGGGGGTTAGTGTAATGATGCCCCTCACCGTGCCGGTATAGTAGGTTTGCACCTCTCTGTCGTACAAAAAATTAGGGCCTTTGTGGTCAAATACTCCCTCGACTGCACATAAATCCGACAGCAGTAATGAATTACCATGTAAGATCAGCACTACGCATTCTTGGCAGGGCTTCTACGACCAGACACGTGCTATTCCTCGCCCAGGACTTCATGCACTCTCAAACGAAGCTCCCAAAAAGAGTTGCGAAAGTCCGCTAGGGAACGGTGAATGTTCAAGCTAGCTCGCAGGGACAAAATCCTCCGGCCCCTCCCCTAATCTAATTTTAAGAACATACTACAAAGAATGAAGTTGATCATATAAGATTTGCGCCTTGAATACTGATTCATCCATAACATGACAGGCATATATCGATGTCATTTTGTTATCCAAGTGGAGTTGCAGGAAGTGATAGCCAAGGATTTTTGTCCAACATGATTTCTATCTCCCGCTCTCTACAAAAAGCTAGGAGATCTAATCTTGCCCATGATCGCCGTGCCTGTCCATGCATTATGATTGCCAATGTTACATGGTGGCCGCAAGCCATATTCTGGAGAACAGAGTCGAAACAGAGGATCACTCAACGAATCATGTCTTACCCTATTTACTTGCAGCCAGGGGCCTTGGGATAGAGGAGAAGTCTACATTCGAAGAAGTCGTTGAAGCCTACGTATCAATCAGCGCAGGTGATACATTACTAGCACTCACATCTTCACTTCATGAATCCCAAACCCAAATCCGACTTGTTTGAAGTGATGGAATGATGGAATGATGGCACCGCGATCACCTCTACCTTCATCTAGCTCTCCCGCACACCATTCCAGATAGATTATCTGCTACTAGGCTGTTTCAAGATCGTGCACGCGTGAATGGCATCATCCTGCCAAGATCATAAGAGAAATCCCTCTGTGGGGCCGGATCCCTGATAGAATATAAACAACATTCGAATCAGCAAAGTGTAGTGGGGCCCTGAAATTGTGTGTAGGAGAGATGCTGTGCTAGATCATGAAACGCATTACGATAGTACAATTCAATGCCAAGAGGTTGAGATAATGAGCTAATTCCCACACTAGAAAGCTTGGCAAAAATCTCCAGACATCAAGATGTTTCTTGGCTTAAATACCAGCTCCGCTCTTCCTAACCCGGGCAGTACTTTCTCATGTACCGCATTTGGCGGAGACAGACTCATAGGGAGCTTGAGGGTTTTGAGTCTATGAACACAATTACCTGGAGCAGAGCCCTGTTTCTCCATCTACCATTCATTCTCTCAATACAGCGGAACAATTAGTAAAATAAAGACGTCTCTCGAACACCACTCCAACATCGCATTTTATTACTGTACCGCACGACCATCGCAAGTGGTCTCCACTACCTAAAAGGCATGGGACTCGATTATCTTAGGGACGACGTCAATTCGACCAATCAGATCGAGCCTCGATACCTCGTGGCTAGGGATTGCCTTATGTTACCAACAATCAAAATGCCCACGCCGTCAAGCCTCAATCAGTCATAGGCTACCCTCGGCCACCATGCTGAAGACCAATAATAAAAGCACAGCCCAGCAAGAGGTCTAGGAGCCGAACGGTCCGCAGCGACTCGTCTATGCACGGCAATAGCTGCTTCTCTCGTCTACAACATCAAACGATCGACAATATAACAACATCAATCAGAATTTTTGCGGTGCTATGATTTGCCTTGCATAGTGGAGATACGGGGATGTCTAATATCGGCTCCCCTACAAAATGCTCGTTTCACTTCTTATAAGGTACTTTCCGAAGTGCTAGACGTGTGAAACACAGCGCCGATGTGTCAATCGGTGTATGCGAAGAGGTTTTGTAAAATTTCGCTGTGATAGCCAATCATTTTCGTAATGCGAACTTCGCAGCAAGTTTTTCTCTAGCTGCGACGCTAGGAACCCAGTATCTGATATGTAAGAGAATGGGGCCTAAGTCATGCATATAAGGGGTGGTTGAAGTTGGGGTTAAGTTGGGTTTGATACTTATTAAGTTCCTCTGGAGCAGCGAATATCGTTTAACACACGCTTATTAAGTACAAAAAGGCTATAATCAAGGGGTTAAACCCCCTGGAGCGATAACATCCAGGGATATTATTAGTATTGACTTATAAGGTGTCAGCTTTATATGCATGACTTATGCTCTATTCTCTTATTATATTGCTTCCTGCCATTCTGTTTAATACCTTCCCTCAGCCTCCAAATTTATCTTCTTTGAAATTCTGGGAATACGCACTTCAGTCAGCGACTGCTTTTCTCTAACCCTCCCTTAACCATGGCTCGCTTGGTACTTGTTTCCCTTGCGTTGATCATGCAGATAGTATCTGCTGGGCGCATGCCTCCCAGGTTCCCCAATCAAAAAATTGGACTGAATCCCCCATACCCTCTTCCCCTCAAAGGTGAGCACAAAAGCTCTCGACGTGACGCCAATATCCAATATGACCGAATGTGCAATGCAACAGGATACGGTAGGTGACCCCTGTAGCAGTACGTCAAGACCGTTGCTGACTTTGCAAGGCCCTTATGCTTGTGTTAAATGCAGTGATCCTACCCTTAACGACGAGACGCAGACATCGGCGGCTCAATGGGCGGCCGCAGACGGCGACGACGCATGGGCAAACGCTAAACGATGGTGGACAATACTCCGCGACGATCCAGACGGAGAAAATACTCTCGGTGCCGTTCAAGGATTCGTACAGTCTGTCTCGTATTACTGGCAAGGCCCTACCCAGTGGGACTGTGGTGATCTAGGAGACACATTTTGTGATTCAGTGGTTACTTGCCAGGAAGCCGACATACCCGCTGCTGGTCTCACTATGACGGCTTGGGCAAATATCCATATGGTAAGTACGCATTGACAACTCATGAGGGGATATTCTGATTTAACAAGTTCTATAACAACCTGTACACTGGCATCAATGATGCAGGTGGTGCGATGCTAGCTCAGATTTCAGGTGTAAGCTTTCACTTGAAGCTGCACCGGTAACATGAACAGCTGACTCCTCTAGTTCTCCCAAACCTTTGCACCTCAGGGTCCAGATACCCTGGAGCTTTTGAAAATATTTCTTGACATTTTCGCCATCAGCTACGGTCTGATTGGAGCTGGCGTTTGGAACAAAGTATGTCATGTCTCCGTGGTTTGCTGATAGAAGCTCACTTATGATTGTATCACAGATCTTGAAAGATTCTTCTCTCTTCAAAAACAGGGGTAACGATCACGGATGGGCTAAGGACTCCGCCAACTCTGGTGTAACGAGCAGTGTGAACCTGGCGAAAGATTCGCAACCAGGGTACCACCCTGTCAGATAATCCACCACAGCTAAACTAACGTTATCAGGGTACAAGGGCAACTTGATACACAGAATGACCTTTCGAGCGCTCTTGGCACCCTCGTCTCTGGCTGGGCTAATGTCACAGCAACTTACCTAAGCGAGCTCTTCTCTGGCACTGATGCTGGCATGGCGCAATTAGATGCTTATATCCTGGGAGGGAATTGGAGCGATCCACAATTCACCAACTCACTTTTTGCACTCCAAGGTATAATGGAGAATGTGCTTTACGGCGGTCTCATACCCATGGCATGGGCTGATCATAAGGCCGTCCACCCTGTTGTTGTCTTCCAGTCCGGCACAGTCACCAACCCGTTGACGGTAATTTTCGAAGGGGATGCCGAGGATTCTCAAGGAGGTATCTCTGATTCGGTGAGTCATATCCTAACGTCCATGCAGGTTCTCATGCTGACAATACGTAGGATGCCCTTTCGGCCCGGACGCTAAACGGCGGTTACTCACTCTGGCTCCTCGATGCCCACGACTGTACAGCGGAAGAGCCCAACACGCGAGGCTTTACCGGAACTTGTGATAGTGCCTTCGTCCAACTCCTTCCCGGCAGCTCACAGCTCACTCCAAATAATCAGTGGGGCGGTGTGCTCGTAGACGATATCAATATCAGGTACCTGAATCTATTATGCCGGTTCTGCCAATGTGCTCCTTGACAAAGCTAATGTTCGTTTGTAGCGCCTTTGTCGGGTATCAACTCAACAACATGTCCAACGGCTACGTAATGCCTGAAACCAGTATGTACACACCAGACGGAACTCAGGACGCGGAATACCCATTTCAAGGAGGCATTCGGACACCTGGGTTCTTCAGCAGCATACCGTTTTGTGATATACAGACGGTCCTCCAGGTCGCTGTGGTGAATAGGGGGAACGAGAACTCGGGAAGTCAATGCTCTACTTATCCCTGCTGCTAGTTTAGCGGAACGGAAAGGCTACTTTTCGTTCCTAGCTATCATCGGTTCCTGATAACCGTCTGAGATCCCATAGGGTGGATATCCCTATCTGACTTGATTAGATGTTAGCTTTTCAAGTTCTAAATTCTACATCATGTCGTAAAAGTCGCTGAGAAGCGACCCCTCCACTTCATATCCTCCACGCCAGAAACAAGTGAGTAGGAGCTTGGATTAATTTAGCATTGACTGTGATTAGATTAAATGTACAAGGATCCTGGCACAATCCCAAAGATTTCAGTGCTGGCAGGATACTCATATTTGAGAAAGCATTCTTAGATGACTGGGGACTGTCGCAGCCATGCTCAGCGTAAGGATCTATGATACGACAGTTCCCTTCGAAGAGATAGAACAACCAGCAGTGGCTCCATTGTGACAGCTTTCGACTCAATTTCCCAGTGATATAAGAGTTTTTCCGCAGATTATACAGCGGATGCTCCTGTACTCTTAGGGTTGAGCTGTTGAATAGTGCAAAGGACATCTGTATGCCTTGCAACAACAATTTGCACAACTCAGATTTTTTAGATGTGAAGGGTCTTCAAAGGATACCAAGGTCTGCGCCATCGGGTATGGGGTTATTGCGACGTAGCGCATAGATGCGCAGCAAGATCCAAGCGCCACGCTTCGTGAGAGACAAGTATTGGACCACCCAGCTTCACTCCAGCTTTTCTTCACTGTAATGATACACCTTGCCAATATGCCTGGATCCAAGGGGTTTGTACTGCCTTTGGGTATCCTACCATCCCTGATAACAAGTTTGGATTATATTGTCAGAATCTTTTTGCGACACCGCAGGTTCATTCCCGAGGTCAAGAGATTTCACCAACTTTCGATAGTATTGGCTGTACATCTCCGAGACGAACTTCGCCTTATTCTATCTAGAGTGACAGAGTTTGCAACGGCCGAAGACATGCTCGGGGATCCTAAACACTCCTTGTGGAACAATGGGGCCATACGTGAAGGCCTTATCCAATACCTAGGCTCTTCATACGACATTTGGATAGGGATTTTAGAGCAACTGTCCCAAGAATTGGAGCTAGTTGCGAAGGAATGTCGAGCCCTTGATGCAATGGAGAGTCCAGATCCTAGCAATATTGTGTGTTTCCTCCACCTAATGATATCCCATGTTTTTCCGGTTTTCTGGCTCTGCTGACATCCTAAACCACTATTTGCAAGAAGTCGAAAGCGTTCTCGAAAGCTCTTGTCAATAAAAGGATGAAATTCATGGTTTCCGAGCCTCGCTTAGCCGAAAATATGTCTGCAGTAGGAAGATCGATCCAAGAAATCCGGCGGTTTGGCTCACAGGCGTCCCCTGTAACCATAGTGGGCGTTTTGTCAATACAGTCCGATATGACTGCACTACCTGGAAATCAGGCACACACGGTACATACTACACAACTATCATCAGGTCTAGTAAAACGCGTTCACAACGGCCACAAAAGCCCGGCATGATCTGGACCCTCAGCTGAACAAAGCGTCGATGTTTCAGCCAGCCATATATCACAGTTTTTAAAGTTAATAAGACGGCCTTTTTTAAAGTAGGATTAAAATTTAGATTACCCCACCCGCAGCTCGCTCCCTGCCACAACCTGAATCAAAATGCCTTGTACAAGACGCAGAGCCAAGCAATACACTCTCTTCCGCATCAATGGCTGATTCTGATACTCCCAGACGACCTTTGTGGACCAAGTGTTCCTCAAGAATTAACTACCGAAAAGTATTGAGGCACATACGTACCTGCTATACTCTCGTATTATTTGGTCTCCTCACAATCGTAGGTAGTCTTGGTCCCCCCGTGTCGCGGTTAATTCGTTCCAATGACCTATCTGGCGGCTTCACCGTAGCTCAGTATATCCCCGGCGTTGGTGTGTTCGTCATTGGGTGTGTGGTAGCGATACACAGCAGAAAGTGTACATGCTGGTCCTCTTCCCAAGCTCCTGGAAAGGGAAGAGCACTTGACAGTGACAACACCGCCGAGCTCCACTCCATAAATTCTTCTGAAAACGAGAACACGGCATAATTCGCGCTCGAAGTTTGACAAACAAGGATCCGGGCAGGGTTGCGCAGCTATCATGAGTCTTCAGACCCTAGCAAAAAGACAGCATGGATCATTGCCCTGATTGACCTTCAAGGAAGCCAGGAGAACGCCTTCACTCATTATGTTCGTCAACCCGACTTCATCGAACCATACGTACCGCATGGAGGGAACTTTTTTTCAATACACTAATAACCCGTCGGAATTGGAGAACATGGCAAGGTGAAAAGTAAAAGAAAGGAGCATAAACTGTGCATATAGAGTGGATGCCTGGCAACTCTCGGCTCAGGACCTTTCGAAAAGTTTCTTTGGTGAATTAATCTCACATGATAAGGAGTCTTCGGTGCTCAGTAAAGACTGGTAAGGACGTTACACTGCGTAGAGATGTTAGATGGCTCGAATTGTTTAGCGCTACGATCCCTCCATATGTACGTATCATACTAATTTTACGCCGGGCACTTTCAGAGAAAGTAATATACCGTGGTTAATGCCTTTGACGAAGCTCACACGAATGTTGGAGTCGCTCAAATTGCACTAGCTAACGAGCGCTAGCAGGCTTATACCATTCAACGTCAACTATTGATTACCTGTCATTTTACGCAATGAGAACGCCTCAACCCTTGCGAGGGTGGACTCGGATTTTCCTATGTTGGCAGTCTCTTTACCACCTTTTAAACACTTATCTTCAGCAGAAGGCTTAGATGGGCCGGGTTTTCACGCCAAGAACGCTGAATGTGCACATGGTATTAATGCGGCTAATTTCGCCTTTCCTAAGATTTTCGGCAGAGGTAGATATGGTTAAATGTTTCGAAGGGAAAACTTCCGACCCGTCTCTAAATATGTGCTCTTGCGAGATCCGCTACAAAACCGCATCCGCAGCTCCCGGCGCGTCTTGTTTCCATTAGTGTTCTCGCGCATTAAAATATGTTGTGTATTGCAGCACCTATGAGTTTAAAAACCAAAGACTCGCTGTTCGCTCTTCAGTTGACGGCAAATGGGACTCAAAGACTGATAATATCTTTTTCACAAGATGTCGTATCTATTACGTTCCACATTACTGCTCGTAGTTACTCTGCTTGTGGCTCACATCCATGCCGCAATACTTCTCGAATACAATAGTACAAGCACCAATCTCAACGTCTCTTCTAACGTTGCAGCAAGCCCGACCTGCTATACTCCCGATTACGACCAGTTTCACCCTTTGACCATGGATTGCCTTCGGGTCCA
The DNA here is from genome assembly GCA_947623385.2 of Cladonia squamosa. NCBI lineage: Eukaryota > Fungi > Ascomycota > Lecanoromycetes > Lecanorales > Cladoniaceae > Cladonia > Cladonia squamosa. Next base: position 738,901 of record OX392391.1, on the reverse strand, counting down.
AGCTATGCTACCTAGGGACACACAGATAGGCTTCTTCCACCCACACGGTATTGATGACATGTACAAACTCCCGATTTCCGCCTCCTTCCGCACCTGTGCGGTAGTTATAAGGCTCGAGAATAGCATACCGGAATTCAGCTCATGGAGCACAATCGCTCAGGCGACAACAACACTCATCCATACTTGCTCGATAGGAACCTCTGCGCAAGCCAAAACCGGAGGATTTACGCACGTAGGAGTGGGGTCACACATCAGAATTGTTGTACGGACACCTCCGCTTGATGATGCAGGACTCAATGATATCACCAATATTACTGCTAGCGCTTCAACTTCTTGAGGAATTGTTCGGGTACTCAGAGATAAAATTCAAGTGCGGTCTAGTCATCCTATATGACATTGACCAAAGAGGTTCGCTTGTGAACTGAGAGCCAGCAGTATAACTAGAGTCACTGAAAAAGCAATCTCAGACTTCGAGGTAGCGAGTTGTCCAAGCAATTTGCCATCCAGGTCTTGTGCTACCCTTTAGGACTCAATGAGAGTGAAGCAGCGGGTGCAGCACCACAGACCCGGAAATACTTTACGTCCGTAGTCGTGGTTATCGTGACTACAGTCCCCTCCGTGCTTCACGTTTGCGCCTGCATGATCCCGTTGGGCACCCTAAATTGCCCTTTCCGATACTTTCAGGCTTCAATAGCTGTTCTTCACAGTGCTTTTCCCCATTGTTCATGCCGTTCCTTGATTTCAGTTCCAGCACTTCTGCCAGATCATTTGCTTTTCTTCCCGGCACAAGAGCCAATCTTCACTTTAAGATCTTACAAGCGTTTTAAAGCTTGCGTTCCCCGGCATGGATCGTGCATGGCTCGAGGATTGGTCTAACGCCACGGAGACCGACAAGCAGAGAATTAGAGCCATTGTGGAAAAGACAGATTGGAACGCTGTCTTCTCTGGCCTGTCACATCCCGCAGAGCAGGTCCTTCAGATAATCTCCTACATTGGCGGCTATGATGTGCCTCGAGAGTTCTTCTTAGGACCACCAAAGAATCACGAACCACCGTTCTACGATTCATCGATGTAAGAAACTTGCGTCCATGGCGTGATGGTGTGGCGAGCTAGAGTCTGATCATCGTTGTCTGCCAGATTTTCCAAGATAGTAAACGAACTTGAGAAGAGGAAGCTTGTCCAGAGAACCCAACATGATAACGGGATTTACCTACATGTCCGTCTGGCTGTTCAAATTGCTGTCAACAAGCGGGTCAAAAATGAAATTTTCAAGTGCCAACAACGGTACGAGACCACTCAGGCCCTTCTTCGCAAATCAATCCCACATCCAGATGTAACCCAACCAGGCAACGAGAGATCATGGCCAGCTTCCACAACCTATTACCATTGTCTTGACGGCTTCTGCAGACAAGCCATACTCTCCGCTCCAAGCTCTAGACCAACTCAAGACCTAGAACTGGCCGGACTAATATCAGACGGCGTCAATTTCATGCATGAACGCCGCTCTCAAACCGAAACCATGCCTCTCCTCCTGGCCGCCAGCCGTATATGCGAATCGACCCTCCCCACCGACCCCATGAGAGTCAAATCACTCTACCCATCCATCCTCGTCCTGCGCTCCAAACACGAAAGCTGCGCCGGCATCGCAGGAAGAGCAGAAGCATTCCGTCTCCTCGCCACAGCCACCGACATGCACACAGATTACTGGGCAGAATTATCCACCGACGCTGGCAGCTACGAAGCCCAGGTCAGGCTCGCAAGCCTCCATTACGACCTCGCGTGCAATTATATGCAGCGAGAGCAATTAGCCAAGGCAGACGAAGTCTTCAACCACGTGCTCGAAGTGTATGACAAACTTGGCAGCGAGGACGCCCATCCTGTCCGCTATGCCTTGGTAAGGTGCCATCAAGCGCTCATCCTGGGATCGAAAGGGCAAACGAGCGAGGCTCTTGGATTAGCTAGTAAGGGATACGTCTTAGTGAAGGCGATGCTAGAGCAGAACCCGCATCTTGAGATTGAAACCATGTTCATACTTGCAATGCTGGCCTTCAACCTAGGTAGGAATAAGCAAGCCTTGGAGCTTCACCTGGCCATACTCAAGGCCAGATTCAAGCTTTTTCGGCCGAAACACCATGATACTCTCAGCAGCCAGTATATGGTTGCCGTGTGCGAGCATAATTCTGACGTAGAGGGGAGACGAGAAGCAGAGTATGATCGGCTCACTGAGCGAGCCTGATAGTGTTTGCTCAAATGACTGATATATCTGTAGGAAGAGACTTCGCAAAATACTAAGGAACACGCAAACAGACCGGCACTGGCGCAAAGAAGATCTCGCTCGAGCGGCCTTTCGTCTGTGCCTATGCTTAGAGCAAGATGCAGCTAACATCGAGAAAGTTTCAGGAAATGGACCCCTTGATTTCGAGTCTTTTGCCGAGAAGGAGCGGTTGATAAATGAAGCGGATTTCTGGGCTCAGAAGGCGTCTGACTGGCGCGAGGAATGGTATCATTCGTTACCAAAGGATATGAGGAAAGGGTACCTTACTGATAAAGCTGAGATGGCTCTATATGATCATGGCGTTCATCTTGGGCATGGACGGACTGGTGGGGTGTGGAATACTAGCGAGCATTGGTGAGGATACCCAAGGCTATGGGCAAGCAGGGGAGATGTTATGATTCGGGCTTCATGGCCATGTCAACATATTCAAAGGCATAGGCTAGAGCACTGAATGCAGCAAACGAACGTCTCGATGCATGCACCGTGGGGTTTATTCGCATTTATCGGGGTTGCAATTCCTTGTAAGGAGTCAGCCACCAATAAATGCACAGGTTCGGGGAGGGCTACCTTTAACAAATGGAGCTGGAGGACCGGTGAGCCGAATTTGATACCCTTATGATGGACCCACGCATAGATATCTTTTAATGACTACTGAAGACCTCCTTCCTCAGCCTCCTATACCTTCTCCGTCATCACGGCCCCAGAGCTTAACAGTCCTATCATGACCACATGAGGCTATCCATCGACCCTCAGCGGTAACGTCACAGCTCAGCACGTTACCTGAATGGCCGCTCAAAGTCTTGGCTAGCGCCCAGTCATCTGCGGAGAAGACATTGACATTCTTATCGAACCCACTCGACACAAAGAACGTGCCGGATTTCTTAGGCTTGACATCGCCCTTCTCATCCCTCTCCGGTGCCGAGGTGCAGTCTAGCCCTTTATACCACCGAATATCAGAAACGTTGCCCTTATGAGCACCGACCTGGCCAATCTGCCGTACCATTCTTACATCCCAACATTTGACCCAGCCATCTGCAGCACCAGACAGCACCCGATGCCCATCGTAGCTCCAGTCGAGAGCATAGATGTCCTTGATATGGCCGTCTAGGATCATGACAGTCCGTCCCGTCCGTAGATCCCATATCCTACCAATGCTATCCAGGCCAGCAGTAGCCAACAAGCTTCCATCGGTATTAAAGCTCAAAGCGTAGACTTCTCTTGAATGACCTTCTTGTAACAGTAGCTCCGTCGTTGTAGCGACGTCCCATAGCCGCCACGTAGTATCGAAAGACGCGGAAGCAAGATATTTGCCTGACGGGTGAAACTCGATACGACATACTCGGCCAGTATGGCCTGATAGGGTGGAGACTGGAGTGTCCTGAGTGAGGTTCCACAAGTGGATATTTCCTTCCCCACCACTGCTTGCAAGGTTCACCGCCTCTTCTGACACCGAGCTTCCGGGCAGTGTAGACCCAGGGTACCACGATATACCTCCAACACGATCCGTATGGCCTCTCAAAGTCCTCTTTTCGTTTAGGTTTGGCACATCAAGGAGCCTGATTCCACCTGACCAATTCCCAGCTGCGACGGTCTCTCCGTTGGGTGAAAAGCGAACTATACTCACTGGTCTATCTCCCGCGATTTGTGTGCCGAAAAGTTCAAAATTGGCTAATCTTTCTTTGATGGCTTTCCTGTGCTTTATGTGAGTGCGTAGTGGTATGGTTGCCTCAAGTTTTTGATTCGCCAGTCGGTCTCTTGCCCTAGGAAGCGAATAGCGAGCGATTGCCTTCCTTGCTTCCAAAAGCTCTGGCATACCCTCCGTATAGAATTCTTCGTCCTGCTCCCCTTGTGCACCGTCATCCTGCGCTCCGTCTTGCATCCGAGTATCACCATCGCCATCTTCGCCTGCCTCTATTTCCGCTTGCTGGGTCAACAGTTCCCTCAATCGGTCGCGCCGGTCACCTGGTCCTTCCCCAAACAGTGTGATCGGCTCTCCCATCTCTCGTAACCGCGCCCGTACACGGCCATCGTCGGTGGGTACTGCTATAGCTGCCGCACGTTTGCGCCGAGAGAACTGATTCAAAATGGCTGATGCTTTCTCTGGTGCAATACCAGCCGCTGCTGTAGGCAAGAAGTGGTCTCGATCAATGGCTAGAGATCATTGAGCATAGACACTAAGGTATATTGAGAGATCCAGCACACACGTATATTTGCGAGATCCACCCCCATCTCCGTGTCCTAACGCCCCAACGTCCCATCAGCCCATATCCTGGTGATCTTGCCTCTGGAAAGCCTCCGACCAGAGAGGTTTACCGCTCTGAAGCACTTGCATGAACATCTCTGAGGTATGCGGAATTGAAGAATGTCAAGCTTACCTCCGGTTCATCCTCTTCCACGTACGCTTGCCTCGAGGGATGCATCATGATGGCGGCGGTCAGTTTATCCTTGAAGTCAAGAAGCGTGGATTGTACAGGCTGTGGCCTCTCGTGACAATCTGGAAGCTCGAAGCCTGCGGATGACTAATCCACAACCGTAGGGCCCGATAGAAGGACTCACCTATCAAGTGGACAGCCCTGTAAGGCTGGACCTAAAGCTGGCGAAACCACCCCCGAAGATGCTAAAGCCAAGACGCTTAGGGACCCTTCTAAGGGTGTCTTCGGGGAGTCTTTTAGGGCCCGTTTCAGTGGCCTTAGGTCCAGCCCTATAGGGCTGTCCAATTGATAGATGTGCCCTTCTAGCCTAGAGGCCTCGCGGGGGACCAAAATATTGCAGAACGCCAGTCCTTTCAGCATAGGGTAGACCTGTAACAAATAACCATAATTTTATTACCAATCTTTACCTAGATTGCTTTAGAATTGAATGATTTTATATAGGGTTAAGTCAATTAACGGGTTTATCTTTGTTGTGGAGGAGAAGTTAAGGGTTTGGCTTTGAGCTGTGGGGGTGCCGATATTATTGTCCCCCACAAGGTTCCCTAAGGAAAAAGAGATGCGCCCGAGAGACCTAGTTCCGGGGACCCATCCTCACGGGGGATAAAAACATTGGCACCTCTATAGCTCAAAGTCAATCTTAATAAACCTATAATTTCTCGTTCATCCTAGAAATAAACTCATTAATTGAATTATACTTATTAAGAATTATCAAAACTAGAAGCTTTTAAGTGAAGATATTGTATGAAATAACTTATTGTGGGTCTATTCTATGCTGAAAGTTGCAATGGGTGCCAATATTCTTGTCCCCGGCGAGAGGGGCTAGGCAAAACTGCGAGTGCATGTCTTTGCTCATGAGCGAGGGAAAGGCCCCTAGCATATGTGAAATACTCATAAACGGGAACAATCACAATTTCAAAAGTCTTCTTAAAGTCTCCCAATCACAAAGTCTTCCGGTTGTACTTTTTGGGGGAAATATGACTTTATAGGGGAGCATTGGCCGGCGAGTAGACGCATTCTGAGAGATATGAAGGCATTTGATATTGTGGTCACACCGAGTCTGCGGGAAGAAATCGACGCACTTGGCAGTATCAGTTGGATCTTTTGCAGATAGTACGGGAAGAGTTCATATAGAGTACCGAGATAGGTACCATTTCGTCCTGAATTCCATCTAGATACTGGTGTTACAGCGATCATTGGTTTCCATAGGAGATCCAATCCTCGTCTGTATATAAATCCGGGCCTGTACGAACGCCAAGGGGTCGTCCAGTTGAGACAAGCGTCTGCTCGATGATGTCTATCAACCAGCCATCGGAGCCTGCATGTAAATCAGCATTATGACCCAAGGCTAAAGCAGACTAAAGATTAATAACCTGAAGGCCCCACTAGCATCAAACTGATAGGCTCATTGATAATCCCCTGCGTGACTTTTAAAGTTATTGGGAGCTGACCAACTGTAATAAGGGTAATGTCAGCCTATATTTCATGTTGTGGATCTCACAATATTACTAGGAACATTGACTGCAGGAAGTCCAGCCAATACTGTGAAAGCATTATTCCCGAAGCCAAATCCTTGCATGTTGCGGCCATTCTCTGCTGGTGAGCTACTTTCTAGTCAGGCTTCGGAGATATTTTATAAGGCTGAGAGACTGATTACCCATTGTAGTCGTCTCTATACTGCGCCTGGGGTTTTCCCATGGGCAGTACCAGGATAGAATCATCCTTCACTAGGTGCTCTTTTACGAATGACATGAAAACAGACCTCTCCTCCAGTGCCTTGTGGTAATTGGCTTCGGTGAGCTGTGAGCCAAGCTCCCTAGACAATCTTCAGCGGCCCGGGTTTCATGAAGAATACGTCCTCACTCACCATTTGAAACGAATCATAGGGTCGACATAAGGCTCCCGTCCATTCTTTTCCACATAATTCTTGCGAAACCTCAAATCGCTGTGGTAGCAATCCCAGAGCTGGATGTGAGCTAGTGTCTGAACTAGCAGTGAGTATTGTTGGACTTAAAATTTGGTCTGGGAAAGCATATATACTGTTCCCAAATATTCATCGATCGTCACATTACCCTCCGGGGAGAATTGTCTCCACAATTTTGCGACATCCATGTCACTCGCTATAGACTGAGTGGTCAGTGTAAGGTCATCGATGAAGCCCACCATCAAGGCGACTTTCTCCTGTGGGAAGGGCTCAAATCGGTCAGTCAGATAGAACACGTGGGCTAATGACTGGTACATGGTCAGCCATGATCCTATGGGACAGCGGCAGATAACCGCTCTAAGTACACTGCTGTTTACCTTTGGTTTCCCCGTAGCGTATTTCTTACCGTACCAAGCCTCGCCGAACGTCTTAGAATCATCTATACCACGGGAGAAATATCCAGGAGTGTCAAAGAGCCTGGCCAGTTGGGTCAGGACGTATCTGCTTTTTCCATGAATGCCCTTACCGTGAGTGAGGGACAACACCGGCTTGATTAAGAAGCCCGTGTGTAGGTCTTATCCCGTACAAACCCTGCCATGACGCAGGAACAATCATGCTTCCAAATGCTATCTTCATGTGAACAGAAGGTTCCAAAAAGTCTGCCGATGTCGTATAACTCACTGTCCGTTCCAATCGTAATGTCTAGCCAGTCATACGCGGCGAGTCCAGCTGCACTGCCTGTACTGCTTCCTGAAGCCGTAAAGTACCCATCGCCTCGCGGATTGAAAGGACAGTGATAGTCTATCCAGTCCATAGGACTCTCGCCCGAAGCAAACTGCACAGTTTTAGTTTTCCCAACAATGACGGCTCCTTTTGTTATAAGTTGTTGGATGGCAGGAGCTGAGGTCTTTAATACACCGTAGAAGTCCGCAAAGGCTCTGACGCCCGCACTCGTAGTAGTTCCCTTTAAGTCGAAAACATCTTTGACCGCAATACGTTTACCGCTGAGTGGTAGGGAATCCGAGGGGGAGTCGAAGTATAGACGTGAAGGTACTGGTATCAGACCTAGATTTGTGGCTTGATAGCTTCCCAAAGATTTTGTTAGCCAGGAGTGCCGTGAAGCTTGTCTTCTGCGTCATGATTGACGGTTTCCGTACCTTTGCCGATCTTCACTTGGAACAGTGCCGTACATGAATGCAAGCTGCGGGTCGGGATAGAGTCTGAAGACCTGGCATAGTCGAAGAGTGTGCGAAGCCAATATCATTGCTGCTCTCACTCTCAACGAAATCTGCAGTGGCCCCCCATTTCGCCAGTACAGCTTTCGCATCGTCAGACAACGATGGACGCTGACTGCTGCTAGACCCTTTAAGAAGCACTCTGCTCAAGAAACCCTCGTTGAATACGTCATCCGTGGTGAGAAATGATCTGATCTTCCCCTCCAGCCAGGATGAATCTATAGTGCGCTCGTTCTTCATGTTGATGACAGTGACGGGCGTTGATGCTGTGAATTGAAGGTCTTCATCGTCAGCAATGGAGGAGGTGAAAGATGTGTAGCATTCTGCCGAGACCAGGTAGGAGACATCGCCGACTTGAACTACGGTTGTGGTCACCGGATGGTGCAAACTTGGCGATGACTTGAATATGGTCGTCTTGGGCGAAGGTCTGGTTGAGAGTATGCCCCAGGGTAAGTGAGAGTAGATGCAAGCGGAGCTGGCAACGAACCCAAACACGCTCGCAAGTCTCCGATACATGATAAGCCACTCAATCTGAGCCTTCAAACTTCGGGCATGTGCCTTTAGTATTGTACGATTGGCGTTTCAACGCCTCACTGCTTCAATTTACGGCAGACTTCGCCTGTAATTTGAATGATCGTGGGAAAAACTTCCAATGCGGTGTGCGATAAAAGGCGATCTTACGGTCAGGGTACTCGTCTGGTAATTGGAGCGCTCATCACTCCCACAGCCCTTGCATTCTAATTCTACTCTGAACAGATACTCCAGGAGGAATAGTCTTAAAGAAGGTCTTCAAGAATTGACGTAGAATGCACAGAGTTGTCTCGAGATGGAGGATGCTGGCCTGCACGCCGCTGCCATGCGGAGAGAACATAAAGAGTGCAAAGAAATACATTTTCTCGTAGAAATATTACCCGAGCAAACGACGCTACTTGTTGCCTTAGCAGCGAGCAGGGTACGGAACAGGACCCTGTACTGTAAACGGTCTGCATGCTTCGTTCTGCGTCTCTGCGTTGTCAAAGAAAACCCTCCCATTCCACCGATCATATAACACAAGGGGATCGATACAAAGTCGAATCGCTGAACCCTCGCCAAGCATAGTACATCGTTCGCTGAAAGCACTGACTCTACATCTGTCAGCCTTACTAAATCTTGGCTGCGGGCAGTGCAAGAGAGGAGATGCTACTCGACTCCTGAGCAATGATGAAGGCCGACAAAACCGACTGTGATGACCCGAACCTGAAACCCAAGTTCAAGGATTCCTGGAACAGTACAGGGTTTCCAAATATCTCAATCAACCCGGTCTTGAGCAAATTCCCACCCCACAGATTGATCAAACCAGAGCGGCTTCATATTGTAGTACAATACAGCGAGCTGGCAGTATGAGGCCACCGCGCGCGATTTCTACTTGTGTTCAAGCAAACATGTTCCGTGTGCATGGATTATAGGAAATTGCGCCTGGACTACCAAGCCTTCATCTAGTTCGATCCTAGCTCAATCAATTGACCATCTCCTGAATTCGTCCTGATTTGGAAGCTCGATTGCGTCCATGCCATCACCTTCGTCTCCGGCACATGCTAACGCACCGAGCACACCATATGCTCGCATGCAGAATGATCACCCTAATGCTTTAGTCGAGCCCTTCGACAGACGTCTTTTCTCGACGGGTCATGACGCTCCTTGATCCAGGAGTCGCAACACATTTTTTGGCCTGAATTACATTTCATTACGAGGCCGAGGCTTCAATATTCTCTCGGTAGTGGCAAGTACTTAGGTAGATTCCGTTGGAGGCGACGAGGTCAATGTATCCTCGTTACGATAGCTCAGACGGACCAGCAAGGGAGCAGCAGGCCCAGCATACATCATAGCTTCGCCCCGCCCTTCCTCAACCCAATGAATAGTGACTCAGCTTTAGCCAATACAGTCCCATCAGCACTTTTCATTTCCCCATCAATATAATATTTTGTCCCTTTGATTTCTTTAAGGTTTGCCGTGACTAGGACAATCTGGGGCGTAAGGACAGGTTTCAGATATGTAACATTTAGGTAGGCCGTGACCATGTCTGCTACGGCTGGCGCATCTTCACCACTTCTCTGGTAAGTTTTCATTCTCGTATTGAATGTGGCTAAACCCCCCATAGCTTCATCGAGGACGGCTCCAACAATGCCCCCGTGAGCGATATGTTGCCAACCATTAACGCCGTAATCCAGGCTTAGGAGCATCCTGACTTCTTCAACGTGTGTAGCTTCTGGCGCAGTCTTCCGGTAGAAGGTTGTAACGGCTGGGATGGTATTTGACGTCTTCAATGTTTCGGCAAAGAAAGCATCTTCCGTGGAGCTTTTATATTTGCGAGATGGCGTAGGACAAGGAATGAAGTCCGGGTCATTCAGTAGCTTGGCACACCAGGGTGTAGAAAGGAAGAAATCTCGCTCTTCGTCCATAATCCCGATGCCAATGGGTGCTCGAGTCTTCAAATTGTAATATTAGACGAAAGAGCGACTGAAAGATACAGTATGATCGAGACTCGGAACAATGTAGGCCCGAGAATGAAACCTTAGCGATCAGAGCTTTGGAGTACCCAGCATCAAGCAACAAACAACACTTATCCACCCTCAGCTTGCCAACATGTTTTCCCGAAGCTTACAACGAGCACTACATCATATATCCTCACCATCAGCGACCACCGTCCCACCAGCATTCCTCCTCCCCTTTCGCGCTCACCTGACAACAACCACCACAACCACTACCACCGACCCAGCACCCCCCTCAGCGGCCTACAATCACCAACTACAGAAACACACTCCAACTTATGTAACACCCTCGCCGCCACCATCCCCCTCACCCCCAAGACAGCGGCATCCGCAACTCCCACGCTCCTCACTCCCTCCTCCCACTAACTCTCCAAACCTGCACCTCCTTCCCCTCCTCGCCGCTCAACCCCCACACTACATCGTCCTCCATATCCACGCTCGTTCCTACCTCCTCACGCTCGGCGACACACTTCGCCTCCCCTTCCATATGCCGTTAGCACCACCAGGCACAATCCTCCGACTAAACCGCGCGACTATACTCGGGAGTAGGGACTACACGTACCGCGGCGATCCATGGGTAAATGAAACAAGATTTTTGTGTCGGGCCGTGGTTGTAGGGGTGGAGGGGGAGCCGTTACGGAGGACGGTGAAGACGAAGAGGAGGAATAGGAGGGTGAGGGTCAAGGAGAGTAAGATGCACTACACGGTCTTGCGGATTACGGGGTTGGAGGTTTTGCCTGAGGGGACGAAGGCGCAGGACGAGGAGGTTGGCGAGGAGTTAGAAGAGATGGATGTGGGGAATGGAGTGAGAGATTGATCCGACACGGATTCTTGATTCGCGGAAATGTCCATGATTCTAGGTAAAGAAGGGGTTTTGTACACATAAGGAAGGGAAGGGATATGGAACGAAAAGCAGTGAATGTCGCTGTTAAGAGCCGGCAATACATGCTCGGGCTATGCGATCATGTTTTATCAGCTGAATCCCACGAGTAGGCATGAGCAACTAGAAGACCGCCTCGGTGGGTGGCCATGAGCCAAGCATGTACCTGTCATCGCATCACCAGCATTCAGAGGCAAGTTCAAACAATCACCTAGGTGTCTATGAATTATAACAACACAAGCCTCAATGTACCCTTCCACCATCAGTACACCATCAATCAACCTTCACTATCTCACCTCAATCATCATACCCGTTCAAAAACATGCCTTCCCCTCTCCCATCACACATCTCACAGCAACCCCGTGAGATAACCCTCTGAATCTAGATAATAAAAAAGCTCATGCCCACCATAAAGCCCAGTACAGTACTCTCGTCACGATTCGAGCTACCAAGAGACCATCTAAAAATGGGTGAAATACACCGTACACGCAGCTTTCTCCAGAAGTCTGTCAGAAAAAATCCCGCGACTATAACATAAGATTGAATCTACAACAATAGATGGCATTCCGTCCCTGCCACAACTTCTATAAAGAACTTGAAGCATATCTCCCATACCACGCCTCCAACCCTGATTAAAAGCCATCAAATCAATCGGCATGGCATGGTGTTCAAGTCTAGATAGGTAGAAACAAGAACCGCTACTAGGGTCTCTAGAAAGGGATACTTCGCAAAGGACTTATATATATGCTGCGCGAGTAAGAACTCATCAAGGGCAGGAATGATCCATCTTACGCACACAACGTTTGAGCTTCGTGCGGAGATGGGGTCGTTGATATGAAGTTCGGGAGTAGGAGTTGTTAGAGCGGAAGTGTGAAGTGTAGATAGATAGGTGGGTATCGATGTAAAATAAGGTAAGGTAAGGTAAGGTATCTATACAAAAAACCCGAGCGAGTCCTCTTACACAGACAGACTCTCTCTTTGGTGGACGGCATACAATCCAATCCAATCCAATCGCCACCTCTGCACTGGATGCCAACGCCCGCTCAAATGCGAGAATAGAGAGTAGAAGGACAAGAAAAAGATATCATGCCTCATACCCAAACCGCCCACATATCTAATGCTTTTTCCCAAACGAACACTCCAACGCTCATCTTATCAGATCAATAAATCAGTCAATCACAACGTCGCAGGCGATTCGCATCTTCCCCTTCCCCAACCTCCCCAGCGCTACGCCCTCCCCTCCTCCACAGCAGCCTTAATACTCAAGAAGAATTTCCTCGGCCAAGTCGCCAACTCCGTCTCACTCGGCATCCCTTTCTCCCTGATATGTCTAACAATATTAATCTGCATTCTCTGAATGAGTTCCTCCCCCACAGGCACCGTATCCAACTTCGCCTTGTCCGGGTTCAAAAACGGATCCTCTGGGCCAAGGAGTTCGTCAACCGTAGGTCGTAAAGACGGGGTGCGATTTAAGCAACTTTTAAGCGTGCGCAAGAGTCCGGTAGGGAGGGGGATGCCGCCGATGCCGGTGTCGGGGAAGGAGATGTGATGGGAGGGGTTGGGGATTGCCATTATACGCTGCATTTGGTTTTGGATGTGTGCGAAGGGTGGTTTGCCGTAAACCATTTGGTAAAGAATACAGCCTAGGCTCCAGACGTCGCTTGGTTTGCCTAGTTTCATGATTTTGCCCTCGGAATGGGATCGGCCGAGGGAAGAAGAAGCGTTGGAGTCGATGAGCGCTTCAGGCGACATGTAGTTCGGAGTACCAATATGTTGTTCGCGATGGACGTTAACAGTGTCGTCAGCGATGGCATTCGAGATGCCGAAGTCAATGAGTTTGAGCCGTCCTTGTAAGAGGAGGAAATTCGCAGGTTTGAGATCTGAGTGGACGATGTCACAAGCATGCACAGCGCGCACGCATTCAAGCATTTCCTTCCAATAGAAGCGGGTGAATGTGATGTCGAAAGTGGCGTCTTCAGCATTGAGGCGGACAGTGAGGACGCGGTTGAGATCTGACTCGCCCATTTCCATCAGGACGCTGAGGGTGTGCCGGTCTTCGTTGATTTCCCAGTCGAAGAGACGGACAACGCGATCGACGTTTTCGAGTTTACGCAGGAGCTCGATCTCGCCTTTGTAGCCGCGGACGGCGAGTTCGTCTTGATCTTCGAGTGTGACTCGTTTTAGAGCGAAGACTTTATAATTTTCAGCCATCACTCGATACACTTTTGAACTGCCTCCTCGTCCAATGCAATCCATTCGCGTGAACAGCTTGCCGTTGACTGATATGTAATTTCTTTTCTTCTTTTGTGAAGCCGAGGCAGCACCCGCCGGAGCAGTGGCCGTCTCTAACATGGTCATCTTTGGCGGTGGAGGTGCCGGTCGAAGAGGTGTATTCTGACTTCGAGCAGCCAAAGCCGGCCGTACTGGCGAGACAGTGGCAGGTGTCTGGACAAGCATCTTCTCATCTGACATGATGCTGAACTTCTGCTTGTCTGCCAGGATTGAGCCATTGGTCTTGTTTCGTTTGAATGTTGGTGGAGGTTCGTTCTCTTGATCGAAGCGAGAGGGTAATGGAGGCAATGGAGGGACTTTGAAGATCGGCTGAACGGGCTTTTCTGATGATCCCTGGCGATCTGAAATCGAGGGTTGCTTGGGGTCATGCCCCGCGGGTTCAGGTAAAAGTGGCTTAATCGGCTCTTTGTAACCCGGCATTGGACTGCCAGTGCCAGTGATCACACTCGCTTGGCTCTGGAATCGAACATGAGGCGGCCGTGGATACTGAGGCGACTGGGGAGGGTTTTCACTACTGTCCATACCCTTCAGAGAGGCGCCGGCGGCTTCGGGTATAGGAGAACCATCCTGCCCAGCGGGCAGACCTTGTTGGCCTCCTCCTGATGATAGTAAATCTTCATGAGCTGGGCTCTGGTCCTCTTCACTCTGCCGACGCTTCATGCCTCTCCTCGCAGGCCCACTAAGATACCGTCCAGTAACCTTTCCTACTCTCTTAATCCGTACAGAACCGGCACCTGTCTCCTCACCTTTCGTCCTATTGATCGATAGATTCCCCATTTCAGCAATAGCCTCATGTATGCCAGAATGTTCTCTTGATTTCGACGGCTCCGTCTGAGCTTCAGACCCAGCCGAGAAAGACTTAGCCGTACGCGGCTCCTCTGCATCAACAGATCCATTACCCGATTTCGTTGCAGGAGAGTTTGTTGTTTGACCCCGTACCCGTGGCGCAGGAGTAATCAAATCCCTCCTCCCTTCCCCACCAGAAGAACCCCCTCCCTCCACCACCGTACTTGACTTCCTCAAAGTCGAAGGCGCCACAGCAGCACTCGCTGGCAATCTTACAATCCTTGGACTCCCCAACCTCGAACCCGCAGGACTCGCAGTTCTATTCCTAAAGCTCGCTGCGATCGGACTCATCCTCCTCAACGGCTTCCCCGCCTCTCTCCCCACAGCCTTCCTATCCTGACTCTCATCCTTCTGCTGCGACGGCGACGATCCCCCAATAACGCTCGCATCATCACCCAACAGCGCTTTCACCCCCGCGCTGAACTTCATAGGCGGGACAGGTATTTCATCGTCTGAGCTGTCGCCGATTGAGAATTTCCATGCTGCCGGTTGTGTATGACCATTTTCTGTCTTCGAGGAGCCCAATGGAGCGCCGCGTTTGAGGTTCGGTCTTGAGGGTTGAGAGCGGGTGGTGGCTCGCGACATTGGTGTTCCGAGGTTGTCATTGTAGCTTGCGCCCAACGGTGTTGGGGATACCGTTGCCATGCATTCAGACTTGAGAGGGCGGAAGAGGCTATGCCACAAGTTCTACGCTTGGTGAATTGACAGATTGAAAGCCTGGGGCAGCAATGGATATTCTTGGATCGTTTTGGATGTGAAGCATTGTTCTGAAACCTGGGAAGGTGAAGAACAGCGCGCTGCGGCTCTTCCCGCTCGCGCTTTTTTTGTTTACATCTGATATCACCATAGTGACAGCCCTAACCCTGAATGTACAGTCTTGTTTTCCTACAACCTCCAAGGAAGAATATCCTGGCTTTTTCCTTCGGGTTCGTGTACGAAGAATATAACTAATTTGCACTCGCGGAGCTGCCTTATTGCATTTGTATCTTTCAAAACCGTAGCTAGCCTGGCTAAGATGTTTCCATATACATCAATGTACTAAGAACAGAAGCGTTACCTCTACCCACCTCCTCTGGGTCAATCACAACCCCACTCCAATCAGATATATGGACATCTTATTTCCCTACCCTGCCGCTGCCCTGTGCTTAACCCTGACCCAAAACCAAACCCCGTGCTAGAAAAGCATAATCTCTGCAGAATCAAAATCGTCGAGTATCAAACCCTAAGTGCCATTATTCAAACCGGGAGAATAGAAGTACCGACGCCCGCTTCCCATGTTGTATCTCAAAACCACAATCGCATATGCTCGCTCCATGTTGAAAAGCACCAAGGAAAGTGATCTTCAGGAAAGCATGGCCCTGACCCACATGTAGATCGACCGGGCATAACCCAAGAACCCAAAGTCTATAAAACACCCAAAATGCATAAAAGCAGTCATCAAATGGCCCAACTCCCCTTCCGAGCCCGAGCCCCCCAGCCCCCCTCCACTTTTTCAACCGCACCCATCTCAGGCTGCTGTCTGCCCCATTCCCGCACATAAAGCCTCAGCGCACACCACCGCTCACACTTTGTATCACCCTCCATGACTCCCCTGGGATCCGCCACTCCAGTCCCCTCCGGCGCACCAACGTAGCCTTTAGCATTGCATTTATCATCGTCTTTCCTCAGATCTTCGAGGCAAACTTTGGTAATTTTGCTGAGTTCGGGGTCGAATTTACGGGCTAAGGAGGGGTAACCGAGGGAGAGATAGTTGTAGACTTGGGTGACAAAGCTGTCATTCAATTCGAGTTCTATGGAGCGTTCGCGGCGGAGGACATAGTCTAGGCGTGTGCATTCACCTTGTGAATTTGGTGGTGATGGAGGGATTGAAAGGCTGCCGTCAGTGAGATCGAGTGGATCGCCACGTTCAGATGAAGGAGTCAGGATGCCTATCTGGACGGGTTTAGGTACACTGAGAGAGTCCTGGGCAGCTGCGGTACAGAAACCGTTCCATAAACCCGAGTTAGAGTTTTGTCGGCTTGCACCTCCGCCAGGCGTCCAGAGTCCGGTATGTTGCCGAGTTTCGGCGTCTGTAGATCTCTTCTTGCCCGGATATTGATGCACGTCCAGCCGAGTAGGTTGTGGGGACAAGCATTTCGGGAATTTGAGGTGCTCGCCAGCCATAGGCGGACTTGCTGCATTTCGCATTGGCTTCATCTCATTATCTTTCTGCCATCCTATGATATCCTTAGGCGGGGCAGCAGCAGAAATAGCCACATCCGCCGCTTTCTGTACACCTTTGGCCTGTTGGAGAGCCGATCTTGTTGAACGCCGTCGACCAAGCTCTGATGGTGCCTGTGCCCAATCGTTTCTCTTCTTCTCCTCTAATTTTTCTTGATGCTTTCGCATCTCAGCCATCTCGGATCCAGCATTGGACTCTCTATGCCTGTGCGCAGTAGAGTTCCGGTCAGCCTCCTCCTCAGGGGGGCCATCCATCTGAAGCTTACCCACGCCCACCTCAACATCCGAATCCTCGGAGTCTCGGTCGATAGCGTAGTGATCTACCGGCTCATGTAGATGTTCGTTCGGATATGCAGCCATGGCTTGCTCCCTCAATTGCTTTTCTGCTGTTCTTGCCGCTAACTGAAGCATGTACCCGGACCACCGAGCATCCTGGGCCTCCCTCCCAGCGCTATTCTTCTTTTTCTTCTTCTTTTTGCTGCGTTCTGTTTGATCTGAGTCGGCAGACGGCGAGGTGGACAGGGAGGGGACGCTGGAATCATTGGACTCTTCTGTTTCGGAGCGAGATGTAATGGCAGGGAGATCTGGCACACGAAATGAATGCCTTCGTCCTGCCTTCTCAGCCAATTTAGAAGACGAGAACTTCGACTCGGGAAGTTGAGGAATGCTTTCCGAGCTGATGACAGGCGAGTTTACGGGAGGAATTGGTGTAGCAACGGGTCTGGAGGGTCTCATATGGGGAGGTAGGTGACCTTGAGGGCCTGGAGTATAGTCGGTCTTATCTGTAGGAGTCACACAAGGAGTGGTATCGGTACTTTTCCTCCGTCGGCGTGTAGTCTCGATCATCTGCGGAGCGAACCTCCGGGGCTTTGGCGACTGCGGATTTGTCTCAATTGGTTGCGGTAAAGTATTTAGACTTGACGTAATGGGATTAGGAAACTGGTCATGCGACGTTGCGGCCATGGCCGGTGCCTTAGAATGCGTTGACGTCGTTTCAATCGGTTGAGGGAGCACCTTGCGTGGCTTCGTCATTGAATCCGAGGGCAATTGACGATCCTTTGTAGGAGACAGTCGGTTGGAGCGAGCGGTCTCTTCCACGGGCTGAGGTAAGACCCGTCGAGACGAGGGCGGACTATGAGGAGCCATTGTCATAGTAGCACCGCCCTTCGCTCTTTATTGTCTGCTCGACATCAATAGATCTGACGGTGCAGAAGAAGGAGAGGGGGTGAGAGTCGTGTACGAGCTTGGCAACGATAACCATTAAACTCTGTAATCAGCCCATACCATTGAGTTTGGAGGGAAATTCGCGGCTTCAGGCCACATTGGGCCATGGTGAGGAAGTTACAGGAGCGAAAATGCCGCTATGATTGGTCTTCCGGCAGGACCCTATCCCTAACATCCCCTAAAACGACCCCCCCACGTCGAGCTTAGCAAATTTAGCAACGCTTTCGACCTTAAAAGCAAGTAAATGTGGGGAAAGCTCCAATTAGATAGCCCTTGAAAATCCCATCGCATGAAGATCGCATATCAGTGACCACGATCTCACATATGCATTTCCTAGATGTATGATGATGAGGTAAAGTTTCCATCTGCGTGCATTTATCATTCATTGCTGAATATTTAACAATCGTATGGTATCGTAGTCTGCATTACGCTGCGCTGCGCTAAAAGGAAGGCTTCTCTTACAACGTACAAATAGTGAGGTATATAAAGCATAACGCCGAAAGCTGCACATGCAAGACGGCTATGCACAAGTGACAGTCCCCCATCATCCCTATCCCTCTATGTTCGAATCGAAGATAAATAAGCCTCCCCAAAATCATTACTATAAACAACCAAATGACGGCGTTCGTGGGTATCACTATTCGTACTCGCCCTCAGCGTCCTCTTCTCCCTCGTCTTCCTCTTCTTTCTTGATCGTGCGCTTCTTCTTCTTTCCCGTGTCGATGAGCTTCCATCCGGACCCTTTTGGTAGCACATAGCCTGCTTCCTGGAGCCATTTCATCAATACAGGATCCTCGACCTCTTTTGTCCTATCGACATCATTCTTCTCCAAATGCTTCCCTACATGCTCGATCCGGTCATCCCAGCTCTCAAAGGCGGGATGGTCCGGGCAGAAGGGGCAAATAGTATTCACCGGTGGTTCCCGGAGCTTGAGATAGCATCGCTTCTGGGCATCCTCAATGCTGGCATCAAAATTTATTTTGTCAGCCCGAGAGGCAGATCCCGCTGGCGAATGCATACGCTTCATATGTTGAGTGAAGAGATCCTTTCGATCGAAGTCATGATATTGAGAGGCTGCATTGTCCAATGGCCCAGCTATAGAAGCCGTCTGAGATGATGAGATCCGCCTACCATTCTGTTGGAGATCGTCAGGTGCACATGCAGGGGCAGCACAAGCGCCAATATCGCATCGCCAAGTCTCAAGGTGCATATGCTGCACATTAATATGCCGTTTCCATTCGTTCTTACTGCCGACCGTAGAGTCACAGCCGTAGTTGTGGAAAGTACAAATGAAAGGGCGGGTGTGGGATGCCAAGATGTGCTTCTTCAAGGTTGAGTCGGAGGGGAAGCGCTGCGAGCAATGGGTACATGGTAACATGTTGGCTCCGTTCCTATTGCTTTGATGGTGGATGATAGGAGGCTTTTGAGCCTTTTTGGCGATTCTAGTTGGCCTGGGGGCCTGACTGGTAGCAAACTTGGTACGGTGGGAGCGCTTGGCAGTACCATTGGTCGGGTTTTTGGTCGCAGTAGACCTCCGTGACAGGCGACGTACATGGCCTTGCTTTTCGAGTCTTGGGCTCCATTCCTCGTCGTCGTCGTACACAGCATCCTCTTCCATGTCGTCCTCGTCCTTGACCGAAGCAGCGGCGGACTCTTCTTTCAGAGATTGAATGGACGAGCCTATTCCCTCGTCCCTATGGCAATACTGTTCAGACTTTTCATGCTGGGCATACACTGCGACATCATCCGGGTAATATGACTGGCCAATCCCCATACCTTGCAAGTCTGTCTTTGGAGAAGAAACTTCTAGATAGTCATCAGGGTGATGCTGAAGTTCTTGAGGCGAGATCACGGCCGTTGATGTCGATGGGTAATTAGACCCGTGCGCATAGTATTGTGGTAGACCACCGGATGTTATGCTGCTAATGCTTACTCGCTCCCAAGGAGAGTGGTTCTGAGTATAGGTCCCACCAACTTCGGAACGACTATCAGTAGTATGCGGGCTCCACGAGCCAACTCCGGAGCAGGAAGTTTCGTGATCAAAGTGGGGCCAGCCCCCACAAGCAGAAGCTTTGCTGGGTATCTTGAGTTCATATAGGGGACTATTCCGAGGATGCCAATCTTGGGAATCCATTTGCCAGGCGTTGGGCGCATCGAGGTAGCTGCCTGAGTCGGAAGACTCGACGCAGCTTCCCATTCCTGGGTCTCGGTAGAATGACTGTTCGCCCGACTCGGTTAGACCAAATCTTGTCATGGCTTCATCCAGACTTTCCTGGGAATCTGACGGAGACCAAGCATGTTCAGAGTATTCGCCAAAAACAAGTGGCTCGTAGGGTTCGAAGGGTTCAGGAAAAGGACAAACAGCTCCCATTATAATGAGATCCAACAAAAAGGTCTCGGGCAGGGCTTGAGATGGAAAAAGAATGACTCAAAGACGCTTTAAGTTTTGAAAGTCTTTAAGCTAGACGATAGAAATTCGCAGACGGGCTGTTTTCGAGGTAGTCTCCGGTCAACAGTGGCAGAGGATTGGCAGTGCGAACGTGAGTCAGTGTTGATGGCGACGACTGGATCTTGAGGGCCAAGGACGCGACTGCTTTATCAATGTCCGTGCTAGACGTCAATTGTACACCCAACGAGTTATGAGCATCATATGGCTGTGGTTGATATTGATGAGGCGAAGCAACTCATTGGCGTTACGTTAGGCATATAAAGTGTGTGGGTGCAAAAGTCCCGTAAAGGAGGCAGTGAGCGAGGAATACCATTTTATACCAAGCGTTCAGGAGACTCTGCCTCCACAGGATGCGGAGTGTGGGACGGCCATGCGCGCAAGAGCCGCACAGGGGCATGAGGGAGGGTCGTAAGCAAGACTCCCCGGGACGCCATGCCCATGGAGAATTGAAGCAATCAGGCCTAATCCTTGCATAAATGGCTTCTTTTTGTGCGCTACTAATGAAGAGAAGCACTATTAAAAGGCGAAGACGGCGTACACTGCATCAGTAGCGTGATCGTGGGTCCTCTCAAGAGACTCGGGCGGAGAGAATCGCAACAGCAGATCCTCAGAATAATTACTTGAGGTAGCTAGGCTCGAAGCCAGCCCTAGCGTGGAATTGGATGACTGCAGGTCCATGGCTGCTCCATGGCAGTCGTTAAGCATTTGGAATGGAAACACACCATTGACGATCGTGTCCAGGCGCTTGGGTTGGCTACGGTGACTGCGGGTGGGGCAGATTGGCCTAGAGATCCCTCAGGGATTGCTGCCTGCTCTCTTCAGCCCCAAGCTGAGGATTGCAACGTTGCATCTGCAGCGGTTTGCGCCTTCTTTGTTTCGGCTTCGTAACCAGCCTGTGATAACGCAGGATGGAGTGCATGAGCCGAGAAAATTGTTCAGCTCGTCACTTGATTGAATATCTTTCCAGGTGCTAGCCAATTGCTACACGCCTTACTGGGCATCAAGTATGGCTAAAGTTAGGGTATGTCCCGGAAATTGGGGTCTCGCGGAGGACTTGAGCAAGCCATGTAACTGGATTTGAGCGATTAGAAGGGTGTTTGAGGCTCTGCGAGTTGCACGATACCTGATGGGGGTTGGTGGGGCATGCATGGTTCAGCTGAGCACGCCCGGTTTTGCCTACATCTATCTAGTACCCCCAAACATTTAGCGCACTCGGGGAGGAATTGTTGGTCACCTTTGCAAGCCTCTCGCTTGATCAACTGCTCCACCAATAAGTGATATGATGCTAATCAGCTTCAGGTTGAGAGGTGCATCGATGGTAAATGACTCCGTATTGTCTCTCACCGAGGTCGTAGTTTGACGTGCACCAATCATCACCAGCCACATCCAATGGATTGCAAGTACTAAGCGCTGGCGTAGAAAAGCAACGAAAAGATACCCCTCTTTGAGGCTCTGCCGCCCATTCTTTTTCTTGTTCTGGATCATTTGGCGTTTCGTGGAGTACACTTCGAGACACGGGTTCGTTCATGCTACTCTAGTCCTGTCGCCATCTCCGGGTAGATACATGGGGGTTCTTGGTGAGTGGGATTGGAGTATCTGCAGGATCGTGCGTTTACCCAGGCCCGGTTGGTTCACGCCATATCATAGCCGCGCACATCCTGTAGATAGGGTCATAGCATCAGTCATAGAACGCTACTGAAGATATGACATGGCAAGAAATGATGCAGCAATTGAGCGATGGTGGAAAGTGGTCGACAATTGACAGTTTTCGGAGCAGGTTACAAGGCAGACTTCGAGTGCCCGCTGTCAATAGGGGCGCTATCAGGCCGTGGTGCAGCCTTCAATTGGTGCCAAGCCCAAGCCATTGTCGTGGCTGAGTCCAGCCCACTGCCACAAGCTAAAGGACTGAGGAGTCCTGTACCCATGGCCTACAGCGACAATACGACCTCTGCTTTCCTCTTTCGAATCCCATCATGCACGATGTCACTTGATCAATCGCACAACTATCCGCTATCGATTTCTACCATCCACCTATGACAAAGAGCTGTGAGATGAATAACTGCTAGTGCTCTGAGATGAAATTGGCCTGACGGGCTGTGGGCGGTGGCTTCACATATGATTCTTCTCCATTGCGTGTACCTCTGTATGCGCTTCGCAAATATTACATTAGTGATCATAGATGTGGGTGCCTGCGGAATCTCTCGGGTTTTCTGTGGCTCTCTAGGGAAGCAGATCTTCAGATTATTGCGGACGGCCGCAATTACGGTCTCTGGGCTGAATTGCTGGTGTATCAGCTACGGGGAGTAACAATAGAAGATGCGCAAGCAGCAATCAGCTGTATGTGCATCGCCTCGATGGCGTACCGCGGGTTGATTTTCCGGCATACAAGCCAGGATCATCGTTCTCCCAGTATCACTTGTAATGACGGATTGTAGACATGCAGGCAATAATTGATTACGCCTGTGAAAGCCATGAGACGTTGAGATGGCTACATGACTATATGATTCAATTCGTGAGACTATGTTAGAAGTGGATTTTTGTGAAGATACGATGTCCAGAACTGCGACGCTGGTAAGAATGTTGCGAAACCAGAATCAGTCCCAATTACGTGCTCACCTCTACTCAGAACAATTGTAATGAACCTTGACACACCCAGTGATCTTTCGAGAGCCAAATTGCTGTACCCTCTCCTTTCCCAGACATTACTTTGTCTGCCGAGACTCCACGTGACACCCAGCACATCTTTCGTGGCCGTCTGAAAAACAACGGGTATCTGTCAGAAGGCTCAGACCTCCATCGTTGCACCTGCACTGTTGCGTCGATACGTCAGCATTGTCAGTGGGATCACAGAACATTGGAAGTCATCCCGACTTCGCAGTAATATGAAGAAACCGGGCTTACACAATACCATGTCTTCCCCTGAACATTTTTGTCGGCGGCAAGACAAGCCCTATGTGAGGCTTTTGCTCGGTTTGGGACATGTGACTGTTCAGACTGTATGATCGGCTCTTCAGAAAGCACCAATATATCATCCTCATGATCACTACCACTGTTCTCACCATCAGGCACATTAGAGACAGGGCCCTCAAATTCCTCCTCAATCTCCGATTCCTCTGCAGGTGCCGAAAGCAGACCCCTGGGAAGATCTCCTTCCATTGGGAACCAATCTTCGACTCGTTGACCCTTGTCAAAATGCTTTGAGTCGATATGAGTAAAGCGTTCATCAAACGCCTCGTGATTTTTTTTCTCGACCATGATAACAGTCTGACAGAATCCACACCAGAAACCATTGTGCCCATTCCTGCCAATACGCCGAAGCTTGCACTGCTCTTTGATGTATAGATCGTCGCTTATTTTGTGATCAGAGGATAGGTGTGCCTGAAATTGTTCACGTCGATAGCAGACTTTACCGCATTCGTTCAACGTCTTGCTAACCACCTGGCGCTTGCTCGTGTCCCTACTCTTCGACTTGGTGCCGCTGACACTTGAGTTGCCCGTAAATGTGAGCCTGGGCTGGGCGCATTTCCAAGCTTCGACCTGCCAGTGCATGGTATTCTCGTGACGTTTCCAGTCGTCCTTACTGCCAAATCGCCGGGGACAACCGGTATATGTACAGCCGTAAGGCCTTGTGTGTCGCTTTTCATGCTTCCTATACCAATCAGCTTAGTGGTTGTTCAATGTGGAATTGGAGGTTGGGTCCAGTTAAGTGAGAAGGAGATTTATACTTGAGATCACATTGAGTCTTTTTCACTTTATTGCAGTTTGCGCACTTGAACCTTGCTTGTTCAGACGACAGGCTATTCCTGCCCGTTGCATTACAAGGGCTGCGCTTCCGAAGCTTCTTAGGATCCGGCAAGCTCGGCCCACTGGTCTTGATAATACTCCTAATGACCATTTCAAGTTTCTCTGGATTACTGCTGTTCCTGCGAATTTGTTCCATGATATTTGAAGCCACTTGATCCTCGTCCGGTATATGACTTAGAGGCTTCGAGCTACTGTGATCGCTCATTGTTCGCTCATGGACGGATAGACTCCCGGAGCCCTTGGGGAAGTATTGAGGATAATTCATCTCTGGTGATAGTTTCGAGCTCGATGTGGAGGTACACTTTGGACGCCGGGAGCTTGGGATGGCAAGCAATCTTTTCGTTTGCTGAGGACGAGACTGTTGTTGATCCATAATAAGATGTTGGTTAGTTATGGCCGGATCTAAGTTGACGTTGTGTATAATATCTTGTCCAGGCAAGGGATACATGTACGGGGCCTCATGAGAGCCATTTACCGGATAATGTGACATTTCACGGTCTTGCTGATACAGATCTATCTGGGCATCATCACTCGGACACGCAGCTAGTTTTTGGGGAGTGACCAAATAAGAGGGGTTACTTTGATTGAGATAAGGAGACTCCTGCGATAATGGTTCCATGCAAGGGTCAAAGCCCTTTCCAAATTTAGAATTTCCTAGTTCCCAGGACCTATGCCAACATCAACATCCCTCTGCTGGTGTGGACGTATTACTGACTTCTCCATGATTTCTTGGACATCTTCATCCGGGTGTAAACGCTTGATATGTTGTCGAAAGTTATCTGCTCGCGGCCACCGCTTGTGCTTTTTGCCGCAGTGTTTAGCGGCACACATATAAGCTTTGCCAGTGATCAAGCCGTGTTTACTACTCTTGTGTCTTTCCAAATCATTGGATGTTGGAAAGCCCTTTCTCCAGTCGCAGCCTTCTACGTCGCATTGAAAGGGCTTATCATGGCGTAATCTATGCTTTCTTGTCCTGGTCAGTGAGGAACAGATACCATCAGGTAAGATGACAGACTTACTTTAGATCAGATTGTTTGTTAGTCTCGAACATACAATCCTGCTTCTCACATTTCAAGTTCTCTGGGGTGAAATCAAGATGCTGATGTTGTGAACTCTGTGAAGGGTGTGGCGAATGTTGGGGGAATGGAAATTGGATAGTCTGTTGATAGGCCGATTGAAATTTATGGTCTTCAGGGATCTCCATATCGTTCATCGCTCCTGTGACACTCTGGCAGTCTAAATTCGAAGCTTGGGGCTCATAAAGGGTCGTGTCACTCCCAACTGTCTGAGAGTAGTACCCGGAGTCGGGATGCTCTCTGCTTGGGAGACTGCTCTCGATATCAGAGGCAGGAGTGCGCCAACAGGGGTCTGACATCGTGCCAAACATTCTGGATTGAGCGGTGAACCGACTGTGATCCATGTTTGACTGTGGTATTGGTTCACGAATTGGTACCCAGGGACCTGGATGATGATTTATAGAGAGATTCTCCGATGGGGGCATTGATCTCATCATAGCTGCTTGATCATCAGCTAAGTAGTTTCCCAGGTCTTCGATCGCAGAAGGATAATCTGTCTTCTGCTGGAGTCCAGGGGATGGCAAAAAATTATGCGCCATCTCAGACGACGCAAGAGCCATCTGGCAAGGATCGTAGTCGGACTCCATGGGGGAAGGCTGAGTAGGAGGCAGCATCTGTCTTTGTGTAGACCTTTGTGAGGGCTGATGCTGTTCATGTTGCGTTGTGTGTCGCCTCTTCACTGTGTTCCGAAGTCCATAGCCGCCATGCTAAAAGTCCGAGTTAGTCGATGCCAAACGCGGTTACTAGAGGTTGGACATCGAGAATCAAAAGTCGATTACCTGCTGCATCGCCCCAGCTTCTGAGTGCGGTCTCTTTGTGCCGCTCGACATTCTAATCGAAAGGCTGAGTTCAAGAGCTGTGTCGTACCCCAATCTTCCACAACATACAAGCCTTACTTAGTTCTGTAGTGCCGTGTGCGGATCAATGTGATAACAAGCAAAGGCAAACAGCGGGTATCGTGATTGCCTGTCTATGTGGCAATGCAGATCTATCTACTTTGATGAAGGGGGAACATCGTGACTTATGATCACACATTCAAACGATGCACAGCCGCCTCGTTGGCACGAATGAGAGCAAGAGAGCCGCATGCTCAGTTACAAGGGCCCAAGACGGCGCCCTGCTTTGCACTAGATAACAAACAAAGCGAACTGGAGATGTTACAGATCTTTCACCTTGGCTGGCAGCTCGTGATATTGACCGGAGAGAAGAGATGCGTGGTTTAGATGATCGAGATTATGGAAAAAGTGAAGCTGTAGCTTTACCGGTGATGCAAGACGAAAGTGGGTGTGATGGCAGCCTGGCTGTTGCCTAGATTGTCTTTTTCGGTGAGGGTCCTGCGGGGGCGCTTAGCTGTTCCTACCTTACAGTACCCCACTACATGGCAACCCACACCGCTTGTGATTAGCTGAGCGCCCTTTAGGAGCCCTTGCACTATATTATGCTCACCAATTAACCAACAGAACGCGGGACTAGGAGGAGCTATTCGACAGACCTGGCAGTACGTACTTTCTTTAGGTTCTCTGACCGGCAGCCCGGACAGGTTCACCGATCGCCCTAGATCGAATTAGATGCCTTTCCCACTGCTTCAGGTACGTAAATCCAAAGATGGTGTCATTCAATGCAAGTCATGACTGCCATGATGCCATAACATGGCTACCAGTACTCCGTACCGGGTAAGCACCATTAGGTGTCCTCTAGTTTGGCGGCACATGGCCCGGAGTGCTACCGGGACTCCGTGGACCGTAGTACATACAGGTAGATAGATCCCTTACCTAGCCAAACGAAAAAAGGCGTCCACCGAAGTTATCAATCTATCGACCCGAACCTATCAAGAAGCACCGGAGTTTTTCTGGCCATTTGTCTTAGCGTTTCTTGTGTGGCTTGGCCAATTTGGCTGCCAGTGCCCTCCTCTGTAGTCCGATACCCTAGTCCCCTCATCTATGAGTATATCCCACACTCACCGCAAGCTTCTCTTTTACCCGACTTACATGAGCCACCCACTACGAGGTTGTATTCTCCAGTAGTGTCATTACATCGCATGAATAATAGGAAAATCTGAGCTCTGCCGCGAAACAATGAGGTCTAGGGCGTACTGCCAGAGACTTATCGTGAGGACTGGTGGAGTCTGTGGCCATGGTTTGTTTCGCAAGGCTGCATTGAGCCCAACGGAAAGAGGACCTCAGCGCATTACGCGCGTCTCATCCCCGATATCCACTTCGATGCAGCCAGAGTTACGTATATAGTAGATCACGTAAATCGAAATTCCTTCTACCGGAATGAGGAATTGCTGCAGCGAAGCGCAAGACCCCAGATCCTTGCTGGCACCTTTGACCCCCAATTTAGCCTCCAGATCATGAGAGCTTTGACTCACTCAAGCTTAGTACAGTCGCTTGTTAACAAAAGAAAGGCCCGGGATGTGGGAGGTCTTCAGGCCAACTCCTTATACAGAACTTCTATGTCTTTGAGGCGCTATGTGCCTACTCCTAGAAAGCTTTATTGTGCTTTTCGGTACCTTGTGCAAGAAACTATACGTCTCGCCATGGTCACAGCATCCCATCATCCTAGAATCGTCATGGAACTAGAATTAGCAGCGGCGCTGGGTTAGAACGGTCCGCTGCAGCAGTTTGTCCTCATGACCACAAAACGAAGACGTGTATGCCCGCCCTCACGTGTTATCAGGGCTTACTAGTGCTTCGGGGCTGTTTCCTGTTCGACTGTATATCGACTTTTTAGTATGAGGGAGACAGAGAGAACTAACAAGAGTCCGCATTCTTCCGATAGTGAAGCGAGGACCCCAGAGCGAGCATCCGGAGGATTTTTCCTACTGCTGTTGGCAGGCCCGTCCCAGTTGTGTCCAACTACTTTCCCAACAGGGACGTTTGCCCAGTACCAACATGTTCCAAAGTTACGGATTGGCATGCGGCCGATCCCCTCCACATCCCTCCCAGCTTTTGCTACAAGTCGCTAACTTGATTATAACAAGTTGGAGAAAGCGTCTTCCTTAATCCGTGCGATCTGCATGATGACTGATCCCACTGAAGTGTATGAGACCCGGGGAATAGATGGAGGTAGAATTTTCAGGGTCGGGGGCACACGAGGCTGAATGCTAGAATTATTATCCACTACGACGGCCATTATGGCAGGAGCAATGAGGAATGAAGACGATATTGTGCCGTTCGGAATGCAGAAAACTTGGGACGAAGGGATTGCTGAAGACAAGAGTACCATAGAAGATGCGACTCTATACCAGCGTCTACCTTGACCTTCATCACTTCCTCTATACGGTCAAAGATGAAGAGTGGTACTAAGCGTAAAGCTGGTGAAGTGAGGACGGCGGCTCAACAGCACCAACACTCACATCTAATCAAGTATAGCAGGACCAGCACGGCCACGAAATCCAAAACCGCAGCCTCCGCCCTACCCTTTCTTTTTCAAACTACTGCTTCATCCTATACCAATCGTTCTACCAACACGTCAATCCTCATTTGGCTCACCCCACACCTATAAGGACTAACCTTGACTATATATTTCTTTCTTATTATTCCTACCACCCTCCTACTTGCCCTTATTATAAAAATGACAGCCAAATATTTCCTCTATAAGAAGTCCAAGCGCTGTGTAAGATCCAGTGATTCTATCTCCATTTACCACCATGGTACCCTTGAAGCGAACAAGTTCAAATCTAACGCCTCCCATAACCATAGGCAGCCGTTGACTTTTATAGTAAGGAAGGGGCAGATGATTTAGAGATGGGATCAGGAATAGCTGGATATATAGATCTTAGAATAAGAGAGTGCTGACGATTTCGCCGCAATACGGGTATGGGGAGATGTATATCATTGATTAATGTTTGTCGAGAAGTGAGGAAACGTATATCGTCCGCTGAAATCTTGTGAGTGACGCAAGTTTCGGAGTGAATGAGCTCGACGCTCTGAAAAGACAAAACTAGCACGCCGTTCGAGAAGCTCTCTATCGTCGAAAGAATATGCAGGGTGTAATAAAAGATATGTTAATAGCCACCCATACCATAATGTCAAACGAGACGTAAAGCGAAATGGGATAGGTGGCATCTGCGCATACTACGACGAGTTGGACACCTCTCCCTAATCTATCACAGTCCTTCGAAGTGACTCGGCTTTTTAAAGACCCCAAGAATCATTTCAACTCCAGTCTCAAGCATTTTCGCCTAGTTGCGGGATAGCCATTCAAATCAAGGCACCTTGGATGGAGCTCGAGCTTGAGAGCTGAGAAGGACAGGGAGCATTCAATTACCATATAGATTTTCAGCGCCGATATAGCGCCTAGGTGACAGTTGTCCCGGATCTTGTGCAAGTAGTCTAAATGCGTACTTTCGTATTTGACAAACGGCACACTTCTAACGCCTAAATTTCACTCCAGCATCGTTGGCTCGCGTTCTATGCTCATTTTAGTGTTGAGTTGTTGTCATGCTTTCGTGCACAAGATCAGTACGGGATGATGTTTCCTCGTAATCGTTACTCGAGCTGATAGGCATTTCGGGTTCTGAAGTCTTCGAACGCTCGAATATGCCAGGAGCGCACATTAAATATTGAGAGCATTAATCAGTAACGTGATGGTACTCGAAGTCGGAGGGTCTAGCGTGAATTAATCCCTCCTGCTAACATGACCGAGACTCAACATGTGTGTCCATGTCTTGAAAGCTACCCCCTCTCGTTCTAATAATATCGTTCTCTCCGTTTTTCGTAGCAGGTTCGGCTACCGCTACTTCCATTATTCGTAAATGCTCTCTTTATTCGATCAATACGGAATATCAGATGCTTGCTGCTTAGCCCTATCGTCAGTCATCGCTCTATATAATCTGATGTACCAGTCACTGGAAGCTCACCAAATTTTCAAGTAATATGCGGGAAGTACGCAGACCATTGCGGTGTCTCATAAGCTGACGCTGGTAGACGGGAAACCTGTAGGAAGCACTCGACCACAAGGAATGTTCTGGCGAGGAGATATCCCATGCACATGGTAAACATAAAGAGACACCATAACCACGCTACCCAAGAGTTTGTTTTCCCGAACTTCGCGTAAAGATCGACCCAGCCTTTCAGCCCTGCGAAGCCAATACCAGCTGAAGTTATGAAAATCCCAGAGAAACGCCATAGTATACGTTCTGCGCTAGAAGCAAATGGCACTTTCCAGGCGAGCAAATGTAAGCCGCCATACGGCAAACCAGCTAGTATAAGCCCAAGGAGCACAGAGTTTACTTGATCCTCACTGGAATTAGAACCCGACGTCTCCCACAGCGTCAGTGGAGCGCACTGTTGGATAACGAAATCGAGATCAAGCGGCCAGTTGGGCATGGAATCACACACTGCTTCTGTATTAAAGAGAAAGTCATCATCCCCTCTATCAAAATTTTTCTTAGCGTTTGCGTAGAGCTCTAATCGCCTGAGGCGAGGCGATTCTATCCATAATCCTCTATGGCCACGTTGGAACTCATAACGGCCCTTTCGTTCCAGAGAATGAAAACCATATAGGACATCGTCATATCCTAAGATTATCCCCGGTCCTTGATCAGGGGAACTTCTGGTATCATGATCCTCTTCAGGCGATATGCTGTCTGTGCCTGAGTTTACAATGCGGTTCGAAGCAGGAGCCGGCTCCTTCGTTGCATTGGGGGCCCATTGAATCACTATTTGGGGGCAGATCCTCGTCCCGAATTCTGGGCCACCATAGGCTTCTGAATGTTCAAACCAGCGTGATTTTGTTATACTATGCATACACAAGAATGCACACATTTCCCACTCTTTCTGACCTTTGAGGAGGGTCGGCTCTTCGATATTCTGCGGCTTGTGCCACCACAAAGCGTAGATCAGTAAAGCGCAGAAAGCATGGGCAAAAGTATTGAGTTCTAATAGACTGATAGCCTTCTGCTGAGAAACTCTCGTTATACATTGCACACAAAACCATAGTGCTTGTAGACAGACAATGAATTTCGCCAGGCTGTCAGCCTTGCTTCTGTCTCTGATCTGTTTCTCTGCTATATCTGGTATCAACTCAGGAGCTTTCTTGGCAATGTACGAAAGACCATATACACTGATGCAGAGACGAGACCGGTGGTTGGGAAGAAAGTTGGGTTCGGCATCGCTTGTGTCGAAAGCAAAGCCACCCATAATGGCGTAGAAACTGTGGGTCATAGTCCAAGGGTGGCGTCGCTTCTTGAGACTTGTGCTCCCGTTAGGTAGTGTGATTGGTTCCGCGCTTTCTTCGCGCAGCCCGGTGTCTGCCTCATCAGCTTTTATGTGATGACGAGTATCTAAGTCACAGCAAACGAAACTCTCATTATCGCTGTTCTCATCTACTAGCTGATGCCTATCTCCCACAACAGCTGTTTTCGGAGAATTTAACGTAGGATCCATAACCACGGGACAATGGCTCCCTCCTGGACCATCGTCAGCTCCTGGCCGTGTCTCGTGACTCGCAGTCCCTGGCGATTGGTTTTCTCTTGCAACGTTAAGCTGACGTAGCCTCACGTTCTCTTGGCCAGTCTGAGATTCATCATGCTGCTCGGTAGAGTTTCCTTCTTCTAGGTCTCGCCCTGAGGCCGACTTCAATCGGCCATCCCTCTCAGGAGGGAGAGTTGAGTTTGGTGCTTTTCCCAATAATTGATTCATCCGATTGTCAAGCTTTTTGGCGGCTCTAAGCTGGGCCCAAGCCGTATAGGCTACCAGTTCCGGGGCAAATAGCCCCAGAACAAGCCAACCGCATTTATACCATTTTTGTTGGGAGCTTTTCCCATGTTGTGGAATGCTGAGATGAAGAGCACTCCAAAGGCAAAGGCCCAGCGTGATCAAGCAGGTTGATAATACATCGGCTGTTCCGCGCGTTGATGCGTCCGGCTCCCAGTTGACTGGCGGTAGAATGGTACCGTTTCCGAAGATATCGAACATGATGGAATATATCAAGCAATGCAAATATATTCATGCCATCGTTCTCTACTTCTGAGACATTGAGGTTTCGTTAATTTGTATCTGGTCAGGCTTGTCTAGGCTCGAATATCGGGTCCCGCCTGTGATAGGCTGGTGGGCGCAGCAGCTGCACTCATGATTATGGTGCTTCCGCTGGCTGCGGGCTGTGCCACAGCATGCCCACCACATTAGACTGCTGGGTCCCACGAGCTGTCCAAAGATAAGCATTTGCGCAAAGGCGGAGTCAAATCAATGCAGGGTGCTGCGCAAATATACAGGCAGAACGAATGGAGTGATTCGTTGTAGCAGACATCTTCCGGCCACGAAGGGGCTGGACGATTTAGGGCTAAGGCTCCCGGGAGATGCACGCTAAATGACTACAAGGGTTACCTTATGGACAAACCCTCTTACTGTACAGCCCTATACGGCTTGACCCAAAGCTCGCGAAAAGGGCCCCGAAAACGCCCTAAAACTGGTTCCCTAAGCGACAGGATCGAGCTCCAGAGTTGATCACTTACAGTAGGTAGTGAAAGCTTGGTTACTCAGTTACGAATCTTGATACATCTAATGGCGAAAGACCTTTGCCAAACAAAAGCTTTGGAGCAATTCTATAGTCCCGGATAGAAAGAAAACTCCCACGAATGGTTTCCTGGACTGACAATCTTATCAACCGCAAGCTGCAGTGCACCTCACCCACGCTATTTCCCCTATCCCATAGAGCAAATCCCTACGAAGGCATCCTCGAGCATATCGCCGGACATATGATCACTGAAAGGAAGATGGCGTCTCAAAGCAGCGTCCATTATTTGTGATGGTTATACGGTGGTTGGAACTGGATATCTACTATAATTCAAAGGTCTCTGGTACAGAGACCAAGTATGCCCACATGAAAAGTCTCTGGAGTGTCTGTATCCCTACAGTGTGACATTGGAGTGATTGTTAGTTGTCTACTAAGGAGGTCCTTGTAAAATGCCCGTTATTTTCTTAGACCATATCTGTCTCTCTTATAGTTGAGCTTCCGCTCTAGCAAAACTCGTATATCCTCAAGCTAGTAGATGCAGAATGCCCTAGTTGTATGCTATGCGTTACCACGTGAAGCTCTCTGGACCACAATGCTGAAGATGATAAGTGATAATAATGCCTATTGATCTACGATTATGGGCTACATCCATATCTTATGCATGCAGGGACAGAGAGTTTTCGACAAAACTACAGAAGCGATATGTAATAGATTGCTATCTAAATATCATCATTAACATGTCCATTCCCATGCCCTTGATATCCCATATAATCGTTCCATGTTCGCTCGCTAGTCATCCTTACAAAAACGTTTTATATCCAATATACAAAACAAGTATGAATATATAAAGCTATGTGCGTAATATATTCATGGGTAAATCTCGTTATCAGCGCTGGCTGAAATTAAAGGTCTGCTGTTGTTGCTGTTGGGCATACAACGCCGCATCCGCGCTTCCCTGTAGGTCATACTCCGGTATTTGTCCCGCCTGGCCATATTGCATAGACATCTGCCCGGTCATGCGCGCTTGTGGTTGTTGGCCGTAGGAGGAGGATGGGGGCGTCATTTGGGATTGCTGAGGGTATGAAGTGGGTGGTGTGGAGCGCGAGGTATAGGGTGCGGAAGGGGGACTCATTCGCGGGGTCTGTTGGGGTTGAGGGTAGGATGTTGGTGGTGTAGAGCGAGGTTGGGTGTAGACTGAAGGATTGGGACTCATTTGTTGTTGAGTTTGAGGGTATGTGGTAGGTGGAGTGGTTTGTTGAGAGTATGCGGATGCTGGTGTGCCGCCGAACTGATAACCGACCCCATCTATAGGGCTGGCGAACGTCTGTTGTTGCTGAGGCACATATTGAAAAGCACCGCTACTGTCGTAGGGCGAGGCGCGCGGTTGTGAGGTGGGGACGCTGGGAGGCTGTAGGCCGCCGTACATGTTCTCAGGACTGGTGACTGGGGGGTGAGAGAAGCCTCGGTTTACGTTGACGGGATTAAACTGAGGTGCTGCAGACGCCGTGTATGAGCTGTAGGTATTGGACATTGGGTTCTGCGTTAAAGGACTCTGGCGGTTTGGTGCGTAGCTACCAGGTACCATCTGCGAAGTTCCTGGTGGAGGAGGATATGTAGCCGGAGAGACCCGCTGGTAATTTATCGCCGCTTGTTGTTCTGCTGTAGGGAAATAGCCTCCTTGCGGTTGCATGGGGGTAAACGTGCCAGTTAGGTCGCCACTTCCTCCAGTGCCAGCGGCTAGGCCATAGGGTGACATGGAGGTCGACTGACCAGAGCGAGTGAATGGACTTTGAGCAATTGGAGAGAGACTGGCTTGTTGAGATGCTAAGCGCTGCTCAATAGGGCTTATAATAGTCTCTGGTGTGACCTCTTTCTGCTTGACCACTCCGAGGACCGGCATGCTGATCTGCTCCATGTGCTTCGCCAAATGTACTGTGAGTTTCTTCCAACTGTTGCATACATTGCCACAGAACTTGCAAGCTTCGTCTTTGGGGTTCTTCTCGGTTTCGTGCCTGCAATCTTCTACCAACTTCCACACCTGATCTATTTCGTCATTCGAGTCATCATTCTCTTCCGAATGCTTTATCCGTGCCTTTTGGCTAGATGGGCCTCGTACAGCAGGCTTGCCGTTCTTAGTGGTCTTCACCTTGGGCTCAGGAAGTTTGTGCTCTCGAACTAAATGCTGAACGAAGTTGTCTTTTCGGTAGCACTTGTGGGAGCAGTCATTCATATTGCACATCCACCACTCCAGTTGACGATGTCTTTCATTCTCGTGTCTCACCCAATCTGCCTTGCGCTTAAAGGATTTAGGCTCGGCACATGTGCCGAAGGTGCAAGTGAATGGCTGCACGTCTTCATGGACATGTTTCGACCAGTCGGAAGGTTTGTGGAACTTTTTGACTTTGAAGCATAGAGAGCATTCGAACTCGGCTGGTAAACGTTTGACAGGAGGCATGGGTACTCCAGGCGGAAATTGTGCCGGAGTCACGATACCTTCAGCTAACGCGTTTACATCTTCATCTGATTGGCCAAGGCCGGCGACCGAGAAGCCAGTGTGAGGTAGCTCAGACTCTCTGCCATTGGACTTGGATGGTAAATACGTAGGTTCACCCCCTAGAACTGTGCAGTGCTTGCCGGAAGGACACTTGCCTTGACTGATGGCTTGCACGTGCTTAATCTTGAAATCCATAAGCTTCTTAAAGCGTCGAAGCTGCTCTTGTGCAATCCTGTCGAACATGTAAGGTGGGAGTCTGGGGTTGAGCTGTCGAATGTTCGACTTGAATCCCTCCAGTGTAGGAACGATTGAGTCAGGGCGAATAGACAAGTCCATCTTGACTCCATGATCTTCCATGGCTTCGTCATCATCTTCGTCCTCAGGATCAGCAAAGCTGTTAAAAGATTCCTCGTTTTTGAGAGGTGCTGCCAGTGTTGGCATAGGAGGCCCGCCTTGCTTGGTCCATAGTTCAGCAAGATGTGTGGTACTGGAAGAGGCCCGGACCTGGCCAGAACCGTTCAGTTCACTGCGGCTTCTTTGTCGCTTCATCTTCGGCCATCCGGTAGGTGAGGATGTTGCAGTCGCGCTAACAGACCCACCAGCACCAAGAGCACCAGTCTGGAACGCCAACGCTGCCACGGCAGAACTGGTATTGATCCTAGGAGATTTGGGCCTCTTGCCTAAGCTAGACATTCTCCTCAGAGCCGTGGGCGAAGCCTGAGGAATTTCTAAGCTGTCTTTGCGGCCTCCTTGGTTGGCATGTAATACCTGGTCTGGAAGTGACAAACGGCCAGGTTGCTGCATGGGACTGAGACTTTCTTTCCTACTTCCACTTCTTCTAGGAATGAGCCGTGTAGCAGCCTGTTGAAGCATGGTACCAAAACTTTCACGCTTTTCTTTGTCCATAGCACTTTTAGAGCCAAACGAGACACGATGGAACAGGCTCTCGAGATCGGATTCACTGCTACGGCGCCGACTCCCACAGGTTGCCGCGCGCGAAAGGGTCTCGATATCTCCTGCCCGCTCATGAAATCGTACAATGGCATCATTAGCTGTAGCTGGCTGCAGTTTGACACCAGGATTGGAGCTATCGTATAATGGATCCTGCCATAACTTGGCACGGTAAAGTGGTGGTTGGTTAGGCAGCTCATGATGTACGCCAGGTTCAGCAAGTCCAGGAATCTCATTTACAGGTTCGCCATGCAGAGACGGTAATGGTGAATCGTCAATACTAGCTATCTCATCTCCATCTTCGTCCATCTCCTCGTCACCACTCTCTTCGTTGATGAGTACGCCGGGACCTGGTATATGCGAAGACTCTACCGTCGTAGCTTGCAAAGTTGTAAGGTTGGCGAACGATAAGCTTTGAGCCCCAGCGCTCCTAGCTCTCTGCCGCCTGCTTATAGAACTTGGTTTCCTAGGCACAGCATCGACCCCATCATCACTGGGTTCACTACGGTCAAGCCACTCTTCAACATCCAGTTTCTTCAAGGCTAACTGGGCACTTTCTTCCTGCTCTTTGAGATTTGGAACCTCTGTATTATTGAGTTGAAGCCTCGCCTCAGGGTCGAGACCAACTCGACCGAATACCTGACCTGGCGCGCCAGCGAAATTGTTGGCTCTGCCATCCTCCTCATCAGAGTCATCGTCCTGCTGTACAGCAAGGTGCGAAGAGTGGCTTCCTGATCGGCTACGCTTGCCCGTACTTCGTGGTGCCAACCCGGCCCCTCGGTGAGGAGAATCACCTCGGCTGTAACTCTCAACGCGAACTACGGGACTCGCAGCGCGCGCAATTCCTGGTATAGGTGCAAGGCTAATAGCAGCATTATCTGGGCTTGTATTTTTGGAACTGACTGTTTCGGTAGGGGTGACTTGTGTTGGAGATAGCTGCGACGGGTCCATGTTCCCTTGAGCAACGTGGTGAATATGCGGCGCTGAGGTCGGATGATCCATCGACTCTGTCTTGATGAACTGACCGTGTTGCTGTTGCCGCGGGCTATGAGTGCCTTGCCGTGAATTTCGGCTTCCTGAGTCAGTCAAGACTGGGCTCATAAGGTGTGAATCAAGTGTGGCAGTGCCACTCGAATGGCGATTCCAATGCCCTTCTTGGGGATGCTCGCTACCGGCGCCAGGCTGCGCGTTCCCTTCAACCTCATATGTAGCTTGTTCATTC
Organism: Cladonia squamosa; assembly: GCA_947623385.2. Taxonomy (NCBI): domain Eukaryota; kingdom Fungi; phylum Ascomycota; class Lecanoromycetes; order Lecanorales; family Cladoniaceae; genus Cladonia; species Cladonia squamosa. The sequence goes on along the minus strand of OX392391.1, from coordinate 701,591 downwards.
GTGACAAAATTTTGGTTTATATCTGATAGTATACCAAAATCGTCTAGATAGAGTCCATCAGCACCGAACTCTGGGGTTGTACTGTTGTCGCTAGCCGCACTGTATCCATTCTCTGACATGTAGGCATTCGGGCTCAGGAAGTCGTAGGTGTTGTGGCTAGCTCCATGCTCCCCCTCTAGTTGCGACGCCTGGTAGCCGTTGTTATGAGCAGTATGTGGCGGTAAATGCAGATGGTCGTGGCTAACCGAGGGGGACGTGGATTGCTGCAGGCTGGCCTCGTTCGCGATCGTTGGGTGAGGAGGGCTAGTGGAATGGTAGGATCGGTTGGCGGGGGATTGTTCGTAGTCTATAGGCACAAGTTGCTCTTCGCTGGGTGAGGATGGGAAGAAAGGATCGTAGGAGGTCTGTTCGTTAAAGCCGATAGGATAAGGACGTTGACCCGCGGGTGAAGGCGTAGAGTGAACGGTCGACATAATAACTGCTCAACAATTTGCCTATTAATATGGGTCTTGCGAGTAATCTTTCCGATAGACTTTGGGGACGCAAGGTCCGCCACGAAACGAGGGTCCCGAGGATTCTAAGGCGATTGCGTCGTTGCGCGATTCGATTTTCGTTTACCAGAGGGTAGATCTTGACCGCATGTCGTTGAAAATTTCATGCGCTTTGAGGAATAGTAATTGAAGTAAGAGGTGTAGAGGCGCCACAAGAAGCGCACAAGGCTGATTGACGAGAGTGTCCAGACGCAGGTCTGGCAAGTCAGCAGCAGGGAGGAGAAGCGAGTACTTGATAGTCACAGACCAGTAGCAGACCGTTGCTCAACAACAGGGCAATCAGTGCAATGATGAAAGGGATTAGTCAAGTGTCAGGAACACATCTGCTAGACGACTATCTCTCTAGCCGGGCCATGGGCTAATGACGCTGGTACGCCGCACACCCCTGTGCTGATGGGCAGTCACTAGTTCTACTGGGAAGGGCGATGGGGACAATTTTCCGACGCTTGGTCTGATACAAATCCCTTCCCAGGGTATGTAGAAAGTAAACACACTTCCAATCCCAATGGCTGGCACCGTGTGAGCGGTCGTGTGCTCGTCGTGTGTTCCTTGCGCCTGTCGCATTAACCCTGGATCTCGTGTCTCGGGTTTGACTTTGTGGTTGAATACAACAAAGGCTTTGTGTTGCTTGTTCGTCAAGGGCCTGGGAAAGAACAAGGGGAAAAGCTGGAAAAAGTCGCCGTGCTTGCATAATACCATGGAGTCATTATGGATTATTCCATGGATACCGAAACGGGTGGTGTCATGGGTGGTGTAGGAGTGGGTATGAATATTGGTTCGGATTCTAGTGGGGGGGCTGAGGCTTCGACTGGGGCTCTCCAGCGAGGCTCAGCGCTGCTCGCCCAACACCGCTTAGAGAGTGCTCGCCTAAATGACTTAGACCGGAGGACTTACCGAAGGGCAGACTGGCAAATCTGCCCGACGACTCCATCGGACGCCTGCCAGATGAGGCATATGTACAGCTTCAATCACAATTCCAACTCGTATGTGCGCATGATGAGACTGCGCGAGTCTCTCGCAGACAACGCTCATAGCAACGCTGGTCTTCACTACCGTTGGTACAAAGCCCGAAACATTTGACACTTAGCTGTGTTAGATGTTGCATCGAGAACTTACTGGTTCATGGTTGGAAGGCCCATACGTGTACGTTAGAATAGACACAGCCACAGCAGGAACCAAAGAGTGAGGTTCGAGGTGTCGCAGTGACGTTTCAGATGGGAAAGAGCAACACCAAACTTCGAAGCTACTTCAAGACTAGCATCAATGAGGAATACTCTACTGGATCAATCTCCCGCTTCAGCTTTAAATTCTCCGATCCACGGGACTACGTGAAGTACCTGTGAAGTATGAACCGGCCCACGCGGCAACCATGGCCACGGCCGTGCTCACGGGATGCTAGGAACAGGTATAGGGTAGAAGTGTTAATGCGACAGAATAACCACCATAGCAACATTCATTCTCATCTGTCTCCCGCCTATCCAAGACGCCAGCAAACAACGTGTCTGTGCTGGGCCATTGTGTCTCACAACTACACGAGTTGGATTCCCGCTTGCATTGTCGAACCCGTTACTCAACGGCTATGTTGTCCCATTGCTGACGACCTGAGTAAGTCTATGCACGGCTCTACAAACGCACTGAGCTGGGTGGTCGAACCTCCCGGCTTACACATGGTCGACATATGACGACCAAAGACGTGCCGAAGCCCTATCTTGGGTGAATGAGGAGGAGTGGTGCGTTCTTGTCAGCTATGCATCTTATCATAGCAGAACCACCTTATTTGCCTCTAAGATCCGTCGAATCCGCAAGGGTCTCTGCCAGCTTCTGCAGCTTGCTGTTTTGTTCGTTAAGTGTTCTGGCAGTGGTTTTGAAGTCCGCAGTTGTTTTCTGGAATCTGAATTTATCGGCGTCCCATCCTGTTCTCAACGCTTCGACCTCTTTTTGCAATTTAATTATGCTCTCCTCTTGCTCGGTTCTGTTATGCGTCTGTGAGCTTTGTCGCAAGATTTCGTCCTTTTCGCGCTGGAACCTGGCGACAAGGGCTTTATGTTGCTCTTCCGACGCCCTTTGCAGCAACGCGCGCTCTTCTTCGAACCTGCGCCTCATTGCTTCACGTTCCTTTTCCCAGCCTTCTCTGGCCTGCAAATAAGAGCGCCTCTCCTCGTCAACTACCTTTTGTTTTGATTCTAGCGTGTCTTCTAGCTCTCGATGAACTCTGGTATGTCTGTCTTCGACTTCGCGCCTGTGCTTGCTCCATTTGCCTTCAAGGTGCTGCTTCTCCTCTTCATGCGCCCTATTTTTATCAGCCAATCGATAGGACAAAGTTGCCTCTGCCTTCTTAATCTGTGCCTGTAGCTGTTCATGCATTGCTCGCTGATTCATCCGGTGCTCTGCTACCAATCTCTCTATCTCATTTGAGTGTGCTTGATTTAGTGCTGCTTTGTCCTCCGAATACATATTCTCGGTTTGCTTCTGCTCGGCCCGAAGCTCATCGTTGACTGCTTGCAAATCTTGGCTATTTTTCGTTTCCTTCTCTAGTCTATTCTGGAGATCCTTGCATCGCTTCTCCATGCTGTGTATCTCATGCCTAAGTCGGCTAGTCTCGGATGAATGCTTGCTCGAAAGGGCCTCGGCGTCTTTCTCCATCTGCGCGATTTGAGCTTCATGCTGCCTCAAGTCAGCGGCTCTTTGCGCCTCCAGGGTACGGGCCTGGACCTCTCTGGATTCCACTATGCCGCACAGGTCTCTGTAAGAATCCATAAGAGTATAGATATCGGGCAATGCATAATGAATACGATGGAGCAATGCCATTGGACCATCGTCCTGCGGTCTAGTCTCGTAGGTGGGCGGTGACTGCAAAAATTGAGGTGGTGGCTGCCCTGGTGGCGGAGGGGGTCCATAATCTGGATAGTAGAAGAGGCCTTGAGGTGGAAGAATTGGCGGGCTAGATGATGGAACAGGTGCTTGAGGCGCCTGAAGATATGCAAATTGCGCAGGATGAAGAGCCTGCTGACCAGGCGGTGCTCCTGGATAGGGATATTGTGGAGGGGGTTGGATTGGTGCTGAAGCTGGGGTGCTTGAATTACTTCCCGGCCCCAACATTTCGGGGTGCTTAGAGTCGCGATGATGAGATTGCTTGGGCAGCTGATCTTGCTTTGATGACGGAGGTGGACCTGTACGGGACGATGAACGACTCAAAGTATTCTTGGTCGAATCAGACGATGTTCTCCGCTTTGGGGCTGGAGTGTCTGAGATCGGTGGCTGGATAAGAGCTTTGGGACCGTCATCCACCATTTCACATTGCTCCTTCGTCTTCTCGGGCCTGGGTGTAGTCTGAGAGTCGCTGAACGTGCTAGGTGAATCATCATCCGATTCAAGGTACGCTTGCAGATGGATGGGGGTTTTTGCAAGCGTTGGTGATGTCAATGGAGTCGTGCTCGATACATTTGATATCGTCCGCAGGATGGGTGAGCTCGACGACGAGGGCGAATTCGGATCTGACTCTGGCAACTTGGGAAGCTGATCCAGACTTGTAGTGGACGACGTAGGTTCCAGAGGGGCTTGTGGAACAATTTCACCCACTAAAGCTGTCCGACTGCTCGAAGTGGAAGAATCTCGATGCCTCCTGCTGCTACTCGAAATGACGCTGCGGTTATCCGAATCTTTCTCCTTGGACCGAGGTTTGACACGGACAAGGCGACCATGTTTGTCGTAGTCAATTCCTCCAGGCATGATGGTGGCCTGCGTCAGGTCAACTATAAAATCCAACAAAGGCATATCGGGTTGCTTTACTACTCTGTTGTAAATGTTCATAAAGAAAAGATGCTGAAAGATATACAAATGCTACTCGGAATCGTCGTACAGATTACACAAACTCCAGGTAATCCCAGTAGAGTACAAGATATTCGACTAACTAGTCAGATCGCATGATGTGCCCGAAAGGGTAAACGTTGCACCACTGCGAAGGGCCGACCCACAACCTTACGTGCGTACACCAGGCAGCAGCAGGAAAGGCTTGGAAAAGGCAAACAGCGTTCTGCGTATAATCAGAGTACGAAAATGAGTGTATGGGCTGTGGTGCAGTGTAGAAGCCATTTGAATAAGCAAAAATATAAGCACCAATGGCAGATGTTGCTACACGTATACAAGCAAACAAGAGAAGTCCTGAACAACGAGCGAATCGTAGCCGAGAAGAAGCAAAATACTCGGAGAATGTATATTTGTTGAGAAATTAATTTGCCGTGTATGATTTGATCAAATAGCGTATAGAGCATGTAGTGCCCGTGGTGGTTTCTGCAAAGCGCTCCATAAATGGCACAGGGAAGTTTTGTATCGTGAGTGGTACGCCAGAAATTGGGGGTCGGGCAGCAATGCTTGCCGCTATCGCTTCCTTGCATCAGTAAGGGAACAATGATGTACATCATTACGCCAGTCGAATGAAAACGCTACATGAACCACCTCCTTTGCGCGCGTGGGATGCCTCAATATCATTGATTAATCTTCCACACTTGTGGCTTGAGACTCTCATTAGATGCGTCTGTGGTTTCGGAATTCAGGGGCAAGACACTATTGCTTTTAGGAGACCCTTCTAGCGCCTCGTGGCTTATACGATAGTACAAGTCGTTTAGATCTTTCCAAAATTTTGGAATTGAGATAACCCGGATCGTGATCCTCTATACGCTTACAGTAGTAATAGTAATGCAGCTTCGGCCGAATAAATGGCTTCTGTACAAAAAAGGACCCTGTCCCAACATAGACTATAGACTCACTCAACTCGGAGTACTCTCGCACCTCTTCTTTTGGCCGTCTTCTTCTTCTTATTTCCTTTGTCGAACGCCACCGCGCTCGCATGATCTCTCCCTACATTGTCAAGGTCCTTGACCTTGTAGATCCGAATGATCCAATTCTCACTGGTGAAAGCCTCCTCCAATGTGCTTAATTGGGGACCTTCGGCTGGAAGCTTAGAGCCACGCACTCTATCTTGGGCCTGACCCGCAGGGAATAAAGCGTTGTAATTGTAGTATGACATCTTGTACCTGTAAACCGTTAACGGGCCGCGGTGCTCAATTGTAGAGATACTGGACTTACATCAAGCTGTTCCTCATAGTTGGCGTAGCTTCGTCGTCAACCCTGTACTCCCCTCGAGCAGTAAAATAATTGCGCTCGTTGATTTCTTCGGGCCAAATACCCTCGGAGATTCGGACCATCCATAGGAACTTATTGATATCGTCACCCGAATAACCCAGCAGACCTCCAAAGACCACCAGGACATAGTCAACATCGTGCTGTCTAAGGATAGGATAGCTGACCTCCTCCCTTGAGCTCATCGCCTTGCCGACAGTTGCGATGTGCGTGTTATTCCAGGTGTTGTTGTCTACCAAAGTGGGCCTGTCAGCCATACCACCAATCTGGTAGCCGTAATCCCACCATGACATGATCTTTGCCCGGTCTGGTGTGTTTTGTCGTAGCCAGTAGTAGGCCTCACGGTAATCATCAATAATGTGCTGACTCCCATCAGGCAGCTTACTGGCAAGTACAACGGATGGAGAGGAATAGGCATTCGATGTTACCCATGTACAGTGCATGACAAACAGTAGTAAGTAGACGGTAAGTATCCCGACGACTGAAGCTTTGGAGATGTAAGAATAAATCCCTATGACGGGAGTCCTTGTTGATCTCAACGAGTCTTTGATAAAATCAGCAGCATTCTTGACACCGTCACTAGAAGCTTGGCCGTTCTGCTGAGGCTCCTTTGGCGTTGGGTTGTCGGCCACGAGGTAAGTGTCCAGGATATTTGACAGCGCTAACGCAGCTGCAATACACACTACGGGCGTCAAAGTCAACATGAGCCGGACCATGACGCCAGCAAAATAGCTTGCTAAGATTGCATAGATGACCACAAAGACGTGTTCATCTTTCAGCTTCTGAAAGCACATGTATATTCCGGCAGGGAAGAGCCATATCATCAAGTTAAGGTCGAAGAAAAAGGCAGGCCACGCAGTAGGCTGATGTTCCGAAACCGAAGCAATGATAGGAATGTGTATCTTGGCATATCCAGTGTCCCACAACGAGTAAAAGCGACCACTCCATGGAGCGATGACACCAGATACCGTTAACAGAACAAGAAACCCCATAGAGACTGCAAAAATAACTAGTATCAAGCTTCGAAGTAGGGTTTGAAATTGCTTATTGGGTACTTGCTGGCGGATGAATTCGACGAAGGCCACAAGTTGGATGAGTCCGAAGACGCCTGCAGCTGTCAGATGTGGACACTTCAAGATGTCAATAGAAGGCTTACCTAGCGCAGACATATGCTCGCTACTTCTGATGGGCAAGAATCCGACGAAGGGAATTTGCATACTGGCTAAAGTACCGAGAGCGAACCATGTGCTGTAGCTGACGTACAGTCTCGGGCTGTAGCGTCCCATACAGATGAGAACGAAAGTGTGAAGTGGTAGTAAGTTCGTAATGAAAACATATCCGCCCCAAGCCGAGACCATGTACCCGTAGAAAAGAGCAGTCAGAGCTCCCCACATGGCTGACCCATTTTTAACAGCCTTGATCCATAGAAAGAAGGTGAAGACAAGCAAGAAAATGGCAATTGCTTCATTGTCGTAACTCCCAGCAACAGATCTTGAAATATAACCAGGTGTTATGCCCATGAACGCAGCTGCGAGCAGGCCAGCTGACGGAGATGTGGACATCTCAGATGTAATGAGATATGATGCAACCGCTGTCAGCCCGGAGAAAGCAGGAGCAAGAAGCACACAGATATTCCGAATATCAACGGGCATCGAAAGGAGACGGAGGACGTGGTAGATTATACCACTGGTGACCATAAGTCCAGGGTACAAAGTGCCTCCAGTAACACGCCCCAGCGGATGCCAGGTTCCTAGATAGCTCTATCAGCTTGTATTCCTTCTTATTTCTAGAGCCAATCTATCGTGCTAGCTTTGAAGCTTTTTGACGTATTTGTGCTCAGACGCTCTAGGCACATCATAGGGGTGCTCACGGTCGTCGAACCAATCCCAGAAGCTGTAGAACCCATTTTGCACAAGGTATTTCGTCGCTCGAAAGTTAAACCATGGATCGACTACCCTTATATCAGCTGTTGCTTGACGGAGTGCGGTGGGAAAGCTTGAAGCTAAAGAAAGGGAAACCGAAGGGTCACTAACATTCGTGAATGATGCTCTCGAATCCTAAAAAGCAAACGCATTAGCCATAATGATCCCAAAGTACCGGACGCATGACACATGTATTCTGGACATGGCGTATTGAATATTGGCATCAGGACTGTAGAGGCTTACGTATAACGCTGAATAGCCGACTTGCAATTGCTGCTGCAGCAATTGTGCAAAGAATTATTATCCGAAGAAGACCCCGAGTGTTACGACCGCTATCGCCTTTTAAAAAAGGTTCTAACCCTGCCGCCACCATCATTGATGTTGTGGGCGAGATGGATGAGTGTCGCCAAGGAAGTCCTCAGAAGTCTGAAAGAACAGATCGTGTTTGCGGCTCAAAATTAAGCTTTCCTCCGCGGCCGCCATCTTCAAAATGCTCGCCGTCGCCCTCCACACTGAGCTTCCTGAGGATATCGCCGTTACCATTGCTATATTTGCGCGGCACAAATGCAAAAGCCGCTTCCGCAGTGCTTTGAGAATTCTACAACTGCCAACTTGCGGTGTGGCACCTTTGCCCATTGGAGTACAGCTATAGTGTGGGGAGATTTATTGGCAAAGCCCTCCATGAAGCTACGCTTGTTCATTTGGCTAGCTGCCTACGTACATGGGCAATGTGAAGTCCGCCCTCTGCACGAATCATGTTGTGAGGTAGTAAGATGGAGTGCGGAGAAGGTGGCAAGAATGATGACTGCTATCCAGCGTTGGGCTATGGCTTTGCCCAAACCAAAGCATGACTATCACAACTCCCTACGCATACCATTGTATTGAGCGAATTCGCACACAGATGCAGCTGCACCGTGCCATTGATGACAAGGTCTTCAAAGGTGCGTCTACAATTGCATGGGGTTGCCTCGTACACCAGTGCAAGCGAAGAATGGAGCCGCCATGTTCGGCGAATTTCTCGGAATGAGATCCTCCACGTGAGCGAGTAGGTAAGCCGTCGAAGTTGGGTCATTTGCTCGGTTATGGAGATTTAAAACTGTACTCTAGTAGTCGGTAAGAGGACTCGTTGAGCCATTTACGGCTCAAATGCAAAGTTGTGAAGTGCCAGCGCCTTTATTTTACATCTCCGTGTCGAAAGCGAAGGCCGCAACGCCCCGCAGCAGGCACCAGCATGGTGGTCGATTCTTTTTCTCGGAATGTTGTGGGGGTAGCGTTAGCTTTTAGACAAGTCCCACACTGTGAGACTGCCAACTGGATTATGTGAGAGCTCGCACACGGTGGCAACCAGTGAACTGGATGGGACCAGAGGGAGGGCGCCCAATCAGAAGAAAAGTAATAAGGACCGATTGGTGCAAAACCGCGTGATTGAATGAGACTGCAGCTAGCGATGCATCAATAGTGTAGAAGTAGGTGTAGGTAGGTAGCTTGGATTGGCTCAGCGTCTCCTACTTGTATGTAGGTGTAGAGTAGACCATCACACAAGGAATTGATCGAGTCTTGGCCGGTCAATAAACAGCAAGCCTCATAGTCATTAGTGGCCCACCGGATCGTGTGCTGCCAACGAGCTGCCAATCGCCGAGTGGAAAGTCGTCAGCACCTGGTGAGAACTAGGCATTTTAGGCGCAGTGATCGCTACCCGAACTGACATGGCCGGCCTGTAATGACGCCCGATTGACAAGGCACACCTTCGCTGACTGGTTGCTTCATTCTTTCCCTCACACCAAATCCACCCCAGCTCACGCCAGTTCACATCATTCTCCCGCAGGATGTGTTGCCCGATTACTAGGGTCTCTTCACCACCCTCAACGCTCGCAGTGAGCCGCTTCCAGTTGGCTCGAAATGCCCATCCCTGCTCATCCTGCCCACGAAAGCTCAAAATGAGGGTCTCCTCCCATTGACAGCCTCGCTTTTCTCATTATCTTCTCGCTGTACTCAAACACCTTTTGTCTTAATCTCCATTCACCAGCGATCAACTGGTTCGTGTTTCAAGGTATGCTTCCGTCCATCTCATAACGCTGATCAGTACCCAAACTTGTTGGCTGTTCGTCGTAGCTAAACTGCAAGCATCCGTTAGACAGCCTCGCACTTCTACCAACCTCAACCACCGCAAACAATGGCCGCTTTGCTCGAGCAGGTCCTCAAGGACAAGAAGGACATCTTTGCCCTCGAGAATGGTCACTTATCACCCGCCGAGTATCACCGTCGTTGGGAGCAAGAAACGCAAAATCTAGCTACCCTCCTCAGAGCTCCACCTACCCGTCACGCCAATGTTCAATCTAGCAACCAGGAATCTCAACATGCCGACTCAGTCAGTCACGCAGCAGGAAGCCACGACTGCGTAAGTCTACAAAGATAGATGCGAGAGTTGCTCTCACTGACGCCGACGCAGCGAGATGTTATCTCATACAATGCTCTTGTACAAGACCAGCAACAGCAACAAGCGAGACTACCACCGGCTCAGCCGCCAGTCGATCGGTCCATTGCCATGGCACCGACAATGTCGAGGAAACGGTCCAGTCATTCAAAATTTGGGCCTGTCCCATTTAGCGATACGGAAGAGCGAGTACCACCACTAGTACTGGACTGGCAAGCCGACAACAATTCGCCCTTCAATGGCCTCAATGCCCGTTCAATGGCTTCCCCAGCATTTAAGAAGCGACGCCAATCATCGCAGGTCTCAGAGAGCCCGCAAGAAATCCAGGTTTACGAGCCTTCGGCTTACCTCGAAAATCAGCCCACCCTATCGCCCACTTCTCCGTTAGATGTTCGACATCACAGGACATCCAGCCAGCACTACATCACCACTTCCCCTTACACAACATCCTCTACTACATCGCAATCACCAGCCACTAGCATGTCAGATCTTTTTGCTCCACACACACCAAGCACAAGTGTTTGCATGAGCCGTGAGCCCAGTCTTTATGAAAACTTGAGTATGATGAGAGTCAAGTCTCAGACATCTGATGAGATACATGACTCTCACACTTTCAATACTCAATCTACATCAAATGGTAGTCAGAGTAGCGATTTGTCTCCTTTCAATCCATCTCTTTCATTCTTTCATGCGGGTGGGGTTATAGACGACGCAAGTTCTTCTCCTGTCTCCAATCTCGCGACATGCTATACGTCGCCATCGACAGTTGTTCATGACAATACCATGACAAGATCTCTTTCATCAGAATCTACCGAATCATCAAAGTCACGCAGCTCTCGACGTAGTCTTCAAGAGGTTGTTCAAGGCCAAGGCGCAAGACACATCAAACCGAAGGAAAACAGCACTTCGATGTCAAGACATCCTTCGTCATCGTCTTGTGCTGGAGCTGACATGGCTCGTACGCGCTCAGAAGATGGGCTCAAGGTGGGAATACCTAAGAATCAAACATACGTGCGACCACAACATCCCAAAGTCTTTTGTGAGCAATGTAACATTAAGCCAGAGGGCTTTCGTGGGCCCCACGAGCTTAGACGCCATGTGGAAAATAAGCACAGTCTTACTCGCACAGTATGGGTTTGCAAAGATCGCTCTGCAGATCAGAAATTTCTCTCCAAATGTAAAGCGTGCAATGAAGGCAAAATGTACGGAGCATATTACAATGCTGCTGCACATCTTCGCCGCATTCACTTTCATGCGAAGGAAAAAGGGAAGAAAGGCAAAGGCAGCTTAAAGGAGAAGCCGCGTGGTGGAGATGGTGGAGGAGACGATCCACCTATGGAGATCATAAAATTATGGATTGAAGCTTCGCAAGTGTCCAAAGATGATCCCCCCATCAAAGACGATGAGACGGACGAGACCAGCAGCGCAACCTACCTCATGGAAGACACGCCCGACGAGTATTACGGTAATGCCTACTGCCAATCCAACGCGATGCCCTCGACAGAGACCACTACACTTTTGCAACCACCCTTCACCTCTCAAGACAGTAGCCACACCGTTAACGACGTCCCCTTTTCGCCTAACTACGATACTAACACCTCTTTCGACATGAATCCCTACGCTCAATCTGCGGCATCGATGTTCACCTCCTCAGCCCCAGCTGCCGAGTTCGACGTGGACACCAACACATCATCCATTACACCAGTAAACCCAGATCTCCCTTCAAACGACACCATGAACGCCGACTTGTACAACCCCGATTTTTCCGCATTTGATCTGAACGATCCGTCTCTCTACTCTTTTGCATGAGTTCGGAGTTCGTCTTGCGACGAATACACCGTACTTCATGTGCCTGATGTATACCTTGATGTACTCTCTTTCTGTTGATTACCCTTCTTGTATCTCCTATTTCTTCTGATTGGATACATTTCCAATTCGTTTGTTGTGGAGGATTGTGAGAGTCTCGTTGGAAGCGCATGCGCTTCTTGTTCAGAGTCGGAGATGGTGCTTTGTTCTATGATCGCTATGATCGCAAGATGTATATTGCTGTTTGCGTTGTTGCAGTTGGTGGGTTGTTTTGATCGGCTTTTATTGTTGTGGAGGATTACAACGGCTGGCTTTCTCAATTATTCTTGCGTGTATTTGCACGGAAGTTTTTGTCGGTGGTCAAGTTTTACTTGCCTCAGGGCAAGTGGACTGCTACCTTGTTGTCGCAGTGTATAGGAAATCGAAAACTTATACACCCCACCTAACTATATGATCGTCCTCACAATCTTTTACCGGTTTGTTGTAGCGTGAGATCGTAGAGCATTGCCACCCCGACAAGCCGTAGCCAATCAATGCGGCTAAGCCACACATGCCTAAAACTCTCATTCTATAAATGATTGCGAAACACCCCGTGGCTCAGCAACATCGTGAATGTCAAGTGCAGTATAAATATTCGGGCTTCTCGTTGCGAGGTGAGGGTATTCTGAGTCAAAACAAAACCAGAATCTGACCTTTCCGCTCCCAGTCGTGCAGCCAATCACCAAGCGAGCTGCCGCCACTTGGCTGCTGACTAATATTTGAAGACTACGCTGCGCCTCAATCTAATAAAGACCTTCAGCTTCTGCAAAAGTGATACGTTTCCTGGATCCTAAAACACCCAGTATCATCCAGAAGTATCCTGTTGTGGGCGCTGCTTCCTGACTACCACCAAACGAACCTTACAGACACATCCAAGCAAAGTATGTCGCGCGCCAAAACAAACCCTCTGGAGTCCTCCGGTCGCATATCTGTGGCCACACGCACATCAGTGAGCACATTCAGCTAAACGATCTCCTAGACACACCAATACTCCCCATTACAATCTCCTACGATCGATCAGTATAATGGCAAGCCAAGGATATTACAACCAGGGTCCTCAGTACCCGCAACAAAGGTATGTCAGATTTCCAACCTGGTAGCGATCGCAACCACTACTCCGCCTGCCCACCCGCACTATCCGTATGCCACGATAGGATATCAAAGCTGACCCTTCATTGCAATACATAGTTATGGCGGCTATCCTCCCCAACAAGGTTACCCTCCTCAGCAGCAATATGGCGGATACAACCAAGGTCCTCCTGTACGTGCCCCAACTTCCCTCAGCCCGAAAGCAGAATAGGCCAGCTCCGTTACCGGTGTATGGTCCTATATGCCTTGATTTCAGAAGAGATGGAAGTTGCAATGAGTCTAAGCAAGTGTGGATCTGGATAAATGGCTAATGTGATGGTATTTCTTAGATGCAATACCAGCAAGGGCCCCCACAGCAGGTTGTTGTCAAACAGAAGAAGGACCGTGGATGTCTAGAAGCCTGGTAAGTCCTTGTTCTCGTGGTTATCCAACTCCTTTCACTTCTAGTCTATACACGCTTTCGCCTTGAAATGACCCTAGCTCCTTATCTCGCGCTCCTTTGATCATGCAATCTTCCTTATTGAAATGGTACACAATTGCTGACTGGACCTCCTCCCCCACAGTCTCGCAGCCCTCTGCTGTTGTTTCGTCGCTGAAGAAGGCTGCGAATGCTGCGCCGACTGCTGTGAATGCTGTGGAGATATGTGCTAAAGCAAACGCAAACGCCAGCCAATAAACTGCTGGGAAACTCAGCAAAGACATCAAGATTGGGAATAATAAGGATCATGGCTACTAGATTGGCAGGGTAGCGGTCAGACATGACAAGCTTTTTGCCTCCATGCCTTGACTCGTTAGGGCATTGGAGGAGTGGTTTTCTTACGGCCTCATCTGTACATTGGTTTGGGCGCCTCTCCTTGCAGTATTTTTAGGTTTAGTTAGTCGAATTAAAAGATAGCGTACTATTTACATGATGAACGGGCCTCGATACCGCATCTAGCTTACGGTTCATATTGCTATAAATTCCTGGCTCTCTTCCAGTGAAGCATCTTACTGTCATTTATGCCTTGAGAATTAACCGGCTTAACCCTAATTGTGGAAACCTTTTCGTTTTCTTCTTCTTGAAGCATCGAAGACAATCTCAAACTTTTTAAAGTTACTGCACCGTTCGGTAACTATTCGGTATATAATGATCTCAAGCTGAATGCAGCTGCAATGGCAAGTATCTACCGTGCAGTGTGTTCCTGGGATGAGGACTTCCTACTCCAAGACCCATTCCAGCAGTGGCTCGCGGCTTGTTGAAAGGCTACCTCATTCTGTTCACGTACGATCCATCGATGTTCAAAAGATTCGGGCTTAACCAACATCCTCAAAAATCGTTTTATGAAATGAGACTTGAATACGGATTCCGGAGCCAAATGGGGCAGGTTTGCCGGCCCGCAAATTTGTATGTTTTTCTTTCCCTGCAACGTCAGGCTGACGTTAGTGAGCTTTGGCCACTCCCGGATTTCTGCATTGTCCCTGAACAATTCTCGTTGCAATTATTGAATTTGATATTCATAGAACCTCTATTCCCATTTCTCTCTCTGTGAAAACTACAATTGAACCTGTCATGGCTGTTTTACGACTGTCACTACCGTAACATATTGCAGCATGTTGGCCGAAAGGCTTCTGACCATCTTGTCTGTCACGCCTGCTCTGCAATGCTCAGCATGCCGCTACGCACCGTTCTACGCTCAGAAAAGCCTTGCATCGCAGACCTTTCCTGCTGACTTTCGTTCGATCTACGCCCCCAATTCATCAAGGCGCATATACTCTACTTCGACTCCCTCTCAACCGTCAACTACCAAAGCGTCCGACTCGACCTTCTCCTACCGAATTGGCGCGTCCTTTTCCGGCAAAGGTCGCCGCTTCGACCCCAAAGAAGATGTCTACATGTTTGATCAGGCACGAGCTCCTACCTCAGAGAAGGATATCTACACCGGCCGTTCAAAAAGCGGGCAAGATGCTTTCTTCGTTAGCAATGCAGGCAACGACAACGGCGTGGCATTCGGCGTAGCAGACGGTGTAGGAGGCTGGTCAGATTCAGGCATCGACTCTGCGCATTTCTCTCACGGAATGTGCAAATGGATGGCTAGAATCGCAAGCAATGGACCAAGCTCAGAAAAAGATCTAACACCGCGAACTCTCCTTCAAAGCGCCTACGACAGTCTCGTCGAGGACGGGAAAATAAGTGGCGGTGGCAGCACAGCCTGTATAGCAGTAGGCAACCCCAATGGCACCTTACGCGTATCCAAGTAAGTCACCCTCCCCCCTCAATTCCCCCAGCTCCCTCTCTCCCTCAATTCCCCACTCACACATCTTTCTTCCCCCCCCAGCCTCGGCGACTCAGGCTACATCCTCCTCCGCCTCAACGCCGTCCACCACTTCTCCAACCCGCAAACCCACGCCTTCAACACCCCTTACCAACTCTCCCTCGTCCCCCCAAAAATCCTCGCGCTGACCCACCTCTTCGGCGGCGCCCACCTCTCCGACTCCCCCACGGACTCAGACACCACAACTCACTCCGTCCGCCACGGCGACGTCCTCATCTTCGCAACCGACGGCGTCTGGGATAATCTCTCACAACTCGAACTCTTAAAGATAGTCTCTCGAACTATGACGGATTCCCATGCCTGGATCCTTAATGAAAACCAAAACGGCATCTCTGTCTCAGACTCCTTGAACACTCTAACAACAACAAATTCTAATAAAAATAAACATGAAGACCAGAAAAGAGTTCATTTGCAACTACAATCCAAACTAGCAACTAATATCGTCAGCGAAGCCAAAAGCGCTAGTTTAGATACTAGAAGAGACGGCCCCTTTGCAAAGGAGGTGCAGAGACATTATCCCGGGGAGAATTATAGGGGGGGAAAGGTGGATGATATTTGTGTTGTTGTTGCTGTTGTTGTCGAGGAGAAGGATAAGGGTGAGATACGAGTGAAGGAACGAGCGAAGTTGTGAAATGGACGAGGTTAGCGGTTTACGTATATATTGTATTGTATTTTGTGCTTGCATTGTTACAGCATTACTGGCATTGGGCGGTGTTTGTTATGGTTTTTGTATAGTACCCCATCGCATCAGCATCAGCATTGGCATATGACCATGCACATATGCATCAAGAGATGTACGTATGATATATACATTGAATGGATGCCCTTACTATCTATTCCTATCCCTATCCCTATCCCTCAAAATAGCTGAAGTCACACCCTCCCTTTCCTTACCTTACTCATGTGTCCTGTCCGGTGTGATCACAATCAATTAATTCATCAATCATTCATATTCCAGAGAGGGAAAATATAAATATATTTGTCTTATTTCCCCTCTTACATATGCTTGAGAAGTGTGATAGGGTTTGGATGTCCGTTCATCATATCTCCATTCATGAATCTCCATTTATATCACATTTCGCAGATTCTATGCTATGCTTCAGCTTTTCGGCTATAGAACGTGTATATTTTGAGCTGGGTTTATGTTGGAATTTTTGGAGGGGAGGGTGATTTAGTAATGGTACTAGGCGGCGAAAGGATGTGCGCGGGTAGGAGGGGTGAGGGGTTTGAGGTTTGGTGAGGGAGTGTGGATAGAGGGATTTGAATATTGGGTAAGGGGTAGGAGGATGGGGTAGGGTTGTGTGGGTGGTTGGGAAAGGGTGGATAAGACAAATATTTGGTTTGTAGAACATCGGAGAGAGAGGCTTGTAACGTGAGTATTGCATTTGGTTCTATGGATCGAGTCTACGTAGCGGCAGGCTGCACCATGATATTACCTGAGAACCGTTAGCTATTATATTTTCTTCCACTTGCAGCTCAGAAGAAGTTGACTCACCACCATCAGGATAAAGCACCTGCCCATTGAGGAAAAGACCTCCAGGCCCAGCAAGGAAGAGTATACAAGCAGCCATATCCGAATCGTGACCAGTTCTGCGTGCAGGATTCGACATCTCCATGTCAAGTTTTGATTTCTGATCCTCGCCTGACGATCCAGCTGTCATTTCGCTTGGGAATATGCCGGGCGCGATGCAGTTGACGCGTATTCGGGCGTCGACGAAGGTGGTGGCCATCATTCGGGTTAGGTGGATGAAGCCTATGTACGCCTTCAATCAGATCTCACGGTTTTGACAGGATTGTGAGGGTGGGTCTACGTACCGGCTTTTGATGTAGCGTAGGCGAATTGGCCTGAGCTAGTGCCTTTCATGACGCCTGAGATGGAGGCAATATTGACGACTGAGGGTGAGTAGCCGGGAGTAGCGTCTCGTGCTTTGCCGAGTAAAGGCAGGAAAGCCATGGTAGTGAAGAATTGCCCTGTCAGATTGGTTTGAAAGGTTTCTGACCATTGCTCCGGCTCGCTCTGCATGAAGTGATCCGAGATTGCTTGAGCAGAACCGAAGTCTGGCTTGCCGGCTTTGGAGAAGCGGGTATTGTCATCTCTTGCGATTCCGGCGTTGTTGACTAGTAGGTGTATGCCATTCGACTCCTTGCTGGCAACTTCGTCCGCTAGACGCTTGGCGTCGTCTTTGCTGCTGATGTCTCCTGGTAGTGCTATGATCTTGCCAGGGCCGGTATTGTATTGCTCCACGACCTTGTATAAAGCTTCTTCTCGTCTTCCGGTAATGTAGACTTTGGCGCCGTTCGAGACGAGGGCCTGGGTGATCATAAGGCCAATGCCTGTCCCGCCTCCTGTCACAACAGCTGAAAGGTTCGAGACATGGAAGAGGTTTGAGGCTTTGAGCTCTTCGTTAGACCTCGCCGATGGATTGTCTGATGCCATTGTCTTTATTATGTTGAAGCTGGTGTATCTAGGAAAGGTTCTGCGTGCGAGGTTTGAAGAGGGACCGGTAAGCAGCTTAAGCATTATGGGTTTCGAGGCATTGTGAGGGGCCACTGTTGGTAGGCATCTTCTCTTGGGTCACCATGACGTTCGATACCTTCATGACGTCGTAGCTCCGACCCGAGAAGTGAGGGCTTATGCAGGAGAAATCATGGCAAAGCATATCCATATGCTTAGGACAGAACCTCAGTGTGATGGTGGAGTAACATAACAGAACGCTGCATCTATGGAGTTGCAAAGACTTCCTGAGTCACTATCATCCACCGCACCATTTCTGCACTACACTTTTTGCATACACTTCTGAATCCTTGGCGCGCGAAAAAAAAACCCACCGTTTTCTCATCCTTCTCCTTCTTCTTCCTCGCTGCTTCCCCCGAGATTTCAATGAGAAGATGGAGCTTATGGACGATGACACTGCCCTTGGCGCAGTCTCACTGTTGTATTCCGCCTCTTTGGTTGTCTAGGCTTGGTACCAACAACGATCTAGTCACACAATCTGATCACCCTGGAGTCTCGCATCTCCCTCAGCGATCCCGGCTCGGAAACAGAGGATCTGCAAGACAAGCCCTTTCACTGCAGCATCTTTTTCGTTAATTACTTCTCTTTGGCAGTCATGCTGTTCGTATTGAAGCCAGATCCTTCTATTCTTTGATATATGGTTTTAGCAACTACACGGCAACCTTGACAACATCTAAGCATCAATATCATGGAGCTGATAAATTCCCTGGTAAAGATGGAAGGATGGTATTGTAGTGGGCGCTAGGCTCTTGAGAAGGCCTCATCATAGGTGCATTTTCATTGAACGAGAGAACAGGCTGGGTTCCATTATCCCCATAAGCTTGGATCAGGGTCTCGTTAGCAATGCTGCTAACATTTCTCATGCATGCCAGTTCTGCTGTTGGAGAGAGGTCTTTACAACCTATTTGAGCAGCTACGAATGTAAAGTTGCTATGAGTCGGATCAAGCGTAATTGATGGTTGGGGAGCGGTTCCCGAATCCATGACCAGCCCCGAGACAATGAGATCTTTTGGATAAGCAAAATTGTAGTAATCTATAGAGAAGGCGCCCGCGGACTACCCCCAAAGAGTGATCCGAGCAAGGTCACCACCAAAAGCAGCGATGTTGGACCGCACAAATTCGAGAGCGAGGCGTTGGTCAAGGAGACCAACATTCAGATAACGCCGGTCCAGTCCGGCAGCATTGGGAGAACCGAAGATGTTTCCACGGTAACTATTAGACGAATAAGTACATGAGGCGCATCTGAGTCTGCGAAGCTTACTTTATTCCAACTACAATATGCGACTGACTTCGCTCCACCCATGGACTGGGGATCTGATAAGCGGTGTGTACTCCTCCTGTTTGGAAATTTGCACCATAGATCCACACGATGACTGGGAGCTTTTCAGCAGGACTCGCATCATGGCTAGTCACAGGCGCCTAGATGTTCAATATCAAGCAGTCCTCAGAAGTAGGTCCCATGATCAGCAAATCCGGTTAATCAACGCTGTACACAGTCTGGCTTGAACTTCGAGTCTGGGGACACGAATCCACCAAATTTGGTGGCATTAACACTCGCCACTGGTCTTTTCGCTGTCGGAGCTGCAAATCGAAGAGAAGCTACGGGAGGTTCCGCAAAGGGAATCGCAAGAAATTGAGCAACCTTTGGTGTTGCATCGTCGATGAAGCCATGAACAGTCCCGATAGTAGTATTTATTCTCAAGGTACTGATGCATGTGCCGAGTTCGAGGACCGACAAAATGACAAGCAAAGATCGGAGGCTTCTTCGTCCGCCCAGAATACGGAAGTAGAGCATTGTGAACGACGAGCTATGGATTGAAAGACCTAAATTTCTCACCTTGCGGCGCATCTGGGCCTTTTGACCATTCCAAGCTCCACGTCATCTGCGAGGTTGATCGAAGTCCTGCCTGGTCGTCCGACAGATTAGCGACATGAATTCCTGGTAGCTGGACCCCCTCTCAGCGGCCTTTCCTCCGATTGACGTGACAGACTTAAGCCTACCCACCCATAGACCCATATGGGCTCAACTTGGCGCAAATTCGATAAACAGGGTTGTCTAACTTTACGATGTCAGGGGCCTTTTGGATGTAATCCCCATTGGTATGATCCTCCCCGCCCATTTGCCGTATTGAATTGTACCCTTTCTGCGATTCCGTTTTACGGGTTAGACTGTGGCTCAGTGCAGACCTTACCACATGTGGTCAACCTAAGTTGTACTAGCGTGGGTACATACAGCATGCCGCTTTGGCGTCCAATAGGAAAACAAGCATTGGCAGTTGCTTTGCCTCTTTTTAGACACTCGCTTTCTCTCCTCCATTGAGTATTCCGGTGAACTCGTCGAGAAGAAAGACTAAAGCAAGATATGCATCAATTTCGGCCGTTCTTTTGCATCCATCTGACACCGTATTTTTGGCATCGAGAGTCCTCACCTCAATGCTATGTTCCAATATGTTCTGATTTAAAGTTAGTTGATCCGGGTATCACTTTTTCAGTACCGCTGCGCTCTCACCATGGCACCCATTCGAGTCGAAGACACAGAACTCTCCCCAGGTCCGCTCATAGTTGGGGGTGGTCCTGTGGGCATGTTGACGGCTCTGAGGCTGGCACAGCTGGGGGTACCTTCCACACTGTGCGAAATGAACACGGACACAACTCGGTGGCCGAAAATGGATTATAGTAGCTGCCATACCATGGAGATATTTCGTCTAATGGGACTCGCCGAAGAATATCGTCTACAACCTGGCGCGGTGCCTCAGTACAGTGACTGGGATACCATCTTCTTTACCACTTGTGGACCGAAGGGAAAAATTATATCGAGATGGGTACGTCGGCTCGCATGAAATTCATAGATTATCTGATATACTTCAAAAGAAGGTTTTACGTTTGCGTAATCATGCTAGTTGAGGAGGATATCTTGCTTCCACGACGTAATGTAAGCTTACGTTTCCTTCCAGCATCTCCCAAGCAACGACTCGTACCGAGCCAAGATTCTCTCAGAAAATGATGGCTCACATCCTGCTGAGCCCGGTCAACGCGGCTCACAGATCGTGTTGGAAACTTTGTTAAAGCAGAAGTGTCTCGCCCACCCGCTGATTGTATGTCACTATGGATACAAATTTGTCTCGCTCGAAGAAGACGATGCAGGCGTGACTGCAATATTCATAGATTTGAAAAATGAGAAGAAAACGATCAGAGCAGCCTACCTTGTCGGCGCAGATGGTGGCCGGAGTCGGGTGAGGAAAAGTGTCGGAATCAATCTTGAAGGAAAGCCATTGTACGCATATTGTTTTTTGTTTCAACTGCCATTTGCTGACATGCTCCTGATTCCTCTGAAGACCAAATGCCTTCTTTATGGTTCATTTCCGATCAAAAGCTCTGGGGAAACTGTCCCCATTCGGCAGGTGGTGGCATGCTTTCGGCCTCCATGGCGGCTTTCTCATTGATCAAGATCACATCGACACTTACACATGTCACGAACCCTGTGCTGCGGACGCAGAAGCCATCAAAGAACTCCAAGAACACCCCGAGCAGGTCCCGTACCGCGTCCTCGGCAGTCTTGGTCAGCCGTACAAATTTGAGATTGACGAGGTCCTGGTGGCTAATGCTTGGCGCCCAAATTTCGCCCTCGCCGATTCTTATGTGAGTCGTGGTGGCTTGGGTCGAGTGCTTCTTGGCGGAGACGCTGCTCATCGTAACCCTCCAAATGCCGGCTATGGCATGAATAGTGGCGTGGAGGATGCCATATCTATGGCGTGGCGCGTCTCAGCGCTTCACAAAGGCTTCGGTGGAAGGAAACTCCTCAGCTCCTACACGAATGAGCGGCGACCGAACATGGCGATGCGTCTTGAACGTTGCGATTTCCACATTGGAAAATTGCCGCCGATGATTATGGCTACGAAGAAGGCACCTAACAAGGATATCTTCCTCGAGGATAGCGCAAATGGAGAAGAGGCAAGATCGGCAATTGCCAAGCACCTGGACTCCGCTGGGTCAGAATGTATTGACCGTGGGGTGGAGTTGGACTTGAGATATTTGAATAGTGAGGTCATTGTCACTGATGGGTCGATAGAGCCAGCCTTCGACGTCCTGAGATATACCCCATCTACAAGACCGGGACACAGAGCTCCTCATGTATTCCTGAGACACTCCAGTAAGAGTATCATAGATCTCTACGGGCAAGAGTGGACGCTCATAGATTTCTCGAAAGTTAAAAGCAAGCACCAACAAGCGAATGGCTCAGCCTGTGTAGGAGCCGATGCTGCGGTGAAGGCATTCAAAGTTGTGGCGACATCTATGAATATGCCGCTTTCTCATGTTTCCATCGATCCTGGGGAGGAGCATGCGAAGACAGTATGGCAAGACTATGATTTTGTCTTGATACGTCCTGACGGCTACGTTGCGTGGCGTGGAGGGAAAGAAGGAGCTAGGGACAGAACGTGCGACTTGAACAAAGACCGTGTCAGAGAAATCTTGAGAATTGTGCTGGGTTGCGCAGTCGACCCTGGCTTCGTAGAAGGGGAGAAGAAGGAAGTAAGTATTGCGGATAAATTGACCAGTATTCACGAAGTGCAGGAGGAGCTTGGAGCAGGCGAAGGCCAAGGAGATGCATTTGAAGGATTTTTTAAGGGAGACAAGAGGGGAATAGCTCCACCAACGGGCCCTCTTGATTCAAATACTAACCTTACAACGATGGTAAGAAGTTAGTCTTAGCCTTGTGGCGGCTCTGGCGCCCCTTATTCATGCGGCGCCGTATGCTGATCGGTACCTTCTAATTAAAGCGGTACGTTCCCGCTTCTATATAATATTGGACAAGTTTAAGGTTTGCCGAAATAATTGGCTGTTAGGTGTCGCCAAGAATGTTCCATCACGTGACTCAACCATCAAAAATCTTAGGCCATCAACAGCTCTGCAACAGCACTGGAACAGCTCTATTGGCCAGCGCTGGAACAGCTCTATTGGGGGCACTGGGGCAGCTCTATTAGGGGCACTGGAACAGCTCTATTAGGGGCACTGGAACAGCTCTATTGGGGGCACTGGGGTAGCTTTATTGGGGGCACTGGGGCAGCGGTATTGGTAGCGCTGAGGCAGCGTTATTAAGAGCGCTAGGGTAGCCGTACTAGGTGGTAGAATAATAGAATAGGGCCAGCTACGGCTTTAAAAAATGGATTTTTTGGGTAGAAGCCCTAAAAATCTAACCTAATTTCGCTGCCGAAATGGCGACCCTCTAGTAGTACAATATCGTCTAATAAGATAGGGTTATTGACTCCCATGCTCCGATTAACCACCATATTTCCCCCCATACTCTAAACACCGCTTAACCGGCCTGTATTACGCAAATACTAAATACCTACAAAGCTATAGTAAACCCCTAGTAAATTATATAATTATTATCTCAAACTTTATATAAGCTTAGCTCCTCGTTCATCTTCAAGCCATGCACATCGCCTAGATGGTACAGGAACTCCATCTTGTCGTTGCAGATACTCCGGGCCGCTTGTCGCCTAGGTAGAAGGGGCAAAATGCGGGACGGAACGGCGTATGGCAATAGGTGATAGTTGCACAGCATCTGGTGGCAATCGAATTGAGGTGCATTTGACCGTGCTTATACCAGTCCTCTTCGGTGAACCAATTGAAACAGGTAAAGCAGTATTTTGATTCATAACGTAGTCGCTCGAGTATACGTGCACGCTCTTTACTACAACAGCCGTGGATATGTGGTTCCGTTGCGAATTTGCAATACTGTGATGGTCAGACAGTTTAAGACGAGCAATATCAAGGACCTCACTTTATTAAAACCTTCCCACAGCAGTCCACGCGGCAGATCCCACCAATAGGCTCCTCCTTAGGTCAATATAATATCGTACAATCTCGAGAGATAAGAATCTAGAGATCTTGAACAGCTCGTTCCTTCCCTTGGCCGTCACAACTCCATCTGAGATCATAGTCCTTGCGAGGCGACGGCGTTCTGGCATAATAATACAAAGAATATCCGAAAGGTCTGTTTTAACATCATCCTCCGCTCGCTCCTTACCCCGGATGATAACCTTCCAATCGCTCCTTCCTTGAACCCATTCAAGCTGATATTACTTTAAGCTCTTCTTCATCAAGCTCGCACAAAGACTCCGGACATTCGTTTTTACAGTTTTGATGTGAGAAGGGCTAGCGTTCTCGCTTTTAAGCTGGGTCACCTCCTCCTCCAATCTCACCATATCTGGATGTTGCGTGACCTCAGCCTCTTTTCCATGGGGAGTTTAGTAACAAGACCTATCCCACGAATTGGCGAGAGACTGGAAGTAATCAACGTGATCATATTAAGCCTCTTTGTCGAGATATCCAGATCTCCCGCAAGCCGAGGAGGTATTTCCTATGTAGCTTCGCCCATATTCACGAGTATCTTTCTGCGTTAGGTACTGGGATCGCTGAACCTCGGTGTACCTCCCTGCATGATCCACTCGTTAGCCAGGTTTCGGTACAAGCTTCCAAGGCTAAAATACCATCTGACTTTATGCCCAGACCGCGCCGTATGTATTATCTAAGTATTGGTCCGGGAGCCCACGAGTCTTGGCGTAGAGATCTGCGGGCTCTCGGACCACTACTTAATACTGACAACGCGTTTAAAGGTTGTCTGCGGTAGAGGATCTTTGGTGACCCCTAAAGCCATAGTCGCATTGCGCAGTATCGGTAGCGTTGCTGCCTCCTCGTTCCATCGGAGAATAAGTTCGTTCTCGCCTGGAGGTATTTGTAGCTCCCAGAATTCTTCGACAATTTCAGCGCCAAAGATAGCTTTATCTGCAATAGCACAAGCCAGTAGGGATTGAGTATCGTCGTAGAGGAGTTTGCCGTGTTGACTGGTCGAAGCAGCGAACCTTTCAATGACGTGTCATTAGCTGGTACAACGATCAAGCCAAGTGAGCGAACCTACACGATGTTTTCTGGATCGCGGTTATTCTTCACCCAGCGTTGGTCAATTCGGTATATTGACTTCTATCCAACGGCAATACGTGACAGGACTAATTCAAGATCCTCAATAATCAACAAGGCTGCTCGTAACATGGTTCGAAAGGGCATACCCAGTATCGGAAACCAGCTGTATTCTTATCTTTCACACCAGGGGAGAAGACGTAGATTCTAGCCCCAGTCCAACAGCAGACGGCCATTGCGAACGGAATTTGAACTTTGTTCCGTGGATGGATGAAGGCTGATTCATCGACAGTCCAGAAGGTAGTATTGAAACGATCCAGATCGGGTTTGCCGAAGAGGTGTTTTGGCCTTTTCCGGTTCACGAATACAGCCCCGCTGGTCAATGTCTCCCGAGACCACTGTTCGAGATCGTTATTGAGCGCAGAATCCCCATCCAAGTGGTGCTCAATTACCTTACATACCTCCTTCTCTGTCCTCCTCGGGAATCTCATTATCCGCTACTTCGGTAAATCCTGCAAAGAACCATTCCGCAAATGTACATAGTGAATCAGCTGTGATTCGGCCTTCTGGATCGAGTCTTCCTTCGCCGCTCTAAGCGTGGAAACGAAGGAAGTCCTTAAACATAGCAAGATCGAGCGGAGGTGGGCCTTCCCGGAGGCTTATAGACTCCTGCTCTTCGGGCTCGTCTTCTAATCATCTAGAAGGATAGATAAGTCAAAAGGTCGTCCTAAGATTGAGCGTGGCTTATACTCACTTTTCGTAGACCAGCAGCGCGAGTCTATGATCGTTCTTCACCTTGAATAAGTACCTTGTGCTCTTCCTAACGCCATCTTCTGCTCGGCAGGCTCCACGGACGTAGCACTTAGTTCTGGCTTTATGGTGTAACGCCGGCGACAGGGTATTTTTTGGCGGCATCGTGATGCTGTATCAACACCTAGGGACCCTGGTCACCCTAAGAGCGGCATCCTCCGGGTGAATTCTCATCTTCTTTAAATCAATCCGGGATTCAGAGTTTGACAAACAAACGTGGGATCTTTCAAGCCTGGTTATCAGCACATTATCCATGCTCTCGCGATGGCGGCAACACCAACACAGCTAGCAGCGTCACCCGCGACGTCAACGGCACCAGATCTGGCAGCAACATCACCAGCACCATCATTATCACCGCCGCCTAGAGTACTAGCATCGCATGCTTGCAACACCTGTCGTTCGCGGAAGAAAGGATGTGATAAGCGATTGCCAACGTGCGGATATTGCTCACGGTAAGAGAAGCTTCAGCGTTATGACCGCCGTACTGGTTGAAAAAGCTGCGAAGGCTGACATGCTGCACCAGGCGTTCGCTTTCATGTCGATATCTCGCATTAGTACCTGATCGCAAGGAGGACTCCTCTCTCCCATCCTCATTGCGCTTGGACGACACCTTGCCCCTGGATCATGTTGGACCTGCCGCCAGCCAGGCATCCCAAATCACGACCATCCACTGCAGCGCGCAATCATCATTGATGTTTGTAGACTCCATCTTGGAGGCAATTCCACTGCGTCTTTCCGGTCTCCAAGGGTCTGGTGAATCCCTCGGCCTCGACCATGTCCTGCGCTCACAGGTTGATCGTCTCACCCGCGCCAGAGGCTGCTACCTCGATGATATCACCTCAAGATATTTCCAAGGGATGCATAAGTGGCTGCCCGTCATCTCGAGAAATAAATTCCAAGCCGAGTTCATCAATAATCAAATCCCATGGCCAGCCGACTTTTCTATCCTGCTCTTGGCCATGTTCCTGGTCGTTTGGCGGCCTTCACCCGAGTCCGGAATCGATGGCGACCGGGGAACACTACACGTGGTCATAAAAATGCTGTTTGCACAAGTGCAAGCAGTTCTCCCTCCTAGCATGAGGCTGATTCAAGCAGGCCTACTGATCTCCGTCTTTGAGTATGCCCATGAACTTAAAAATGCCGCCTTGGCATCCATAACTTCATGGGCAAAGATAGCTTACATAATGAGGCCCAATGCTCACACCAGTGGTGAGGCCAGATTTGAAACTAGGGAAGAAAGAAATTTGTGGTGGGGGTTGGTGATATATGAAAGGTAAGGGTCGTGCAGACGGGGACCTGTTTCACTGACTCTTATCATGCTGACATATCCTATAATAATCATTGTGTGTAGCTGTTCAGCCTTCAGTCAACCCTTTTCGACCGAGTTTCCAAGCATGAAAGATGACTTGCCCTCCGAGTACGAAGTCCTAGATCAAACTCCTGACACCATTCACTCGGAATATAAGTCACTTGCCGATTGGAGCAATAAGATCGTTGGGAGTTTTGGTCGATCAGCTCAGGCCACATTCCTACTCTCGCGCACAATTGAAAGTATGAAGATTGACGAATTGAAAGTGAGGCATTCAGTGCTATCGGATATTGATGCCCAACTACAGCAGTTGCTCAGCATTCTCTTGAAGCAAGGTGGAGGTACATGTGGTCCATATTGCGGTGCCGTTGCTATAACTCTCAAGTATCAAAAAAAAACACGCATCATCCAATCTTATTCTCTACTAACTAATATCAGAGCTCTATTTATCCTACACCAATGCCTCTTGGATCAGGCTATCTTGGACGGCGATGTCGGAATTTTTAAGGAGAGCTCTCTAGCGACCCTTGATTCAATGACGAGGATGCTCATTGACATTGCATCTTCTTTCAACCAGAACTTGCCCGCTCTGGACCTCGAACTTTATCCGCCTGTGTGTGTACATCTCGTGCGATGGGTAATGTACGATTTTCTGGGAATAAATAGTCTGAGAGATAAGGTTGGGGGTCACAATTTCCAAGAATTGTCTAAAATGCTATATCATTTAAATAATCGTTGGAAGATCATAGATCATACAAAATCTATTTAATTGCCCCAAATTTCGGCCCACTCTTTTCATATATCCGACCTATTCCCACAATGACTGTCAACTGATAATCTGAATCTATTTTGTCTATAACAATCTCATAGGCACGTAATAATAGGATCTTGATGATATCCTAGTGTAGAATTATAGCTGTCAGGATCCCCCCACCAGGAAGCAAAGCTTTCATCCATGAAAACAGCCTCTCCACCCATCTGCCTTGTGTCACCTTCTCTACGAGATTGTAACAACCCATCCGCTGAGCTGAGAGCGGAGCTGAACGAATCCGAAGGAGATTGTGACATTGTACTTGGTGCGATTCCGCTATCCTGCGATTGATTTGACCTTAGCCCCAGGTTAGCCAAGACGTGATCCAGCTTAACGAGAAGTAGCTGCGTGATCTCTTTAGCCTGAGCTGCAAAGGGTTCGGTGGCTGCAAAGACTTCAAATACAGCTAAGGCTTTATGGATGGACTGCCTTGCATCAAGCGATCTCCAACAGAACGGTTTTGCTATTGCATAAGCAAACACGGTCATTGTAGCATTCCACAGTGGATGCAGAATCTCACGCAAGCCGAAAAGAACATCGGAAAGGGAGCAGACATCGTGGATGATGATTGCCATGGTTATGGCGTGCTTTAGCGCACTACGGGCATGTTGATCGGTCTGCGGATGCTGGTTAGGAAAGAAGTCTGCGACTCTCGCAAAACAGATGAATGGTCGTTGAAGCATGATGTATGCATTGTGATAGTATATTTCTAGAAGCAGTCGTTGGTGGTGGACCCAGCTCGGCGCGCCTAGGTATAACACGACTGGGCTCTCTTCTATGGACATGGAGTTTGCGACGCCGCCATCTTTCCTGGGGTTCAGTAACTCTTTTGGCAGCTGGTTGCGCCACTCCTCCAAAGCGCCTAGCGCTGAAGCCAGCGCATTGGCTTGCTGCTCAGGATCGATGACGTTACTGGTGTTCTCCCATAATTTAGATGTTAAGTTAAGATTCTTTATCTCTGCAGAGCAGACTGCAAGTTTGACTGCGTGGACGAAGTACGTAGACACATTCAAATTCTTCCAACACACCTGTGCATTCCCTGGCAGAGTCGCAAGCTCTCCATCCGACGGAATTGCACATGTTATCGCACATGACTGCACGGCAATTGGCTTTCCAAGCTGCTGAGAACATCTCTCATCCAGCATGTAAAGCAACCACCAAATCCGTCTACGAGTTGTACTATCTCTTGGCTGAAAACGACCACTCGGCTCTTGATGGAGATTGGCTCGATGACCATTACGGATTGCTGTGCCTAGTAGGCTATATGCCTCTCCAAAATTGTTTGCATTCAAAAGATATAGGGCCATCAAGGCGTAACACTGCATGGCCAAGAGCGTGAGCGGGTTCAGGGACGCAATCTGATCTCGGCAGCGATGAAAATACTCGTATCCTATCAACGAGACATCGACAGCATGTTTTAGACACAGTGGGCGTGGGGCAAGGCCTGCGCCGTGCCCATATTGAAGCCCGAGGGCCGTCATGCAGTTAGTTAACGCCTTTACAGCGCCCTGGTTCTCAGACGCTTGCTGCCGATCAAGATCCAGTAATGATAGAAATTCAACTTCGTCCGGGACCTGCACAAGAGGATGATAAGTCTCCCAAAACAATCGAAGGAAGTACTTTTGTTGGTTCTCCGTGAGAAGTTCTTCTGCGAAGGCTTCTCGACTTTGCATTGGAACCGTCGTCCGAGGCAAGTCGGGGAACGGACCGCAATGCGACTCTTCCAAGTCAACTGTTGCTCTACCAGAGTTACCATTACTCGTAGCTCTGGCGTGGGCGAAGAAGGCATCAATCTTCGCGAACGCGTAGCACGGGCGATCGAGCTGCGTAGACTCGTCCATCGCGGTGATCTCACCTATCGCAGCTATAGTTGAGACTACAGATGTCGAAGGCGTGTTAGAATTTGCCGCATGATAAGCAGCATCTTCTGAAAAGGCGTTTGTGACGGGAGCCTCCGTGCCAGCACTTTTATTAAGACTTAGTAACCACATGGCTTGATCACAGTTTTACGTCGAGAGAAGACTCGTACCCTGCTAAGACCGCACTGGTGGATCCTTGCTCTTGCTCCTCTGCTGAAGGAAGGCTCGAAAACACGCATCGGACTTTTCCGTTCATACATGGGGAACAGGGCTTCTTCTCCCCACATTTGATCCGGAAGGTTCGACACCGTTCACACGCTCGCGTAACCTTCTCTCGTCTCCTGGGCAAGGACTCGGTACGACGATGAGGTGGACCCGCCAGGTGGAAACTGTGAAACATCGGGCCAAAATGAATGGGAATCCACTCCCTACTGGTAGCGCTTTCTTTTTTTCCCTGCTCAGACAGAATACTCGGCGGGAAGGAGTGTCTCGCGATGGGTTCTGCGAGGAAGAATAGAAGAAGTGAGAGAAGTGGAGAAGGTGAATAGACATACGTATTTGAGTTCTACGCGTAGGCTTACATCTGCAAACTCCATAAGGAATAGACATGCTAATGTTGCCCGGGCCAAGCTCCGAAAGTGTCGCAATATGCGTTGTTCATCCTAGGGTTCGAAAAACGCCACCAACATGGTACACGGATCCTGAAAATGGTAGTCTTGGTTTGCATTAACGATACTTAAGTGCCAAGAATACAGCCCTACAAGTCCACCCCTAAAGGGGTGCCTAGACAACATCCGCTGCGGGGCCATAAATAGGGGCGCCCATACCCCTAATATCGTTCTTAGATGGGGCCCTTCACCCAAAAGACCGCGAAAAAGGGGCCCTAAGGCACCCCCAAGCTTCAGGCAGGCTCCAGGGGCCTTATCTAAAGCTAGGGTTAGGGCTTTTACGATAGCGGTTAGCGCAAATCAAGACTTATATCTTCACTCTCCGTACACATGATTCTAGTAATAAAACAGTAACGCCTTAGATTCAGCGCAGTTTTTAAAATAACCCGAGTCGTTCCGCCCTTATCACACCCCACTATCATCCCTACCACAAGTATCTCTACCTGCTTAAGATGGTTAATATTAATCTAATCTTTAGCTCAGATCTTACGCTGTGCAGCATATAGGGTGGAAAAATTGCCGATGACGCTACTCGGCCGCAGGGTTCCTATAAGTCAGCTCTAGAGATAACAAACCGCAGCTTTATCATCTTGAATAATCAATCCTTGCGGCTGGCACACTTGCTGTATGATCTCCCAAATGACAGCACTGCTGTGGGTATTCGTATGCCGATCTGAAGCTGGCCTAAACTAGAAGGGGGATCTTCCTGCTCACTCCTTCTGGTAAGAGTGATTGCGCACTCCTTCTGGTAAGAGTGATTTCTCACTCCTTCTGGTAAGAGTGATTGTGGTGGATCTACGGAGATTGACAATGTTCATCTTGCTTTGCGCTAACCGTTTGGGTAAATACCCTAACCCTACTTTGAGAAAGGCCCCCTGGAGCGTGCCTTTGTCTTTGGGGGCCTATATGGCGTACTCCAGGGCCTCAAAGGTCCCTAATTAGAGATTTTGAAAGATTTTAGGACCCCCCTATTAACCGCCCCGGAGCGGGTGTTGTTTAGGCGCCCTCTAGGGGTGATCTATAGGGCTGGATTTTCGGCACGCTAACATTGTTAGCGCAGACCAAGACTAACATTGTCGATCTCCGTAGAGTGTAACCAATTCCCAAAGGAGAATGAAAAATGAGGCTGCAGGCTTCCCTGGACTAATGCTGTTGAAGCTGATTGTGCCTTTGCCTGGCAGGCACCAAGTTTGCTCCATAGAGTTTGTACGAAAGGGTAAGATTTACCCACCCGTCTTTGTGCTTACCGGCTAGCCGAAAAGAGAGAGTCTAGGGACATCTACGATGTACAATTGATCTATGCTTCTCTCGGGGAATATTCGCCATTATGTGTTCGCGAAAAGATGCCACGGCCTATGATGAAGCCGTATCAAACAGGCTTCATCAGAAGATACCCACTTCAGCAGTACAGAAGAAGGCAGGCTTAGTGGGCAGGCTTAGTGAGCTAGCTCACTTTTCTCATTTTGCTCTTGGAAGAATAATATCAAATTCGTCTCCAAGACCTTATCATTTTCACACCAATGATGACTGATACTGCCAAAATGAGTCGAGTTTTTACTTTTGCTGGCTTGGGGTCGGATTCGTTGTTTTCAGAGCAGGTTCTCGCTCTGGCCATGGAAGACTCGAGCACTTTAGAAGCTCGGGTTTTGCTAGAAGCGTGCCATGGTGTCTTCAAGACGGTAATCGCTTTTGCCAACCGCAAAGACACTTTCTCTGTGAACATTGACCTCGAGGATTTCATGACACCTGAGAGTCTCATACAGCCACCTGCTCAATATCGGAAGAACAGCATTATCCAACATGTATATTTATATTTGGCTCAACTCTTAAGATACATGCGGTTCTCGAAAGACAGCCATAGTAATGTTCTTGGCTTGGCTGGGTTTTGTGCGGGACTGTTACCTTCTGCGGTGATTGCTACAACTCGGACCACCACGGAGCTGCTCTCTCGCGGTCAAGACTTCTTCCACGTCGCATTGTATTTAGGTATCAGAAGCGAAAGCTACAAGAAGGCTATGATTCGAGATGAGGCCTGTTCACCAACCTTGCCCTGGAGTGTGATTGTGGACGGGCTCTCAGCCCAGCAAGCACAAGAACTTCTGCAAGAACATACTAGACAGGTATGTTCTCTTGTCGCAAGTGAGATTTAACAATTAACCGGAATTATAGGTTCCAGAGTCTTATATCTACGTGAGTGCCATCAGCTCGAGTAGCTGTGTTACTATGAGCGGACGAGGTGATCATCTTGATCGATTCAGCAGACAGTGTCTGCCTTCGCGGTGCAAAGTGAGAGCAACCAATATCTATTGTCTATATCATGATCGACGACACCTTTCGATAGTCCGAGAAGAAGTGCTTGGGGACCTTCGACAAAATGAAAGCCTATTTTCATCGCCCTTACAACTCGTCAGTCCACTCTTCTCTGGCATTGACGGGAAACCCATCAATATTGGGAAACCTGTGACTTTCGGAGACTTCTGTGAGACTGTTCTGGAGATGATCTTATTAGAGCCAGTGGATTGGGTAGCCATGGAGGAAAACATCCTGACAGGTATCCGAAAATCGCTCGAAGCCACAGAGTCGCCTCACGAGATCGTGAATTTTGGCCCCGGATATGGCATGTCAAGAACGAAACATGCGCTACCTGATCGTGTCAAAGTTGTTGATGCAATGAATAAGCCAAAGATCGCGTCGCATACTGGTCCAGAGTTGCCATCATCCGATACAATAGCAATAGTGGGCATGGGCTTGGACCTTCCGGGAGCTTCTGATGCCAGTACACTTTGGAGAAACATGAAAAATGCTTTGAATAGTTGCACTGAGGTAAAACCCAAGATTCTAAGTTCAAGCTTGCAGAACTAACTAGAACATCAAAGATCCCCGTGTCCAGGTTCCATGTTGAAGATTTCTATCAGAAAGAAACTGGCCGTACGCTAAAGACAAAATATGGTAATTTCATGGAGAACCCATTCCTTTTCGACAATGAGCTCTTCAAGATTTCCCCTCGCGAAGCTTCATCTATCGACCCCCAACAGCGGGTCATACTTCAGACTGCGTATCGCGCTCTCGAAGATGCCGGGTATGTGCCTGACTCGACACCATCATTCTCGCGAAAAACTTTCGGTTGCTTTATTGGGAATGCCACGATAGACTATACCGACAACCTCAGAGATGAAATTGATGTTTATTACAGTCCAGGTAGATGATGATCTCCCTACCTCTCATTACTTCGCTGATCAATTTTTCTCTAGGAACATTACGGGCTTTCCAAAGTGGAAGAATATCATACGCTTTTAAATGGAGTGGACCTTCCATCACTTTGGATACGGCTTGTTCTTCATCAATTACCGCAATACATCAAGCATCGAGGGCGTTGCTCTCTGGAGACTGTCGAGCTGCCCTAGTTGGGGGTGTAAATGTTATTACCAGTCCTGATGTGAGTCATGAATCTTTTCAGCCCAATGATATACTTGAAATGCGAGTCTAAATCAAATTGACGGAAATGCGCAAGAGATGCAGAGAGATAATATGTGTTCTGCTACATCGACTAACAATTACCAGATGTATCTTGGCCTTGACCGAGCTCATTTTCTCAGTCCAACTGGCCAATGCAAGGCATTCGATGAATCTGCTGACGGATACTGCCGCTCCGAAGGCTGCGTTGCGTTCGTACTGAAGAAACTTGACGACGCGATGGCCGAAGGCGATCAGATATTGGGTGTCATTCGAGGCGTCGAGATCAATCAAAGTGGCAATGCGCGCTCCATAACGCATTCCCATGCACCGACACAAGAAGATCTATTTGGAAGACTACTGAAGAAAAGCAAGATTCATCCTCATCAGGTAGGTAAAGACTAGGCATAGGGACTTGAGACCCTGAGGGACATCTCGCCTTTTTTTTTACACTAAAAATTTCACCCTGTAATTGTTATATTCTGATTGCTTACGTTTGACACCCATGATAGATTACAGTGGCAGAGACTCACGGAACTGGCACTCAAACAGGAGACGTCAATGAGTTGATCAGCATCCGAAAAGCGTTTTGCACTGGTCGAGATCCTTCAAAGCTTTTCCATCTTACCTCTATCAAAGCCAATATCGGCCACAGCGAGGCCGCGTCAGGAGGTGCCGCGTTGGCAAAACTGCTGCTCATGATGAAACACCGGGAAATACCTCCGCAGATATCTCTCAACACGCTCAACCACAAGATTCAAGAACTTGGGACCGATGGTGCTGTGATCAGCCGTAACGGTGCCGTTTGGCCTCGTCCTTTGAGCCATCCGCGGCTAGCGCTCCTTAACAACTTCGGAGCAGCAGGTTCCAACGGTGCTCTAATACTCCAGGAATATGAGGACAATAAACTTGACGACGAGCATGAGGATCCGGACCAGGATCAAAGCTATATGCTTGGATTCTCGGCCAGGAGTGATACCGCTCTCCTTCAATATCGGGATACTTTGATATCTCATCTACAAAACCCTATCGAATCGGTTTCTCTCCGTGATATAATCTACAGTAGCACTGCCCGGCGTCAGGTCTTTGATTATCGCATTGCTATTGTTGGTTCAAACACTGAAGAATTAGTTGACAAGTTGAAGACCGCGCAACTTCACAATATTCGGGAGTCAGCAGACACAGAACCGCATGCAGTATTCGCGTTCTCGGGACAAGGATCACAAGTAAGTCTTAATGAAATTGCTTCCAGAAAGCCACAGCTAATATTTTATTTAGTATCTCGGTATGGGCCGCAAACTGATGATGGCATATCCTGAGTTTAAGAAGACTATCTTGAGATGTGAGCAGTGGTTATTGAGAAATGGATATCCTGGATTTATTGACATAATGATGTCTACTGAGGATCACACCAGTCCATCTACAGCTCTACAGTCTTTTCAAACAGCAATGTTCGTCTTGGAGGCTTCTCTTGCAGGTCTTTTGATTTCGATTGGCATTATACCGACGCTTGTGGTCGGTCACAGGTAAGTCCACTTGACTCATGTCAAATTCCTCATGCTAATGTTCATTATTAGCCTTGGAGAATACGCTGCCCTGGTGATTGCTGGTGTTCTCGATCTACAAAGTGGCTTGAGTCTGGTAGCACATCGAGCGAAGCTTATCAGTGAACTATGTCAACTCGAAGCGACGTCAATGCTCGCAGTTCATCTCAGTGCAGAAATAACGAGAGACAAGGTTGAAAGTCATCCAGAACTTCACGACTTGTCTATCGCGTGTGATAACGGTCCATTAGATTGCGTCGTTGGCGGCCCACTTGATCAAATTCAAAGTCTGAAAGAGAAATTAGGCAAAAAGGGCACAAAATCAAAGCTTCTCGATGTTGCAATTGCCTATCATACAAAGGCAATGGATCCTATACTGGATCGGCTGACAAATTTCGCCAAGACAATCGAGCTCTCAAGTCCGAAACTCCCCGTATTGTCCAACGTATTTGGCCGTCTCATCCTTCCCGGAGAAGAAGGCTTCACAAGTGAATATTTTGCTGCTCATGCTCGTCAGACAGTTGCCTTGCGACTAGGAATACAGGATCTTCATAGTCACGGAATGACTGCTGAAATCTCGAAATGGGTTGAAATTGGCCCTCATCCAACATTGCTACCAATGGTCAGCACCAACCTGGATAGAGATACTACAGTCTTTCTTACTTCGTTACGGAAAGATACCTCGGACACTGTATCGTTTGCTAGACTTCTGTCCCATTTCTATTTGAACAGTA
Organism: Cladonia squamosa; assembly: GCA_947623385.2. Taxonomy (NCBI): domain Eukaryota; kingdom Fungi; phylum Ascomycota; class Lecanoromycetes; order Lecanorales; family Cladoniaceae; genus Cladonia; species Cladonia squamosa. The sequence goes on along the minus strand of OX392391.1, from coordinate 665,675 downwards.
CAGGATTGAAATGGAGAAAAGCTTTCGATAAGCGAGCGGCTATGACAGCCATTCCGGTCATGCCATTTATGCAGCAAGAATTTGGTGTTCATTACCCCCATGAGCACACCAAGAGCGGCGCTGCTGTGCTTACTCAGGAGCGGGGTTCTCCGACCTCGTACATATTTCTATCCAGGATTGTTCAGCCTCTTTCGGAGACCAATAGCCAGGCCGTTTTTGAGACACCGATTGCTATCTTTGCAGAATATATACTAGGTCATTCAGTTTGTGGATACGCTTTGTGCCCCGCGTCAGTATATCACGAGATAGCTCTATCTGCTGCGAAGCACCTGAAGCTCCATGATCTTCAAATGGAACAAGTGTGGTCACTTTCGAACGTTACCTTCGTTGCACCCCTGATATATTCCGAAGGATCTTCCGCAATTGTAGAAACCTCTATAGAGCCTACAAATCAAACAAGGACAACGCTCTCATTCAAGATATCTTCCAGGACCGCCGAATCAGATTCGCAGCGACAAACGATTCACTGTCAAGGGCAGGTGAAGATACGGTCGTTTACAGGTCAAAAGAATGCGAAGCTTTTGGCAATCACGAAACGGAAGAAATCATACTTCTTCCAGCCTGATCGTTCGGAAACGCAGGAGATCTTTCTCAAAAAGGCTATCTACGAAAAGATTTTCACGCGAGTAGTCACATATTCTGAGATGTACCAGATGGTCCAGTCGATCCACATAGACCAAAACGACGCTCTTGCAGTTTGTCGATATCCCAAAACAACGGGGAAAGATATGTCGAGATTCACGACAATCTTGATGGACGTAATCCTTCATGTTGCTGGATTTGTAGCCAATTTCAGCGTCGATAACGGAGAGGTTTGCATTTGCAAAGAAGTCCGAAATATAACCTTGATGCGAGATACGCTTCCATCCGAGGAGAAATTTGAAATTCACTGCAGCAACTTTGAACTGGAAAGTGGGAGTCTGATTATCGCGGACGCATACGCTACCGACCCACAAGGGGTGATCGCTGTTTTCAAAGGCATGACATTTCAACGGATGGAATTCGTCCGGATGACCAAAGCTATGCAATCGGCGCACAGAAAATCGGGCGATCAGGTCGAATCCATTGTGAATGAAGCGTTGGAACAGCCTGTTTCCAATCCCTTGACTCTGCGCTACCCTAAGACTCCCAAGGAAAGTCATTTATCAGTCAGAGAGATCGTTGCGAAAACTTGCAATCTAGACGCAGCAAAGATGGCCACGGACGTCACTCTCCGGGCGATGGGCTTTGACTCCCTGCTAATGATAGAACTTTCTTCCACTTTATCTGCCCATAAGCTTTGCTCACTCGAAGCATTCAATCTAACGGAGCAGGCGACCGTAGGAGACATCGAGCAGCTTTGTGCCGATGCGGGTGAGAGATCAGGGCCGGTCAGCGAGGCGGAAACAGCTAGCTCTGTGGAATCTCTAGAGACCTCTACACCAGTGACCCCAGTGACACCTCAAGTTGCGTCTATCATTGCCGCAACCTGTGGTGCTCAGGTCGACTTTGTCACGTCAGATGTAGAGCTCCAAGCTCTCGGCATCGATTCGCTGTTGATGATGGAGTTGAAAACGCGTTTACAAAGCCTCTGCACTCGCAGTAACCTGGATGATCTTTCGGATCTTAGAACGGTAGGAGATGTGGAGAAATTGGTGGGTCGTTCATAGACTGGGCAGGTGTCAGCATTGACTCGTTGTAGGCAATAGTAGCCAATTTGAATGAAGACAGATCTCGAGTTGGACATACTGCTCATCAAGCTCCCGGCATCCGTGACATCGTAGAGTCATCGACAAGCACAGGTACCAGTGAGCCTTTATCCGCTGGGCTACTGAAAAAGATCTCGGCCACACTGAAGTTACAGAATCCGCTTGGAACAATCTATCTTGCAGACAAGTCCGTCAAGCTAGCACCGCTTTTCCTCATTCATGATGGCAGCGGCGTTTGTCTTTCATATCACCGAATTCAACCCTTTGGCCGGACGATCTATGCAGTCCACGATCCTAAGTTTCTGGAACCAGATTCCTGGTCTGGGATTCCTGCTATGGCGCAAGCGTATGCAAAACTCATCAAAGCAACAAGTCCAGGCCCACTTATTCTTGGTGGTTGGTCATTTGGAGGTGTCGTTGCATTCGAGGCTGCCAGAGTGCTCCAGGCAGAAGGCCACGTGGTCGCTGGTGTGGTTCTCATCGATTCACCACCACCATTCAATCACAAACCACTCTCTGCCGCAATTATAAACGACGTTGCAAAAGGGGGCGGAAAGGGTGAGTTGGTCGGTGACACTATTCGCAGTCTTGTTAGGAAAAGTTTCACATCCTGCGCGAGGATGTTGGAATCTTTCAAACCAGAAGCTGCCACAAGCACCAGTCGATCGGCGCCACGAACCTTTTTGCTCCGTTCAACAGATGGGTATGATCTCAACACGGAGAGCGATGGTGGAGACTTTGAGAACCCTTGGCTTCAGGATCGTTCCGACCCCAGGACTTCTCTCGTGGGATGGGAAATTGTCACAGGTGCAAAGGTACCCCACACAGATATCCCAGGCAATCATTTCCAGGCCTTCGACGCTGCGAATGTAAGTGATGCTACTGTTTCGTACTATGATATACAGAACTAACCTTCACCGTGTGGACAGATACAAGCTATATCAAAGGCCATTGCTCAAGCATGCCACGAACTGGAAAAAGACTCTTGAAGAGGAAGAGCTCGAGTATAGCACGGCGAAGGTATTGAGCGGTGCTGGCTAGATGGAAAGAACACAACAAGCTTTTGGTTTGGTTTACCGAAATAGCTGTGATGTGGATTTGAACGGTCCAAGTGTTCTCGGGGGAGTCTGGAAAGAGGTGGAAGGAGCGGCGGGAAAGCTGAGAGAGTGTCTGTCGTATACGAAATATGATTTGAAATTGGAAGGGTCAAGAGAGTATTGAGACATATGCCACAAGCCGAATGAGTATGGTACATGAAAAGAAGCACAGGAAACGATTAGTGATAAGAAGCGGATTGAGCTACCAACTGACATAACGAAGTTTTCTGGGCTCATCATTCAATACGGTAATGATTGGTGTCTAACGACTTATTTTGGAATAACAACCTAGTCCAAAGAAAACATGGTCCCCTCGAAGGTCTACTAAATCAAAACTAGAAATAAGATGTTCTAATATAATATATAGACAGCAAGAAAGCACTCGTCCGGCGGTAAGGTGCATCGCGGGATTCAAACGACCTAATCGGGTTTAACTCAGTAATGTTTAAATAAACATGGTCCCCCGAAGGAAAATGAAGGGAAAACCCCAAGTTGAACAATATGGCAGTGGCTGGATAGAATTGTATTTGCTCTTCCAATCCTGTCGACAAGGAATCCAGAACTACTTAAGAACGCAAGCAACAATCCCTAGATTGTAACCTTCCGCATACATGACCACCTTGTCGATCTTCAATCCTGCAGCTGCTGCAAGCTTCGCCCATTGCTCCTCCGACCGCTCCATCGAGCTATGATATGCCATCATGTCCAGGTCCACTTGCATCGACACCTCATCCACGTGCTCAGGCGGCAAAACCATTTCATCTAGCAAAATCACCGATTCTTTCCCCATAGCAAGTGCCAAATGTTTCAGAATCTTTACGCTGTTTTCATCTGTATGATCATGCAATATCATCCGCATGTAATAATACTTGGCACCTATTATACTTTCAGTTTCAAACGCAACTATAAGGCATCAAAATTGGGGTTTCATTACCTTTGATCGGCTGCGGTTTGAAGAAATCGTGCACCATCCGCTCGACATCGCTAGGAACAACCGCTTCTGCGTCCTCGACCGCCCTCGGCAGGTCCTGCAGAATCACACGGCCTGGCAGATTCGGATATCGCTCTTTGAAGGCGGCAGTTTGATGTCCCGAACCGCCACCAACATCCACAAAGAGGGGCTTTTCCGCCGGCCAGCCTTTGGATTCCTCTTCAAAAGGGTAAATGCCAAAGCATTTGACCTGTGACCCCCGTTGTGCTTTCATAAAGAGATTGAAGCCAGCACTTCTCTTTGGATCGCCGTGAATGTAGTCAAATGTGATTAAGTCGGTTCTGTGGCCCCTTTGAAAAGCGCCGTCTGTGAAACTGGTAGGGTTTTGGTAGGCGGTCTGCGCAAGATAGCGAGGTAATTCTTGAAATGCTGGGTTGCCAGTGTCAAAGTAGAACTTGAGTCCGGCCTGTATCTCGGGTGGTGCGAGATTGAACGTGTATTTATTTGGAGCATAAGAGTCTTTGCCAACTTCGTTAATTACTCCCAGTGCCGCCAGATATCGCAGAAGACGATCTATACAAATATTAGAATACCTGTGGCATAACAGTCGTAAGTTCCAATACTTGCCGAGGAGCACAGGATCTACTGAGAGTGTTGCTGCTAAGTCATGGAGATTGGAGGGCGTCTTGGTTTCACGGATAATACCGAGAAGATTTAAGTCGAGCGCGATACGGACTGCGGCGAATTGAAGATTCTAAGGAGACAAATTTAGCTTAGAGTACAGAAATCAACAAGATGGGTTGAGATACTTTGCGGGGACAGGAGTTGAGGAAAGGTTCGTAAGTCTGGGAAGCATACCAAGTGCATCACTCTTTGCAGGGTATCCTCGGGAATCTCAATGCTGTATTGCAAGTCCCGCAAGGTGTCTAGAAGTTTTTTGCGCTTGACATAGGTAGCTGAAGCAGCCTCTTGCTGTATCTTCGTGATCAAACTCTCCATGATGGACAAATGCTTTCAATTTTCGGGCGCTGGTAGAATCGTAGCTTAGAGAAATGCAACAATTTTAACGACTTCCCCATAACCATACATGTACAATTGCGGCATCAATTCCCCTTGAAAATAATAATACAATAAACTGAAAAGGTCAATGGAGAATCCCCGAAAGGAGTTAATCCAGAAGGGGTAATTCCAAAAGGGGAAAGGAGGAATGTAGGAGTGCGGCACATCTGGTGGTGGAATGGAGACTCTTCATTCCCGAAGCGTAGGTGGCATGCCGGCAAATCTCAATGGGCACATGAAGAGCCATGAGCCACAAACTGCTCCACTTTTAAAAGCTAACATTATTTGTGGATTTACGCGGATACTCGCTGCAACTGCTTGTCTTCCTTGCGGATCGCTTTTTTAAAACCATTTCGATAGCTTTTCCCCACTATTGAGAAGATAACAACGTTCCGAATTGATCCGGTCAAGACTCCAGGGATAATACATGCCGATAGTTGGCAAAGGAAAGTGTGGAATACACTGGCAGGGTGTTCATGTTGATCTATGCGGGGATGTGATGTCCGGAGATCAGGTTGGACTGGATTGTTCCTCATCCGCCCAAGCTCCGAATCAAGGCTGGGCAGAGATATGCGAGTGCGTATGTTTGCATGAGGACGACGGCCATTTTGCCAAGTTGTTTTGTTATAGTTGAGGCGTGAATTTTCGACAATTTATAAATTGATCCAGTCCATTTACAAATGGACTGGACCATTCGCAAATATGCAGTTCATTTACAAATGGACTGAAATGGTGCCTCGACTGCATAAAAAATCTCTTGTAGAATAAAGGGGGTCCGTCTATCACCATCACCTATCGCTGTTGTTTATCACTGTTGCCTACTAATCCGCACTATGGCCTATTGGTAATAGCGATAAGCAATAGCGATAGATGGGTGGTAGTGGTAGGTAGTAGTAATAGGCGGCGGCGATGGGCGACAGTGAGGTAGATAACTATTTTGTGGATAACTAATCGTGCCTCTTATCCAATCATATGAGGAGTTTATATATAGACTAGTCGATTCATAAATGGACTGGTCTATATATAATGTCAGTCCATATGCCATTTTGCCCAGTTGATTTATGAATGGACTAAATTCACGCCTCAACTATAACATATTCGCTGCACCGCGCACGCACAGCGTGTCTCCAAGCCATATGATCATCCGAGTCAAGCAGCACATGTTCCTACCCGCTGGAAATACGAGGATCGACTCTGGACTGGAGCCCGCCAAGATGGAAACGAAGCACTTTAATTGGAGCATCAGAGGTGCTGGGTTTCCCGAGGCATGGACGTCAGTCCCACTCAGAAGTGATAGAGTCCTAGTTGCAAGCTCTGAATAGAGAAGCGTAATATGGGGTATCTGACTGTTGGGCAGAATTGTGAACGCATGCGAACTTGCAGCTTGAGAGAGCATTAATGGATTCATTATCGCTGGAATGCATCCTATGGATCAGGAATATCCCAAAGGGTCACGGAGCGAAATCTGTAATTTAAAGACTAGGTCTTCGTCCATTAGATAGAAAGTTCATGCTCAACTGCATGGATCAATAATATCTTTGATTTATTATTGCTTGTAACACTTCGAGTTCCACTGCGAGAACCTATGAAAACAACTCCAATCCTAAATACCAACCAATATACGGCTGAATGTAGTCGCGAGGACAAGCAGGCAAGAAGTTATAGGAGAGTAAAGAGAATGTGAAGTACCCTACCAAATTCTGACTTTATTCTTGTCTACCTGCCTCGGTGGGTGGAGATAGAAACTGTTGCAGGTGTTGAGCTGCAAGATGGATGCCTCGCCTGAGGTGCTAGAATCTATGGGAGTCGCTGCTAATATACATGATAGCATAACACGATAACACCCGATGGTGGCAAGCTAATGATGACGCTAATACCATATGCCAGATATCCAACAGAAGTTCAAGCAAGTAACTGTTAGGATTCAACGAATGGAGCTTCCGAATAAAACTGTTTCTAAACTTCATCACTTTCAAGCGCGACCAAGAGCGATTTTACCCAACTTCGGATTTGGAATGAGGAAATTTGCTTATTATAGAGAAGAAAATGAGAGCACCTTAAACATCATAGGCAAATCGAATCCTCTTGTCTATTATTGATGGCATTGAATGTTTTCCCATTAAATGTTTTCCCATGGGTTCAGTACTCCCAGCGGCCAGCTGCACTACTTCAGCAAAGAACGCGACGTTTCAAGGAGTTTCTGATAGAAGAGAATGCGGCTGCGCATCGCCAGAGGGACGCTTTCGTAATGTCTCATATTGGTCTTTAAATTTGACTTGTGAGGGCCTTGAAAACTCAAGCCGCGACGAGCTTTCCCTTAGTGCTTGAAACTCTGAGAGTTCTTGCCAAGAACATATCGAGCTATGCCCATGGAGCCGGTGCCCACAAAAACCGAAACGATAGCGAATATCTGCAGGCCCCTAAATCCACTCTTTGTTTCCAATATGGCGCCCATAATCGGGAGACCCGTGAGGGCACTATGTCGAGGATTTAGCTGGGAGTTATTCCACCAACAAAAGCGAAGGGAAAAAGAAAAGAGCGGTGAATAATGAATAACTTACGCAATTCCAACCACACTCTGGAATGTGCCAAAACGCTGACCTAGAGTCTCCAAACCGCCAGACTTAGCTGCACATGGCATCAGTAGACTGACATAAGCCCCACTGACAAATCCATAGACAACTCCGAAAACTATGAGGCCGGCGTGAGAAGGGTGGGTATCAAACGGGAGCCATAGGCAAAGGGTCGAAACTCCGGTGAGAAATGAGACGAAGACCATCATGTTGAAATACCCAATTTTGTCGGCGAAATGACCTGGAATGATACGTCCCGGAAGTGAACCGGCACTGCGTAGTATTGTCAGCAAACCCGAATCTGAAAAGGAGAAGGAAGAGGAAAGAACAAACTTGATGATGGAGATCAAATACAGAGACAACGTGGCAGACATCTGCGATAGCACGAAGTCAGTATTGGTTATGTTGAAAGATCATGAGACGTGCTTACTCCCTGACTCTCGGCCATGGTTGGCAGGAAATCGAAGGGAGCCCACAGTCCCCACCTAAAGCAAAGTTAGTCTCTATTGCCGCCGGAAGTCAAACACGGCAACAAACATAACGAGGTAAGCGCCGACTGTGTAGCTAGCAAAAGCCGGGTCTTTGAATAAGGTGAAGTCAAACCAATTCAACTTTGGGTTCCACTTCTTCCTTGGAAGGCGAGCAGTGATGAGCAAACACGACGAAAAGAGGAGGAATCCAACAAATAGAGCGGCGTATCGAGCCATGCCGGCAAATCCCACCTCGTCCAGGACTTTGTCCAGGAAGATCGGGAAGATGACGCCGCCTAATGCAATCATCAGTTTTTTCCACGTTGCAAAAAGTATAACCATCCAGTCTTACCTAAACTACTGCCCGCAGCAGCCGTTCCAATAGCGAGGCCGCGGCGGCGTACAAACCACTGGCCTGAGCATACAAAGCTCTGTCAAATTCCCAAATCAGTATTGCCTATTGAGGAGTGTTTCCAGAGTTCGCAGTACCGTCGTGAAGACACCACCAGCTCCAAGACCATATAATAGTCCCTGAGCTAGGATGAACTGGTAATATTTTGTGCTGAGACTGGTCATGCACAAGGCGAAGACGCAGGCAATGCTCGACGGGATCAAAACGAATCGCGGTCCGTACGAATCAACCAGTCGCCCAAAAAAGGGTCCTGGGAGCCACATCAAGCTCAACTGAAGGGCGAAGATCCATGAAATATCTGAAGGCGTGTAGTCCTTCAGAACTGTCTGTTCGTAGTAAGTTTGGAAAACACCAACTCTGCCGTATTTCGAGGGTTAGATTGTTATCTTCATGTTTAATTTGGAGACACGCACGCGTTGAGAAAGCCAAAGCTGGCCATCATCGAAAAAAAGGAACCAAAAATACACATCCAGCCAGCGACTCCTTCCTCAGGAGGGATCTCTTTCTTGGGCGGTGAGTTTTCAGCTTCAGCCTTTTCTTCGTCGACTCCATTGCCATTCGGATTCGTTGAGTCATGGAGTTCCGGATCTTTGAGAGGCACGTCGTCGGCCACTTTGTCGTCAGACATTTTGGTTCCAAATGAATGTAGGATGGATATATGTCTCGATAGGATGAATTGGACGTTGGGGGAGGCGATGATAGGAATATAGTGATTCCGTTATTCCAATAGAAGAGGATTAGATGGAAGGTTAATGAAGAATAGAGGTCTATCTGCACTCTTTAGATGCTGTATACCTAGGTAGAGACTAGACATAGTGCGCTAGGTGTTACGATCACGTGATATAATTTACTTGACCTGGAGTCCGACAGCGCGGCCGCCATCGGGTCCAGATTCGGATCGATCTGCGTCGTGCCTTCGGAAGTAATGGAAATGACGTAGTAGATGACATTGTTGGACGAATTATTACCTAGTCGCAGGGCATCTCGTTGAAGTCTTAAATTCGGCACAACGCAAACAGGGGTAGAAATACAGATCTAATTGGTTGGTATTGGTGATGTAGAATTTAGGATCTATCTAGAGCCAGCTCATCCTAGTATGTAATATTGCTGTTTCTTACCTTGGCCAATGGCCCCTTATCGTGGCGTCCCGCTGGCGGCCGCCGTCGGACGCTTTGGGAAAGATCCTCGACGACATTAAGGCATCGAATATGATAAGCGAGGGCCACGAGATGCGCTGCGCGGCCGCCAGCGGGACGGGATTGCTAAGCATTCGCGCTCGGCCAAATCGGGGACCGAAATGTCCGTACTTCAAGGTTGAAAGAAGATGACATGTAAGGTGTGCGAAAGAGTATTCCATGAACCGGATGTAACCCCGCGATAACCCCTTGGAGTCAGGTAAGGCTGAGGGACGTTCTCAGAGCGGCTTAGCGGCCATGAGTTCGCCAGACCTTGCACGTGAAAGCGGAAGCATGTGTACGTCACGAAGAGCCATAGCTCATAGCCATACCGCAACACGTGTAAGGCATTCATTATAACATCAAATAACGGCGGCCACTAGCAGGCTATAAAAGTTTTTTCATTTTTTTGAAGAATTAAAATATCGAAATGTGTTATATTCTTTAATATCTTCATCTACAAATACAAATAGGTTTCTCTTCCAAGGTGAATCTGGCTTCCTCTCTCCACATTCGAAACACCGTCCAGGTTCATCACAGTCGAATTGCTGCTTTCGACAAAGAATGTCGATTCACGTCATTATCATTGGTGCTGGCTTGGCTGGTCTCGCAGCCGCCATATCCACCAAGATTGCGAATCCAGAACATCAAGTGACAGTATTTGAGGCGGTCCAAAAATTAGACGAAATAGGGGTTTGTGATCATTCATTTCTTTCCCTTCATATTCTACGCTAATCTCGTTTCTTAGGCAGGACTACAACTAACGCCCAACGCCACCCGTCTATTCAAGCATTGGGGAATCTATGACAATCTCAGTGTGCAAGCAACATCTCATAAGTATTTGACGGTTCATCGATTCGACGGAACCAAAATTCTAGCCAATGAGCCTTACTTCCAGGACAAGATATTATCTCGCTATCAAGCTCCGTTCTGGGGTATGCACCGAGTCGACTTGCAGAGGACTCTAGTAGCACGTTGCCAAGGAATCGGTGTCCAGATCCATTACCATAGCCGTGTCGTCTTCGTTGATTTTGACAATGCAGAAGTTGAGATCGGGTCGACCGGTGGCAAGAAGGTCAAAGGAGATGTCGTGATTTGTGCTGATGGAATCTGGAGCGCAACACGGAGTCAATTCCTTGCAAATTCCGGTCTCGCAAAGCCCACAGGGGATCTGGCCTATCGAATCGTGATTGATGTCTCTGATCTCAGCGGACCCGATGCGCCTGAACTCAGAAAGTTCATTCAAGACAAAGGGACAAACTTCTGGGTCGGGCCAGGATCCCACGTTGTTGCATACTCTATGCGAGCGGCCACTGTGTATAACATAGTGCTTCTATGTCCTGACGATCTACCAGATGGCATCAATAAGATTGGTGTTAATCTACTCGAGATGAAGAAATTATTCGAGCAGTGGGATCCGCTGTTGCAGAAGTTCCTAAATCAGGTGAAAACCACGGCGAAATGGAGACTGACGTATTTGGATGCGAATGAGGTTCCAGAATGGGCCAATGCCAAGGGGACGTTCATCATGGCCGGGGATTCTTGTCATGCTATGCTGCCATACCTTGCTCAGGGCGCGAATACCTCATTGGAAGACGGCGCAGTTCTAGGTTATTTGTTGGGGAAGGTGAGTCAAGGATTGAAGAAAAGGCAACTGCCAAAAGTGGCGAAATCATATCAGGACTTGAGAAAAGGGAGGGTAGAGAAAATTCAAAGAGAAGCTTTTGGACAGAGGGACGATTTTCATCTAGAAGACGGACCAAAACAACAAGCCAGGGATGACTTAATGACTGAAATGCTTCATGGAGAAGTAAGAGCAAAATTCCCGAGTCGATGGACTTGCCCTAAAGTACAAAACTGGCTCTATGGCTATGATGCTTATCACTCGGTAGAACAAAGCTTTAAAACTAATCCATTCTGACTTAGCAAAAACATATTGATATAATGAATCCCTAGAAATTCAATGCAATGAATACTAGGATTTTATAATGACTTTTCGATAAGGCGTAGATGCTTTCTACAATTTCTTTTCTGCTCAAATACGATATGTTGCATGGACTTCAGCTTCTTGGAACCCAAGCTTTCCTAATACTGATGAGAAACAAATATCAAAGCACGCACCTGTCTCGCCACCATACCCTAAGTTCCCCGTTCTTACAACCTCTGGCATTCTCATCTCCGAGTGTCCGCTGTCTCCGCCATCACTCCACCCCTTGCAAGTCCCCGTCAACATCGCAACGCTGGAAACATTCGTCCACCGCCTCGTGGCCAACATCGCTGACTACTAATCCAACCTCACTGCCTCTGCCCGTGGCTACGGCGAAAGGCTCACCGGATCTGATCTTCCTAGACTCCACGTTCTGCTGAGCCGGCACAATTAGAGCACGGCATAGATTCCTCGTCCTACGGACTCGGGGAGAGCACGTTCGAATAACCTGCCATTTCCTCTGTAATTTTGTTAGGAAATCCTACCCATTTAACTAGCCCTTTGATATATAATTTTAGAAAGCGATTCAATTGATTGATTGATTAGTTATACGCCTATTCTAGCATCTTTCTATGCTAATGAGGGTGTTCATTTACGTTAAGGGTTTTATCCCGCCTAGGTTTTCTAATGGTAGCGAAGCTGCCAATTGATTTTTAGACAAAAACTCCCGCTTTTTTTTCGCATTTCTCATTTCTCAATTGCCAGGTTTCCTGACATGTCTACTCCACTAGGATTATTCGGTCACAGCATGCGGTCTGCAACTAGGTAGCAGCGTTTATTCTGCCCTTTTCTTTTTACGCTTTGGCTTCTTCTTTACAACTTTTGGCTGTTTGGGAAGCTCTGCAGGTAGTTTAGAATGCTTCAGCTGCTTCTGGGCGAGCCGAAATTGTTCAAAGCACCTGGTTCTGAGCACCCATCGTGCAGCTACTCGTATCCCTTTGGGCTCTATTAGTATTTTCTCATAGTCGTGGGTCCCCGTCTCCTTGATAAGCTCCGCTCGCTGTTCCTGATATTCCGGGCAGAAGAGGGGAATATAAGGACTCACCTATCAAATGGACACACCTATCAAGTGGACAGCCCTATAGGGCTGTACATAAAGCTACTGAAACGGGCCGTTAAAGGACCCCCGAAGATCCCGTTGGAATAGCCGCTGAGCGTGTTGGCTTTAGGGTAACTTCGGGGGTAAATTCGCCAGCTTTAGGTCCAGCCCTATAGGGCTGTACACTTGATAGGTGTGTACGCTTGATAGGTGATCTCTTCTAGCGAAAATTTTGCAACTGCGAAATCACCACGGAACTCTCTTAAGCTCGCCCCCATCCCACTCCAAAAAGCTTCCCCCCTCAAAACCCACCTCCTCTAATACCAACCTCACAATCGCCTCCGCTCCCTCCTCCGGATCCCTACCTTTCTCAGAGAAACCCGTAAAAGAGGTCCGCAACAGTCCCGGGGCCACAATAAACGTCTTGATCTTCGGCTCCTCCACGCGGATGCCTGCCTCTACGCGGTCATTCTCCTCGACTTGCAGGTGCACACTCAGCCCGTTCATGCCGACCTTGCTGGCGCCGTAGGCGGGGACGCGGCCCATCTTGCGCGTCAGCGCATTGCTCATGCTGCCGAGGCCGGAGGAGACGTTAATGATTCTCGGGGCCAGGGCTGCGTGCAGTAAGGGCATGAAGGCGTGGGTAAGGATGGCGACGGAGGTTAGATTCGTGTTGAGGATGGTGTTGTAGCGCGCGCGCATCTCGGACAGGGACTCTGAGGGCGGGGGACGCATAGGGCCGCTGATTCCGGCGTTGTTGATAAGAACTGTATGAGTCTCAAAGTCAGGAACCCAGCTGAGCGTAGGCTGGGTTCGAGAGAAAGCACTCACCATCTAGCTTTCCGAATCGGGTCTTGATGAAGTCGACAGCGGCTGCGATCTGCTCATCGTTGGTAACGTCCAGTTCGACGACTTCGATCTTGGCCGTGACACCTAGCTCACGTAGTTTCTTTGCGGCTTCTTCGCCAGCCAGGCGTTTTCGAGAGGCTAGGACATAGGTCGGTTCTGGGTCGCGCAGAGCAGCAACTTGGATGATTGCAAATCCGAGCCCCTGATTGGCACCTGTAATGAAGATGATTTTAGATGAAGCAGAATTCATGTCTGTCCGAAGGTGCTGAAGAGAGGGCGTGGAAGTGGTGAAGGCACAAGGCTGACGATAAGCATGCGGAAGGTGAAACGGAGATATGTAAGCCGTGAGATGAGTGAATCAGTATAACTTGGAACAGGTGGAAAAGGCAGCTCGTAAGGTATCTGGGTATGTGTAGGGTATGACGGGCTGTACTGACGTGATGCGCTTACCAATATGTCCCGATATGTCTCATTCCGTGTCATCTTGAGTCTGGTCCGAGTCTGGTCCCGCGACCGGGATAGCATGGCGTTGCATGACTTCCAGGTTCGTGCAAAAGCTCATTCAGCTCCGTTAACTGAAAGCCGGTCGCTGACATTTACTTTCTTCGACTCCAAATCTTCAGAGTCTAGAAGTTTTTCACAATGCGGACCGTGTTAGACATCATCTTTGGGAACTATCTCCTAGCAGTGCTCGTGGTGGGGCTTAGAGTAGTACCCCTGCTCATTGCCCTACAGCTCTTTCGAACGTATTGGCGCCTGAGACACATTCCTGGTCCGTTCTGGGCCACCTTCACCAACCTTCAACGGGTACTATGGGTCAAGACCAAGCAGGCGCATTTATTTCACCAGCACGTACATGAGCAATATGGTCCAGTTGTCAGAATCGGTCCCAATATGGTGATGTTTGATGACCCGGATGCGATTCCGATTGTTCATACCATGAGACGGGGCTTTCCAAAAGTATCTTGTCTTCTATTGGGTTCCTTCCTTGCGTTGAAAACGCTGAGTATCTACAACAGGCCCCATTTTATGATATTTTCAAGTCCTACACGCCAGACGGCGGCCGCGTCACAGTCTTCAACGCAACAGACGAAGACGCTCTCAAGAAGATCAAGAGCCCCGTGGCGCCCCTCTTCTCGGCGACAAACGCGATGACTTTTGAGCCTGTTGTAGATGAAGTTCTCGCATGCTTTGCGAAGAACGTTAATAAGAGGTATCTGCAACATGGCACTATCTTCGACCTCGCCAAATGGCTCCAGTACTATGCTTTCGACGTGATGGGAACGCTAACCTTTTCGAAGCGGTATTCGTTTCTCGACGAGGGAGAGGATGTTGGAGGCATGCTGGGTGCTATCTACACCTACATGGAGAACGCGGCACCGGTAAGTTGTCCGGGTAAGAGCCAGTACCCTACTATGAGGTGCTGATAGATTTCCAGTTGACTCAGATTCCATGGGCCGACAAACTCCTCTTCAAGAACTGGCTTGCTCACGCAATAAGACGCGTGCCTTCCCTCCCAATACTCCAATTTGTAGCAAGCGCCATCCAAAAACGGCAAGAACAGATGGAGAAAGGCGATCGTTTCAACGAGCGGCCGGATTTCCTAGCAAAATTCATGGAGATTGCAGCCAAGCACCCCGAGCTGCCTCCTGGGTAAGAGTGCATCAAGCCAGACGATACTTGGGTGAGCATTACGCATCTGACACAGCGCACAGAATCGTATCCAATTGGACCTTCACCAACATCATCGCGGGCTCCGATTCCGTTGGCGCCGTCATGACAACCATGATGTTTCACCTGCTGCAAAACTCGAACAGCATGCGAAAACTCCATAACGAGCTGCGATCCGCCAATTTGACCCGCCCGTATGCCACACTGAGTGAGATACAGAGCCTGCCGTATCTCGATGCCTGCATGTGGGAGGCTATCAGATTGCACCCGGCCTTCGCATTGCCCTTTGAGCGCGTGGTGCCTGAAGGGGGAATTACCGTTGGGGATTATTATCTCCCTGCGAGCACGTGGGTTGGGGGTAGTCCGTATGTGGTTAATCGACACAAGAAAACCTTCGGCGCGGACGCCGAGTTCTGGAGACCGGAGAGGTGGTTGGAGGGTGATGAGAAGTACAAGAACAGATTGCAACAAAGCACTTTGACTGTCGGTAACCTGCTTCTTTGTGTCTGCCTCCTGGCATCGTCTGTTCCGTTCCATACGCACCCTCGCATCGAGCTGACGTTCGGGATTTTACATTTAGTTTGGTGCCGGCTTTCGGATCTGTATCGGACGGCACATCGGAATTGTAGAAATCAAAAAATTGATTTCTCTACTCGTTCTAAACTACGATGTAAGTTGTGAGACTCAGGCCCGGAGTAAGAGCATAGATATTCCCTTCGGGTATGCCTAACCATCTTAAAAAACAGATACAGATAATCGACCCGAAACTTCTTCAAGTCAAAAATTGGTGGTTGTTCATACAGGAAGGGTTGTATGTTCGAATGGAGAAACGCGTCGAGTCCATTCTCTCTTGACAGGTAGTATGATAATAGAGGCAAGATTCTTTGTTATCTCAAGCTAGTAGCTCTGAAGATTTGAAATTTCGATTTCTTGCTTGGACAAATAGCGCCAGGCCCGGTATTACGGATGGTAGCCGTATCTCAATCAGAAAATCTTACGTAGAACACTCCAGGGCTCAGTGGCAATTTCTTACGCTTTTCTTCATGTGGTTTTGTCCTTGCTGAATACGCAGCCCTAGTGGTCAACCCCTTTTCTGCCTAAATTCGGAAACTTGTGGAGACTGAAGCTACCTAGAATAGCAGGCACCCACTCAGCATCTGTTCTAATGAGCACTCATGTCTTACACCTCACGCCTCACGCCTCATGCGTCATGTCTTACACATCACGCCTCATGTCTCTCCATACATGCCTCTCAACATACGCCTCTTCATACCATCACTTTCCCACTGAGCTTACCCGGTGTGTTACATTGACCCCTTTTCCGCCTAGATTTTGCCTGAAAGTACCTAAAATAATCCAGCCACACACTCAGCTTATCTTCTTATGAGCACTCACGTCTCATGCCTTACGCCTCACAAGTCACACTCCTCCATACACACCTCTCCATACCATGACTTTCCCACCAAGCTTACCTAGTGTGTCACACATTTCCCGTGCCAGGCACCAGCTAGCTTGCACACGTACTCTGTCTGCCGCGTGAGTTCCCAGATGGTACCTGCCTTGCCGTGTGTGTAGGATCTTTCTGATGTGAGACGGCTGAGATATTCGTAAAGGATTCTTCTCGCTGACGTGCCAAGTTTAGCAATCAGCACGCTCTTCCCGGTGCAAATACCGCAGGTTGTTTAACTCCGCCAGCTTAAGCTTGTAGGGCTGGATGTGAAGGTTATAAAAGTCCAGTCCTTCAACCACGCTCTCATTTCCGGACCACCCTTCCTCCTCTCTTCTTTCCCGGCCATCAAGCCCAGATCCTCCCTCAGACCGCTACAATGATCACCTCTAACTTCCTAGCGCTCGTACTTGCAGCCTGTCTCCCGCTCTCCAAAGCCTTCTCCATCCAAGAGAGAACGAACATCACCCAGACCTTCCAAAGCAGCCTCTCAGAAAAGGCCAAGATCGTCCTTGCCTCCGACCCCGAATACGCCAACGAGACGACCCAACGTTGGACCGTATACGAAGAGCCTACCTACGTCGCTGCCATCGTCCCCGCTACCGCTTCGGACGTCCAAAACATCGTACGACCAGTCCTCCCCTTCCAACACCCCCCTCGCCCCAAAAACTGCAACAGACGTAGCTGACTGACCTTGCCAGGTAAAAACCGCCGTACGCTGGGGCATCCCGTTCCTGGCTACCGGAGGCGGCCATGGGCTTTCGATAACGCTGAGCAAGCTGAAGAACGGGATTAGTATTGATCTGAGCAGCTTCAAGAATGTCACCATCGACCACGCTGCGAGTACCGTCACCCTTGGCGGAGCTAACGTCTACGCGGATGTTTTTGAGACGGTGTGGAATGCTGGGAAAGAGATGGGTATGCATTCCTTCCCTATGTCTTTTCGAGCAAGCAGTTCTGGGTGTGCTAAAATGAGACATAGCAACCGGCTCCTGCGCCTGTCCTGGCATCGTGGGCGCCACCGTTGGCGGCGGCGTCGGGCGGCTGCAAGGCATCCACGGGCTCACACTCGACACGCTCGTCTCGGTCGTGGTCGTCACCGCCGACGGCTCATTGGTGACAGCGTCCGAAACCGAGAATGCAGACCTCTTCTGGGGCATCCGCGGTAGCGGCGCCAACTTCGGGATCATTCTGTGGGCTACGTATAACATCTTTGATCAGACGAATGGCGGGTATGCGTTTAATGCGGATTTTATCTTTCCGGCGAATGAGAGCCATAGTCATTGGGAGGCGTTGAAGGAGGTGTCGAAGAATCAGCCGGTGGAGTTGGCGCTCATCTCGGGGATTAATTATAATGATGCCTATGGAGGGGTATGTATTCCTTATACTACTTTTCCCCCGTTAGTCAGAGATGGAGGATTGACAACCCACACCCAGCTCAACATCCTCGTCAACGCCGTCTACTTCGGTCCCGAAGCTGAAGGCCGCGCGCTCATCGCGCCCTTCATGCGCAACCACCCGCTCATCAGCAACATCTCCTACGTGCATGCCTCGCAACTCGTCTCCGTAGCCGCCTTCGGGCTCTTCGCCGACAAGCAGTGTGACAAGGGGAAACACATTAATTCGTACACGGTTGGCACGACTGGGGTGGATGTGCCGACGTGGGATGCGCATGTGAAGAATTTCACGAGGCTGTATGAGGAGTATCCGCAAACGCGGCTGAGTACGGCATTTGTGGAGACATTTCCGATTCAGGCGGTGCTGCAGGCAGATGGGGGGAAGACGGCGGTGCCGCAGAAACATCGCGAGATCACAAATCATGTGTTTGTGCCCCCCCCCTCCTTTCCTGATCCCATCTCTCTTCTCCTTCCCCCCATCTTGATATATACCCAGTCAACAGAATTTCAGCTGATCATGAGAGAATGCAAAGGCTCTGGGGCTATAACTACGCAGACCCCAGCATCGACACCCAGGTAAACCAATTCGCGTCCTCAGCGCGCACAGCCTTCACAGCCACAAGCGGTTTCGACGATCTGGAGCTGTACATGACGTATGCGCATGGCGACGAGGGCCCGCAGGTGTGGTATCGCGAGAAGTTGGACCAATTGGTGCAGTTGAAGAGAAGGTGGGATCCGAAAGGGTTGTTTGGGTTTATGAATCCTGTGCCAGTTGGGTCGTAGGTGCTTGTTGTTAACTGGATTCTGTTGCAACATATGTGATATCCAGATCGTCAGTTGTGTCTGTGCCCAGGACACTCGCTGCTTATATGGAGAAAGCACACATCCACTCATTTGATGGTTCCTTGGGAACCAAGGCAGATTACTTCGATACACCCATGTGCTCTCATACACTGTTGCGATAAATTCTTATCTTCTTCTCTTTCTAGATTATCATTTTAGATAGATCCTTGTTCACTCAATAGATTTATATAGAATTATATACATCAATTCGCATTAAGGAATAGTTGTAAGCGCTCTTAACTAAGAGTTAATATAATCTAGTATTATTATAATTCTAGCGCTAATTCTATCAAGTCTACTTTATAAATAAAAGTAGAATTTAGAAAATAATATCTATATAGTATATATATACTTTTTAATAATAAGATAGTAATATTCTAAGTTTTATTCCTACTTAATTATAAATTTAATATATTTTTTATTTAATATAGTTTTAAACTTCTTAAATAATTAATAATTTTTTTAAATAAGATATAGAATTATATATACTTAAATTTCTAGTATAATTTAAAAATATTTAAAATTCTTTTAAGATTTACTATTTTTATTAATAATAATATTCTTAATATTTAAATAAATTTCTTATTTAATTAAGATGTAGAAGTAAAAAACTTTAAGATATAATTAAATATAATTAAATTAAAGAAAATTATAATAATTAAAAAATATTAATTAAAGAAGATTATTAAATATAAATTTTTTTTTTTATAATATTTCTCTTTTTATATATTTAATTTATATAATAAAAAGAATTAATAATTAATAATTATTATTATAGTATATAGAATTATATAAATAAATAATAATTAATTCTCTAAGTTCTATATATAAGATTATATATATATTTTAGTATTAAGTTATATATAAGTAAAAGATATTTCTACTATACTTTATCTATATTAATATTTTATAATAATATTATTAAAAGAGAAAAAAGATTATATTCTTATAACTATATTACTATATATAAATACTATAATATAGATATTAGCTAGTATATTAATTAGTATACTTTTTAGAATATTTATATTAATATAATAATAATATTATAAAAGTTATAACTTTACTAGCTATAATAAGATTTATAAATAAAGTAGTTAGTAAAACTATAAAAGTAATAGAATTTATTATAGAAGTTATAGTAAATATTATTATAAGAGTTATTAAAGTAATAAATAGTACTATATTTAACTATTTATTATAGTAGAGAGTATAGTAAAATTTAAAGTTAAAGATATATAGTATACTAGAGTTATTATCTACTAGTAAATAGAATAATAATTTTTAAACTTCTTTATAAATTTCTTTATATTACTAAGAGTATAGAGTAAATACTAAGTATTATACTTATTACTATAATCTTTTTATTTTATTAGATATTTATTCTTTCTAGATTTCTTATCTAAAAATTACTTAATTTTATATAAAAAATTAATAAATTTTTAATCTTTCTTCTTTATTAAATTAAATAGTAGTAAAAGATAATAATAAAAATTCTTAGTAAAATTTAAGACTAGTTTTATCTAAGCTATAAATATAATAAGATATATATATATATTTAATAAAAGTTTAAGATAATAAGCTAGCTTATCTATTTTCTTAAAAACTTTAAAAGGACTAATATATTAATTTAAATATTTATAGTATATATTAGGAATTTTATAGTTATAGTAAAGATATAAAAAGACTAAAATATCTATATATAGATAAAGAAATTTATATAATTTATTATAGTACTAGTTCTATACTAGTTAGATTAGGCCTAGTAGCTACTACTACGTAGTTATATATATATAACTTTATATACTCTATAGAACTTAGTATAGTTAGATTTTATTTATATTAAATAGATTATTTATTAAGCTTTATTATTTAATTCTTAATATAATTTAACTATCCTTCTTATTACCTAAATTTTTTTTTAAAGGAATAAGTTAAAGATTCTAGAAAGAAATAACTATAGATAATAACTACTTTATTTAATACTAAAATCTTTAGAAAGTATTTAGTATTAAATCCTATTAACTATAATTTAAAGAAAGGATAGATTAAAACTAGCTTAACTTAATAATAATATATCTTTATAAACTAGACTATTCTATAGATTAGGAGTAGAACTAGAAGTTAAACTAAGATCCTTACTAAATAATAAATATTTAATAAACTAAGTATAGGAAGAAATCTAGATATAGATAATTTATAGAAATAATATTATAAATTTAGATAATAAAGCTATAATAACTTTATATAATAAGACTAATATATTTTAGAGAGAGAATATAAAAAATATTAAGATTAAGAATAATAATAAGATACTAGCTAATAGATTAAGATTTACTATTAAGTTTAATAATAAGGAATATATAGTTCTATATTATTTAAGAGAAGCTAATAAAGATAATTATATAGTTAAAACTAAGGAGAGGAATTATTTATTAAGATAATTAGTAATAATATTAATATATAATTTAAAGGACTCTAGGATATAATTAGATATTTTTATATTAAAAAATATAATTTAGAAAGTTAGATAAAAATATTAATTAAAAAGAATTATAGAGTTAATTTAACCTATAATATATTAAAGGAGAAGTATATTTTATAAATAATTAGAGTTTAGGAAACTAAAGTAAATCTAGTTATTAGTAAATATAATATAGCTAGGCTATATTAGTTTAAAGATAAATATTATAAGAATATAAAAGTTTTAGAGAAGAAGAATAAGACTTTAATATTAGAATTAAAAAAAGTAATATATATATAGCGAGATAATCTATATAATTTTAATAATAATATAATAATATTAATATATATCTAAGATTTAGCATATACCCTATATACTATTATATAAGATATTATTATACTTAGATATAATAAGAATTACCTTAATATATCTATATTTAATAAGGATTAGGTTAAGTAGGAATAATAAAAACTTTATATTAAGTTTAAGTTTAGATAAAGTACTTATTAGTTTAAATTAAAATAATCTAAAATAGATTATATTTATAATAAATATATAATATAAGTATTTATAATTATTTAATTATATATTTTATCTAAAGCTAAATATCTTTATAAGAATTATAAGTAAGTACTAGCTAACTTAAAGAAGAATTTTAATACTTATAATAAGCTAATTTAAGTAAAAGTAGATATATAATTACCTATATTCTCTATAAAATTTAAGGATAAGAATAAGTCCTTTAATACTTTTTACTTATAGTTTATTACTACTATTATACCCCTTAGGTATTTAGATAATTATAAGATAAAAAACTTAAAGAAATATATTATATTAAAGCTTAAAGATAAAATAACTTTAAAAATAAAATTATATAAGAAGTATATTACTTAGCTCTATATTTATAATTTAGAAATAAAATAGAACTTTATACTTAATATATAGACTAAAGTAGTATAGTTAATCTATAGGAATAGAGATAGAAGTAGTTAAATTAATAACTCTTATAAAAGAGGTAGAGGTAGGGGTAGAAAAAACTCTAATAATATACTAAGATTAAATTAATAAATATAGCTACTATATATACTAGTATAAATATAAAAGAAGAAACTTTATATTAAATATTTAAAGCTAAATTATTTTACTAAAGATAGTAACATACTATATAAGGATAATAAATAGCTTATAAATAAAGAGATAAAAATAAGATTAGTATTTATTAATATAAATTATAAGATTAAAGATAAGAGTAATAGCTATATAGTAGATATTAATTTAGAAAACTAGTAGTTTTTAATAAAATTACCGCTAGGGATACTATAAATAGATTATATAATAAAATAACTAAATTAGAAGATAATTTAAATTAATCTCTTATTATAATTATAATATTCTTATATTAGAAAGGGTTAAAATAAAGTAGATAATTTAACTTTATAAATTATACTTATATTAATAAGGGATAAGTAAAGACTATATATCTTATAGATATAAAAATATTAGCTTTAAGATTTATTAAAAGATATAAGATATTTATAATTAAGCTATTAAAACCTATAATATTAAAGCTTATAAATTATAAATATATTCTAAATATTATTTATAAAATATAGGTTAGATTTAAGCTAGAAGGCTATATTAATAAAATCTAATACTTAATAATATTTTTAGGAAAATTTAATATAACTCTTAAAATATCTTGACGTAAATAGTATAATCTAGATATTTTACTAGAATCTAGGAAGATAATATTTAATTCTAACTACTATATATTAAACTATTTAAAAGGTAATAGGCTAGTTATAGTATATAATTATAATAATAAGAAATATAAATAGTTAATATCTAAGCTATTTAATAATATAGTAGAGATCTTAGTATATATATTTACTAAAATAGCTAAGTAAGTAGATAATAAGATAATAATAATATAGCTAAAAGATTTTAAATAGTTATTAGGCGAAGATAAAGGAAAGATATATAAATTTATATTAAATGTTATAGCTATTAGTCTAAAAGATTATAAAAAGTTCTTTATAAAGATAAAGAAGAAGTTAATTATTAATAAATAATTAAAATAGAGGGTTTTTAAGTATTATTATAAGTAGCTTAAAAGTTAGAATCCTATAAAGGTAAATAAATTACTACTTAAATATATTATTAATTATACTATTAACTTAGTACTAGGGAGTATACTACTAGTAAAGAGAATATATAGAATATTATATTAATAAATATTAGTAGTAAAGGAGTATATTAATAAAATATTAGGAAAAAGCTATATTAAGCTAAGTATATTATTATATATAGTATTAATACTAATAGTTAAGAAGCTAAATAGAGGAATATATATTTATATTAATTATTAAGTATTAAATATCCTTACTATAAAGAATAAGAATATATTTTTATTTATTAAAAATATGCTTATAAAGCTATATATAACTAAGGTATATAATAAATTTAATATAATAATAGCTTTTAATAAGATTTAAGTAAAGGAGGATTATTAGATAAAGATAATCTTTCTTACTTAATATAAATTATTTAAATATATTATTATGCCTTTTAGTCTTTATAATACTCTAATAATATTTTAAGTATTTATAAATAATATTTTCTAAGAGTATTTAAATATGTTTTATATAGTATATCTAGATAATATTCTAGTCTATAGTAATTCTATAGTAGAGTATATTAACTATATATAAAAAGTCTTAGATAAGTTATTAGAAATAAGCCTATTTTTAGATATTAATAAATATAATTTTTATATAAAGGAAGTAAAGTATTTTAGTTTAATTATAATTATAAATAGTTTAAAGATAGAGCTAAAGAAAATTAGAACTATTAAGAAATAAAATATACTATATTATATAAAAGATATCTAGTTATTTTTAGGATTTATAAATTTTTATAAAAGATTTATTAAGAGCTATTTAAAGATTATAGCTTTATTAATAAATTTAACTAAGATTAGTAATTTAAAGTTTATAAAAATAAAGCTAGTAGTATTATTTCTACTAGTATTAAATAGACCTAAGATAAAAATATTTAAGATACTTAAGGAGGTATTTATTATAGTACTAATACTAGCTTATTTTAATCTTAATTAAGAGATATAGATAGAAATAGATATATTAGATTTTATTATAATAGATATACTATTATAAAAGGATAGAAATAATATATTAAGACTAGTTATTTTTATATTCTATAAGATAATATTATAAGAGTATAACTATAAGATATATAATAAGGAGTTAGTAGTAATAATCTAGATATTTAAGAAATAGTATTTAGAGTTAATAAGGACCTTTATAAGTAATTTAATAAAGATATTAATTAACTATAAGAACTTAAAATACTTTATAATTATTAAATAGTTTAATTAATACTAAGTTAGATAGACGAAGTTCTTATTAGAATTTAATTTTAAGATTAAATATAAATTAGGGAAATAAGGGATAAAGCTAAATAGTTTTATAAAATACTTAGGAGATCTATTAAAGAGAGATTATAATTTTAGATATAAGTTTTAGAATTAGATAATTTTAAAGAAGAGATATTTAGTTAAGGGTGTAAGGAAAGCTATAGATCTTATTATTATATTATCAAATAAGTTTAAACTAGAGATATAAGTAATATATATAATAACTTATAACTTAAGTAAATAAGGGCTATTAGATAATAAGGAGTTAATAGAGGAATTATTATCTAACCTCTTAGAAAAGCTATTAGTTAAGGAGTTAATAAAGGAATTAGTTAATAGTAAACTTACTTAAGATTTAGCTATAGATAAATCTATTAAGAAGTTAATAAAGGATTTAGTAGGCTTACTATTTATAAAAGAGATTATAGAGTATATAAAGTAAGTATACCCTAAGGATAAAATTATTTAAAGAATTATAATATATAAGAGAGCTAGTAATAAGAAGCTGCTAGTAGATATAGTAAAGTAAGAAATAAAGATTAAAATAAAGAATTATAAAATCTATAAAGATATACTATTTATTAATAGGAAACTATATATACTTAATATTAATAATACTAGAGTAAAAGTTCTTTATATAATATATAATACACTCTTAATAAGGTATATAGGATATATAAGTATTTATATAAGAATAAGTTCTTATTATTTTTAGTTAAAGATAGTAGATTTAGTTTCTAGATATATTAAGAGCTATTATATATATAAGTAATTAAAGAATTATAGAATAGATAAGCATAGCCTATTAAAGTTTTTATAGATTTTAGATAAGTACTAGATAAATATTTTAATAGATTTTATTACTTTATTATTAATTTATAAGTAATTTAGCAGAAGCTTTTAATATATTATAATTATTATTAATAGGTTATTAAAGAAGAGATAATTTATTATATTAGATTTATTAGAAGTAGAGATAGTTATATAGATATTTATTAAATAGATTTAGAGAAAAAAGGGATATCTAAAGATAATAGTATTAGATAAAGGTACCTAATTTATTACTTACTTCTAATTTTATCTATATAAATAACTAGGGATTAAGTTAAAGCTATTAATAATATTTTATCTAGAAATAAATAGTTAGACTAAAAATATTAATATAGTCCTAAAATAGTATCTATATATATATATTAATTATAATTAGACTAACTAGGTTAGCCTTTTACTAATTATAAAATTTAAAGTAAATATAAATTAAAATATAACTAACTTATTATTATTTCTAATAATAAAGGATTATATTTTTAGATCTAGAGTTAAGCTACTAATATTATAAAATAATATAATAATTTAAAGAGTAAAGACTAAGTTTAAAACTATAGATAGCTTTATTATAAAGATTAAAGAATTAAGAAGATTTCTAAGAGAATAACTAATATAGATATAGATACTCTAGATAAAATAAGTTAATAGAAAAAAATATTCTATATTAAAGTTTAGAGTAGGCGATATAATTATATTTAATATAAGAAATATAAAGATTACTTATTTTAATAAGTTATTAAACTATAAGAATCTTAGATTATTTAAGATAATAAGAGTTATTAATAATTTAATATATAAGCTAAAATTACCTCTAGCTATAGAGGATATATTTTTAGTATTTTATCTTTAGTTATTATACTTAGATAATAGCTTATTACTTTAAAAATAAAGAATTATATCTCTAACTCCTATAATAATTAATAAGAAAGGGGAGGAATATTAGAGTATATAAAAGATATTAGATTTAAAGATTAATAAGAGGATAACTAATTTATTAATAGGAAAGAAAGATTACCTATTATATAAGATTAAGTATATTAGATATAAGGAATTTAAAAATAATAGATTAATTTATAAAGCGAAGCTTTCCTTATATATATAACTTATTAAAAGTTTTATTTATAATTTATCTATTCTTTTAACTAAGAGAATATACTCTTAAAGCTTTTAATTATATTTTTACTTTAAATTTAATAAATATCTATTAAACTTTAAAGATATTAACTATTTTTTTAATATTAATAAAAATATCTTTAAAACTTATAATAAGAGTAATAAGAGTAGAAGTAGAATTATTATTATTATAAACTATAATATTATTTAATAACTAGTATTCTTTACTAAAGTTTATATATATAAATATTATTAAAATCTTTAAACTTATTAGAATTAAATTAAATTACTTAGAGTTATACTATTTATAAATAGTTAAAGTTTTTATTTCTAAGAAAACTATATAATAACTATATTTATTATATTTTATAATAATACTTAATTTAATATACTTTAAAAATTTTACTAAATAAAAAGTAGAATTTTTAACTTTAATAAATAATATCTCTAAATTAATAATATATATATAAACTTAATTTTTATATTCTAGCTTATAGTATAATTAAAGTTTAAAAAAAAATCTTAATTATTAAGAAGAGTATTATAATATATTATAAGAATATTTATAATTAAATTAAATACTATAATAATTATATAATATATTTTAATTATTTAATATAATTAGAAATATAGTTTAGCTATATAATATATTAGAATTTTAATATAATTATATTTAATAATAATTACTTTTTAAATATTTAAGTCTAGAAAAATACTATATATATTAAGTATATTAATATTTACTAAAATATTTATCTTTAAATAGTTAATAATATATATTTCTATTATAATTTTTATTATAGCTAGATCTAACTTATTAATACTATTTATAGAGATATTTAAGTTAATAAATTTTAAAGTTTTTAAGATCTTATTATTAAAGCTATAGATTAAGATATAAATTAATATTTATTTAACTTTAGATTAAAAATTTAGTATATATTATTAGAGAAATTTATAATCTTTAAAGGTAATTAAATAACTAGAATTAAAATAAATACTTAGTTTTAGTTTATTAATAGTTAGATTAATTTTAATAGTTATATATTTAAAGCTATAGAAAAAATACTTTATAATATAAGCTTAGAATAGTAATACTATAGATTTTATAATATAGAATATAATAAACTCTAATATAAATATAAGAGGAGTTTTTAATATAATAGATTTCAGTATTAAGACTATAATAGTTTTTAGTATAATTAACTTTATTATAAAAATAAAAGTAATATTTAATATAGAAGTAGAAGGTATTAAGATTAAAGTTATAAATTATATAATAATATTTAAAGTAGATTTTATATAAGTAGGAGTTATATTAATTTATACTTTTTAATATTTATCTTAGAGATAAGAGAATAGTATATTTTAGAATATAAAAGAGTTATTATAATATTTATATTTATAATAAATCTTAGAAAGAGTAGTAATAAAATAAATATTAATATTATTATAATCTACTTTATTAGTTTACTAGTTATTAGTATTAAAGTTCTTCTCTTTATAATAATAATTTTAATTATTTATTATCTAGTTATTTTTCTTATTCTCCTTTATTATTATAATATAGTAAGTTTTTTAAAGTAGTTTAATAAAGCTATTATAGTAAAGAGATAAGTTATTCTTATATTATCTTAAACTTAATTTATTTTATTAAAGAGTAGATCTTATATAATTTAGTATAATTAAAATAAAGTAAGAAGTTATATTTATTAAATATTTAAAAATAGAGTAAAAAATTATACTTATTAAAAGCTTTACTAGTTTTATTTTAAATATTACTAGTAATTTTAATAACTTAGATAATATTACTAATATTATTAAGAAGTATAAGTATAGTTTTATTAAAAAGTAGGCGTAAAAAGTTATTATCTTAAATAATTTTAATTTCTAGAATTTTAATATTTAGAGTTAAAAGATCTTAGCGCTCTTCTTAGATTAAAATATTAATTATAATTATTATTTTACTATACTTACAATATATCTTAAAAAGAATTTTAAGTAGTTATAATAATTAAACTAGTATTTAGATATATTCTTATAGCTTTTTATTATTATTAATATTTCTATTAGTTTATTATTATAAGAAATTAATTAAGTATAATAATAAGCTTAAGAGTATTAATATTTAATTAAAACTTAATATTTAAATTATTTTATATAATATTAAGCTAGTTATAGATAGTATTTAACTTAGTTATTTTAACTATATAAATAAAAGTTATTATATATTCTCTGAATTCTCTATATTAAATAGTATTATTAATTATATATTTTTTTTAATTAATTATACTATATCGATATTCTTTAAAAGATTAAAATACTTTATTAAAAAAGATATCTACTTATTTAAATCTTAGCTATAAATAAGTAGTTTTTTCTCTTTATTAATAAGTTATAATATATACTATTTAAGAGCTTTATTATAGAGATATAATTATAAGTTTTTATATATAAACTCTATCTCTCTTATATAGACTATTCTTAATTTTATTAATAAATATAATAATATCTTAAAAGAAAATTTTCTTTCTAGTATATTCTATTTCTTATCTTATATTTAAAGATTTATTATTATAGAATAGATTAAAAAAAGCTATATTTCTAGAATTAAATCTAAAGCTTTAAAGATTATTATTAGACTTTTTAAAAAGTTTAGATTATCTTAGAAATCTAAATAACTCTAAAGAGCCTTAGAGAAATAAATTCTCTTATATAAAGTAGGAGATAGTATTTATAATTATTTAATTAATATTAATATTACTTAGTATAAGTTATTTATTATTATTAATAGTACTAAATTCTACTATATTATAATATATATTTTTAATAGCTTAGAATACTATTTAAGTAGTAAAAGAGAATAAATTATTAGAAAATAGTTTATTACTTAATTACTAAGATAACTTACTAATTAATAATATAATTATAAAATACTAGATATAATATTTAAAGGCTTTAATATCTATTTATAGTAAAGACTTATTTATTATTTAATTTACTATCTAAGCTACTTATAAAGATATATTTTTATTTATAAAGGCTTTTTAGAAAGTTAATTTAAATTAAGTTATTTTAATAACTAGTTCTTATAAGCGTATATTTAAAAATAGAGAGTAAATTATTATAATATTCTTAATTATAAAGTAGGTATTCTTAGTAATTATATTATAATATATATAATTTATATTTAAGAAAGCTTAGAGTTAATAAACTTTAATAATAATATTTAAAAATAAATTTTATAATAGAGATAAAATTAAAGATACTAGCTTAAATATTATTTTAAGATTATAAAATTATTATAATAATAACTAGATATTAATTATTAAGTTACTATAGCTAAGCTAATAAATTATTAGAAGTTTAAATAAAATATAAGAAAAAAGTAATTTTAGTAAGATAAGAATTTTACTACTTAAAAATAGAAAATATCTTCTTAATTTAAAATAATTAAGATTATTTATTTATAAAGTTACTTTATTTCTACTATACTTATAGACTAAAATAAGATAAAAAATAAGATTTTTAAAAGAATTTTATTACTCTCTTCTTACCTAACTATTAACTTATAGATATAGTATTTTTACTATTTTTACTATTAAAACTAAGACTTAAGTCGCTAGATAGTAAGAAGTTAGAATAATTAATAAGATTATAATACTACTTATAATAAATTTAAAGTAATAGATAAATATATATAATAGTAGACTAAATTATAATATAGATTAGTATAAAAGTAGTAGATTAATAACTACTAGAGTTAATATTTAAGATAAAGATCTTTAAAATAAAGTAATAGTACTTTTAAATAAATCTAAGTATAGAGAATAACTAGATTAGTACTATAAAAATAATAGTTAATATAAATAAGCTATTAATAGTATTTAAATTACTTTAATTTAATTAATAAAATTATTACTATTATTATTATAATATATAAAATTATATAAATAAATAATAATTAATTCTCTAAGTTCTATATATAAGACTATATATATATTCTAGTATTAACTTATATATAAGTAGAAGATACTTTTATTATACTTTATCTATACTAATATTCTATAATAATTATTTAATTTATTTAATTTACTTATTAATTATACTTCTTAAAAAATTAAATATTTTATTATTATTAAAAAGATATAAAAAATTACTTTAAAAGATTTAAATTTTAAGAAATTATTTTATAACTTTTTTTAAAATTTTTTATAAAAAACTTTTTTTTACTTAATAATTATTATAATAAATTTATAAGTAAAGTAAATAATAATAAAAAATTTTAAATTTTATATATAATATTATATATATTTTCTAATTATTATAAATTAATATTATAGATATTTTAAAAATAAGTAATTAAGTTAAAGAATATAGAAGTAAGTAAGTTAAATATATTAATATTACTAACTATTTATATAAATAAGAAGTAAATCTTTTATATTATAATAGTTATTTAATTTACTAGTAAAGTTAAATATAAGAAGATTTATTTAAGATAAGTAAGAGTCTTAATTATATAAATAAAGAAAAGTTTACTAAGACTATTTAATTTAATAGAATTAATTTATAAACTATTTAAACTTCTTATAATTTAAATAAATTACTAAATAATTTATTTAAATTTTTTTAATTTAAATATTTTAATTACTAAACTATTTAAACTACTATATAACTTCTATTAAGTTTATTTTATAATATATAATTATTCTATATTTATTATATTACTTCTATTAAGTTATAATACTAATACTAAGTTATATATAAATTAAATATATTTTTATTATATTTTATTAATATTTAATATTTTATAATAATATTAATTTTTTAAATTTTAAGTTTTTTTTAAAATAAAAGTTTTTTAAATAAATTTCTTTATTTTTACTTCTTAGTTAATTAACTTACTTTTTTAAGTAAATTATATTTTAATAATTATAAGTTTAATTTTATAATAATAAATATAAAAATTATAATATTTATTAAAGACTAAGAATAATAAAAAGAAAAATAATTTTAATAAGTTTTAAGTATTTTAAAAGATATATAAAAGATACATAGTAGAATTTTATTCTTTTAGTATTTTAATTAATTAAAATAGTTAAAGGTTTCTATTACTATATATAAATTTTAGTATAGTATAAGAAGCCTAGTATGCTAAGTATTATTATTACTTTTATATATAGTAAGTCTTAGGCGCCCCACATATCCATCCTTAAGGTAAATATGAATTTCATAAGCACTAGGGTTACAGAGAAGCATGTTAGGAGAAGCGATGTTCATTGGTAAGACTAGCCAAAGGAACGAGGACTACCACAAGAAATCATCGCATAGGCAGCAGTCAAGTGGAGAAAATCAGAGTCGCCGGTTCGAACTTCTAGGGTACCCTCAGCCTTCTTCGTGGTCCCGAAGCGCCCAACACCTATTGACCTCACAGATGGTCATCAATTCCCAAGACCCGCATCTTCAGCAGATCCTCAGAGATGACGCGCTCGCGGTGTGTCTCGAGCTCTTCCATGTCCCACTGCGCGTTGATGAAGCGGCCGCTGAGGTACTTGGCGCGGGGGAGGGTGAGGTAGAGGGCTGTGGCGGCGGGGAGAGCAGCTGGATTGGGATCGGTTAGTTGGGTGTTCCTCTGTGCTGGTGCGAGTATGATGATGATGAGTGGGGCGGGGAGGGACTCACGGGTATCTTTGAAAGTCTTGCGAAGCCACTCGGGCGCAGCATCGGCGACTTTGGTGCCTGGAACACCGCCGGGATGGAGAGCGATCGCGACGACGCCTTGGGAAGCATAATCTGTTTTGTTGTTAGACGCCGCAAGGTGTGGGGACTCTGATCGCGGGGAGTAAAGTAAACCAAGGGGTAGTGAGATGGGATGTATACCTTTGTCAATGAACTCGGTGAGTCTGGAAGATAGGTGTATTAGTATACAAGTGTGGGCAGATGGGTCTTGAATGCTGACCTGTTGAGAGCTGATTTCGAAATCTGATACGCGCTCATCCCCGGAGCAGTAACGTAGGAGGAGCGCGAGGAGACGTTGAGAACGACACCGGGACCACCTTTAAGCAGTCTCAGGAACTCGCAAGTAACCATGTACGTGCCTCGGATGTTGATGTCCTATAAGATATTAACCTACTTGCAATTTGATTTCCAAAGTCAAAAATCGAGGGAACATCGTACAAAAGCCATCCACCATTTCTGAAAGTCGGTCGCCGCCAGTGGGCCGATGGTTCCCGTGGATCCAGCGTTATTGATGAGGATGTCGATTTTGCCGGCCTCTTGGAAGAGGTTCGCGACGGCTTTGGGCTCGGTGATGTCGGTTGGGACGCAGAGCACGTGACATTTGGGGGATTCTGCCTGGATGCTGACTTTGGACTCCTCGAGGGCCTTGGCATCTCTGCCGGCGAGGACGAGGGAAGTCGCTCCTGCACGGGCAAAGTGGATGGCGGTATGCTGAAACATGTCAGTCGTTCAGTCAGAGTCAAAGAAGATGTTGATGAGATGAGGCCATTCGGAAAGTGAATTCGTACTTCTCCAATGCCAGATCCAGCTCCCGTAACGAGAACGGCCTTTCCTACAGCTGCATCCTTGGTGCCAGCGATGGGAGAGATGAAGTCGTAGACATCATGTCTCGTTGGCTTGAGTGGTAGAGGCTCCATGATGTGGTATTGTATGCGATATTGTGGATGTGGGAGGTGATGGAGAGAGGAGTCGATTTGTTAGTTAACTGTAAACATCCACTTCTTTGAGGCTCCATCGGCCAAGCCTAAGCCGATCGCCGACAATTATGACCAAGCATTCCTTTCTGTGACCAAGCAATCCTTTCTGTGTGACATGCAGCCTGACTCGATGACGATGAGGCTTGTGGAACAAAGAACCTTGGAGCTCTTTCGGCGGGCTTTGTGGAGTTACGGGACCAGACTCTACCCAGACATGAGTGTGACATTCGGCTCAATATTATAGGTAAGCTCCTATGTAAACTCCAGCCGTAGACGCCTATGCATTACCCAGACTTGACCCAGACAATACAGGTAGGTATGTAGATGCAGTAATAGCACAACAACTTGAAAGGTTCCTCACCTTAGACGGTAATCACTACTCAACTCCAGCCGCATATGCAATCCCTTATGCAGAGCAAGCTCTAAACCCTCTGAGCGCCGGTGGACCTGTCTTGAAAAGCAAGTCCTAAGTCCTTAAAGGCAAATACTCGTGCCCTCCCGTGACAAGCAGCTTCTCTGTTGAGATGCTGATTCCAAGTGTGAGGATCATCGCGTTTGCTCTACTGTTGACTTCAGCTGCACGCGCAGTCCACCAGCGAGTTTTGCCCGTAAACTCCACCTCTGTATCCCGTTACGGCAAGATCGCTTTCCAAAGCAGCAGCAACGGCAGCGTCACACGGGCCACCTTCAACAACCCACCCATCAACCTCGTCGACGCATTCGTCGTATCCGACCTCTTCGACTTCCTGCACTCGCTGCAGCCCGCCCCCAATAAAACAACCCCCAAAGTCGTCGTCTTCGACAGCGCCAACCCCGACTGGTTCCTCGGCCACTACGACCTGCACAACATCGAGCTGCCCTTCACACCGACCAAATCCGCCATCTTCAGCCGGGTCATTGATTGTACGCGTTACATCCTGAACACCTCCAGCACCGCGTTCATCGCCGAGATCAACGGCCGCACGATTGGTCTCGGACAGGAACTCAGCATCCAGATGGATATGCGGTTTGCGGGCCCCCACGCGCTCGCAAGCTCGTTTGAAGACTCTATCGGCCTCACAGCCGCTGCGGGGGGTCAGCCTTTCTTAGGACCCGTGATCGGTAAGGCGCGCGCAATGGAGTACTTGCTGGGCGCGAAGGCCTTCAATGGCATTACCGGGGAGAAACTGGGCCTCTTCAATACCTATTACGACACGACGGAGCAGCTTCGAAGCGAAGTCTCCGCGCTTGCCGAACGGATTGCGCTCTTCCCGCAACACTCGATCAACGATACGAAAGTGACGCTGAGCCTGCTGAATCCGACGATTGCTTCGCTGGATGACCAGCTCAGTAGGTTCATTCCTCTGATGAACTTGCCGGAGGATCAGGCGACGATAGCCAAGTTCATTGAGGTGTCGGGGAATCAAACGGATGGTCTGTTTGAGCTTGATCTTCCTGAGTCGTCGGTCCAGGCTGTGAGGAATGGTGTTTACCTATGATTGGGATGGAATTATTAGGTAGGCCAAGGTAGATGTGAGGTGGAGTGTGGTCAAAAACATGTATCTACAATCATCAAGTCTGGCTTGAAGCCTTCTTTCGGATATATTCGCAGGTCACTAGCTTAGCTTAGTCATCTGTACTCTTCATAGAAAACAGCACTCGTCACCGTTCAAATTGATTGAAGACTTTGACCACCATACACATTGTGCCATCAACCCCAGATTAGCTACCTGGGTACGCACGCAACTCCCCTTCTCAACCCGCCCCCACAACCATGATGGCCACTGACCTGACTACCCCCAGCTAATCGATCGCACACGTACGTACGTACGTCCCCATAATGTTGTGTAACTGAATGCAGTCTGATCAGTGTAGGTCAGCAGTATAGGTAAAGTGCGTTCCTTGTCTGGTCCGCTCAAGCCCATGAATTAGGTGCACGAAGCTTACCAACCGATCGCGCTTTCCATTACAGCCCCGGCGTCCATCATGCATAAACAGCAGGTGCCAGTGAATGTGCTGGATTTAGCACGCTCTTTTCTCCGGCGGTCTGCACATGTTCTTTCTTTCCAAGAGAAAAAAAACACTCAATTTGAAATCCAAACGTTTCTCCAAGCCCGCACGTATTACTCTAAGCTTTCCGAATGGCTACGAAAACAATGGAAGTAGACCTGAGCTCGAAGTTCTATCCAGAACCATTTCCAGATGGCCTTCCCATCATCAACCTGGCAAGGATCAGCTTGGCCAAACTTCTCGATGGCGACCAGCAGGAGGCCGCCCTGCTCTTCGATGTCTGCAAAGACAAAGGGTTTTGCTACCTTGATCTTATGAGCCATGAGAAGGGCGTGAAGCTGGTCAAAGAGGCTGAGCAGGTGCATCAGGCGGCGAAAGAATTCTTTGGCGCCCCTGTGGACGAGAAGCGAAAGTTCAAAACCCGCCCTCCGGAGACGGGCCTCCTCGATACAGGGTGCGTACAGTCTTTGTATACGTGCTCGTCTACGTGTTTGCTTACAGGATTTTTATAGATACAGAGAGACGGGATGCGATGCGGAAGGAAACCCAAACAAGATGGAAATGGTTAACGTAAGAGCTGCTTCCTTCAATTCAATCGTGAAGATTAGGCTGACTCGGAGATATAAAGATTGCCCAATCCGGATTCTTCTCCGGCACAGAAGACTACGAACTTCCCCCCTTCCTCGCGCCCTATGAGACTCTCTTCCGCTCAATCCTGCGCGACGCAAACGTAATCCACAACGTGATCCTCTCCGTCCTCGAGAAGCAGCTCCAGATTCCTAGCGGCACTTTCACCTCCATCCACCAATTGACCCAAGACTCTGGAGATTTCGTCCGCGTTCTCAACTACCCCAGCCCTAAAGACGGAAAGCCGCTTGCGGAGCCCCCGACGCCCCCTCATCGCGATGCCGTTAGCGTTGCCCTACTGTTTACCTGGCAGGGCGGTCTACAGATCACTAATGCGCCTAATGAGTATAAGCGGCTGGACACGGAGCTTGATCCGGAGGAAAGCTGGTTCTACGTTCCTCCGCTTCCAGGCCATGTCATTATGAATTTGGGAGACGTGATGCACATCATGACCAACGGGCTGCTGAACTCGGGCAAGCACCGTGTGGTGACGCCGCCGGGTGTGCAGGGAAAGCACCAGAGACTCAGCGTGCTACTTGTGGCGCGGCCGTGGGCGGAGGCCAAGATGCGGACGGTGGACAGTCCGTTGGTGAGGCCGGGACAGTACCTCGATTTGGATCTCACGGCTAGGGAATGGGGTCGAGAGAAGGTTTTGAGGATCATAGGACTTGCTGATAAAGCGAAGTATGGCAAGAATTGAGATCTTTGGAGAGCGGAAAGTGCCGAGGTCCTGGTGTGTCCTGGTGTGTTGTGGTTATTGTAGAGATGTTGGCAGGGAACTTGTCTTTTGCTATTTTGAAGTCTTTTGAGTTAGTTGAACCACTTTCCCAAACGAAGCCCCACCAGCCACCCAGTTTTTGAATCAACGAGGGTCGTACAATACATCTCATGCAGACTGCATTTAAAACATTTTCTCCTCCCAATTGTGGCTTAATTGACTAGTCGGCCTTGCAAAACGCTTCAAATATTCATACAGCCTATCTCACTCCAACAAGCGTCATAGTCAGGTTCTCTAGTCCACGTCCTTTCCACTCCTGGCTAGACCCTTGAATTTAACATTCTCCTCTGCGTTGGTCTCGTCATCACGAGGATTTGAATCGAATCCTCACGCACAATGCCCTTCAAGCGAATTGACTGCTACTTCCATCAACACCGCAGCGCCTGCTTGCTGTACACGCTCGGCGAGTACCTAGTGGCCGTTTCAAACTGATCGTGTCTGCTCCGAGCCTGGGCTAGATATGGTCTTGTTCGCTCCCTTCCCCTCACATGCACTTCGGGGTCTGCGGTATGCGCGTACAGTCTGGTCCAGATGTGGTCCGCATCCGTGGAACAGGAGAGATATGCATGTGTCAGCGACAACAGCGAGTTATGCATCTGTCATATTGGTCCAGTGGCATCGTAGTACAGCGTGAAATCTCGTCACACAACGACATGCAGCTTTTGTTCGTCGCCTTTAGATGGTTCTGGGCCCCATCTCTGGAAAACGCCATCAACTTCTTCTGATTCCTTCAACATAGAGATCTCTAAACCACCTTCACTAACATAACATCCGAGACGAAGCATTTCACCATGGCAGAAGCGAACCTTTTGGCCCAAGCGGTGGAGCCCATAGCTATCATCGGCATGGGTAAGTATTTCCTGTCTCTGAGACGACTGTACCCCATCTGAGCCTCACTGACCACTTCACAGGCTGCCGCTGGCCCGGTGAGGCAGGGAGTCCGTCGGACGTGGACACACCAAGCGCTTTATGGGAGTATCTGCGTGCAAAGAAAAATTCATACAGCGATTTCCCTTCCGAACGCGTGAACCTGGAATCCTGGTATCACCCAGAGACGGGCCGGCCCGGATCCTTTTACACGCGCGGCGGCTGTTTCCTGAACGAAGACCCGCGCCAGTTCGATCCCACCTTCTTCGGCATCAACCCGCAAGAAGCAACGAGCCTGGACCCTGCGCAGCGCAAGCTTCTCGAGGTAGTCTTTGAAACACTAGAGTCAGCAGGCGCCCCGCTCGAGACGTTGTCCGGCTCGAAGACGGGCGTCTTCGTAGGCAACTTCAACTATGACCATCAGCTCATGCAGTACCGCGACACGGAGTATCCTGAGCCGTACGGCATCTCCGGCGGCGGCATCGCACTGCTGAGTAACCGTATCAACTATGTCTTCAATCTGCACGGCCCTAGTCTGACCCTCGACACCGCGTGCTCGAGCTCCATGTATGCGTTGCACCTGGCGTGTATGTCCATCCAGTCCGGCGAATGCACGGCCGCTATCGTTGGGGGCTCCAACCTCATCCTCACGCCTGAGTGCCAGGTCTTCTCGGCCTCCCTGGGAGCGGTCTCGAGAAGTTCTCGATGCCAGACCTTTGACGTCGCGGCGGATGGCTATGCCAGAGCTGATGGGATCGGTGCGCTGTACATCAAGCCGTTGAAGCAAGCTATTCTTGACAATGACCCGATACGAGCGATCATCAGAGGCACTGCCACCAATGCGTACGTATTTTTCGGTTTTCCTCTTTTGCCATCGAAATGTCTATTGATTTGATTTTATCAGGAACGGTCGCACGGGCGGCATCACACACCCGGATCCGGATGGGCAAGAAGGTGCCATTAGAAGAGCGTATGAGCGGGCGGGCAATCTCGATCCCAACGAAACGTTTTACTTCGAATGCCACGGCACGGGAACGCCAGTCGGCGATCCGCTTGAGGTTGAAGCGATCGGCAGGTTCTTCGCAAAGAAACGGCTGGCGGATCGTCCTTTGCATATTGGATCGGTAATGCTCCTTTTGTTGTTCAAACGTTTTCCCCACTGACGCTTAGGTAGATCAAGAGCAATATGGGGCATTGTGAACCAGGTGCGTTTTAGATTGCTGTCAGACTGATGGTTTCTCGGAGGGAGCTTCGACATACTGAAAAAACGATAGCGAGCGGTATTGCGGGAATCATGAAAACTGTTCTTGCCCTCGAACATGGCGTCGTCCCTCCCATCCTCGGACTCAAGAAACTCAATCCCAACAGTGAGCTTTCCGAGTCATTCTATTGTCCATATAGAGCCACTGACATGCGTTTCTAGTCAATCTCCAAGACGGGAAATTGAAAATTGTGCAAGAGATGACGGGTTGGCCGGTAGGAGAGTTGCGAAGAGCAAGCGTCAACTCTTTCGGATACGGGGGTGCTAATGCCCACACGATTCTCGAGTCCATCGAACACCTTGCACCCGGCCGCGGAGGTGTTGAAGCTAGAGTAGAAGGACATGAATCATCTGGTCTTGTGAACGGCCACAAGAGCCACTCGAACGGTTATACGAACGGCACGAACGGGACAAATGGTCATTCCGTTCCGTTCAGACGCCAATTTTTGCTTACCTTCTCTGCGCACAACGAGTTAACGCTCAGACGAAATGTTGCGGCCTTCCGTGATCGCGCCGGGAAATACGACATTCTCGACCTGGCCTATACGTTGGGCTGCAGGCGCTCAAAGCTTGCCAGCAGAACTTGCGTCGTAGCTTCGCAGGACACGATAGTCGGTTCTCTGGATGTTGAGGGTCTCACGATCTCCAAAGCAATGGGGTCGCGGAACTTGAAACTTGGCTTTGTCTTCACGGGTAGGTAGTTCTTCTCGAAGAAGACGTGGGTGAAGCTAATGCTTTGAAGGTCAGGGAGCACAGTGGGCTCAGATGGGTCTTGATCTTATGGATAGTTTTCCCACATATCTGCAGAGTATTCGTAATATGGACCGTGCCCTGAAAAGTCTGACTGAGGCCCCGAGTTGGACAATTGAAGGTCGGTCACATCCATCCTGCTTTCACTCCTTAGGCGTTAGAGAAAGTCTGACGGGGAATTTCAGCTGCGTTGTATGCGCACGAGGAATCGAGCATGGTCCAGCAAGCAGCTATGTCTCAGCCACTTGTCACGGCTATTCAAGTTGCTTTGGTTGACTTGCTCTCGTCGTGGAACATCAAACCTGTTGTCTCTATCGGCCATTCGTCAGGTAAGACACGCCAATGATATTAGGATTTTCCAGCTGCACTTTACTAAGCCTGAGATTAGGGGAGATAGCAGCTACCTACGCTTCCGGGCTCTTGAGCGCTGCAGAAGCTATCGTGATTGCATACGCTCGTGGCCGCGCAGTCTCCAGAAACACGAGGAAAGGGGCTATGATAGCTGTTGGCGCAGGTAGAAAGGCTATCGGCCCATGGTTAGAGGATCTTGGCTCTCTTACAATCGCTTGCTACAATTCTCCCGAAAGCTTGACAATCAGTGGAGATCCCAACGAGGTTCAAATCCTGAAGGAAAGGTTGGACAGCCAAAGCATCTTCGCTAGGCTCTTGCACACAGATGGGAATGCCTACCATTCAACTCACATGAAAGCGTTGGGGGAACGTTACGAGGGAGAACTCGCCCATATGCTCTCCCAGCTCTCTCCGACCGACAAAATCCCAGGATATGATCAGAGGGATTTCTTTTCTACGGTCTACGCTGATCTCACGAAGAAACCTCCGGACGCCCGATACTGGCGTCGGAACCTTGAGTCTCCCGTCCGGTTCAGCCAAGGACTGTCCAAACTTGCAGAGAGCGTACACCTTCATTACCTCATCGAGATAGGGCCCCATTCAGCTCTCCAAGGCCCAATTCGTCAGCTCGGTCAATCATTGAAAGCAAGCAAGCTACCCCCATACTTGGCGACTCTTCTAAGAAAGAAGGACGGGGTTGAAAACGTCTTGTCTACAGCTGGAGCTTTATTCGTCAACGGCCACGATGTCAACCTGCTACGCCTGAACTCTTTGGAAGACTATGATAGCCTCACCAACACCGTCTCTGGTGGTAGAATTGGCAAGTTGATTGTGGATTTGCCAAAGTACCAATGGCAATACAATCGCATGTTTTACTTCGAGAACCGCTGGACACGAGAATTCCGCCTTCGGACCCACCCGCGTCACGATTTGTTGGGCTCGAGGAGCCCAGGCGGAAATCGAAATGAGCCCATGTGGAGAAATGTGTTGAAGACGACGAATGTCCCGTGGTTGCAGGATCACAAAGTAAGCCCCCCTGCCTATCATCAATCGCATTCGTGCCAGCACGCTTACGAATGTCTAGATCGGAACGAACACGGTGTTTCCGACGACTGGCTATCTTGCTATAGCCGTGGAAGCTGCGTTGCAAGCTGCAGAGGTCCATGCGATTGACATCTCTCTCATCCAAAGCTTCGAGTTTCAGGACGTCTCGCTTTCTGCTGCACTCCTCATTCCTGACGACGACCGTGGTCTGGAATTGCTTACCAGTCTCCGGCCAGAACCTGGGAATGCCACCAGTGACGGGGCGCAATGGAGCTTTACTGTGACTTCCGTTATGAATGCAGATGGCGACGATGTGTTTACGGAACACTGTCATGGCAAGGTTGCATACTCTTTTGAATCAGAAAGTATATTCGCGCTTCCAGATCTTTTATTCGTTGTCGCTAATAAAAATAGATTTACTAGAAGCAGCCACTTTGGACCCGATCCCAGCACAAAAGCCGGTCTCGTCCACGAGATGGTATGATTCCTTTGACAGTGTTGGGCTGAATTACGGACCCACGTTCCAGGGACTGTCCAAAATCCAAGTCCACGGAAATGGGGACACGCGAGAGGCCGAAAGTCTGCTGTCGTCGAACCCAACCAAGGACATAATGAATAGAGAATCCCGCTATCTCTTACACCCCGCTACACTCGACTCAGCATTGCAATTGGCCATCATTGCATACCACAGAGGTCGCGCCAGCGAGTGCGGTTCGGCGTTCTTGCCTGTTTCCGTTGGGAGTCTCAGTATCCAAGTCACGCCCACTTCCACTACCAGGACTCAAGCTTTCCACAGAGCAGGCGCCAAGACTACCCGCTATGATGAGCGCGGATTTGCGAGCAGTGTTAGTGTTGTTGCCGATGCTGACGGTGGTGCTCAGATTGTCAGAGCTACAGACATCACGTTTGTTGCGTCTCGGGCTGATTCGACCCCGCAGCCGAGCGAGCATGCGGCGCCTTTCACAAGAATGTGTTGGAAGCCGGACTTTGACCTTCTTACCAGCTCCAAAGTTGCGCGTATGTACCCTCATACCGGCAGCAGTGAGATGCCCGAAGTTCCGCTGCTCGAACAACTCGCTTTGCATCAAATTGTACAGTTTCACGAACAGTACAATGAGTTCTTCGTCCGGGGATCCAGGATACCTTTTCTCCAGCGCTATCTGGACTGGATGGCAGAGAAAGTGAAACTTGCAAAGGAAGGTAAGCTGCCAGGAGGCCAAACCATTGTGGCACAAACGCCGCAAGAGCGTGACGCGGAGATGCAGAGGCTTTCTGCTGCTCTCATGGATCATCACGCTCCGGAGACACGTCTCATGGTACACATGTATCAAAGTCTCCCTGCAGTATACAGCGGTGAAATGACCGGAATTCAGGCAGCGGTCCAAGATCACTTACTCGACGACACTTATGAGTACATGGAACTCTATTCAGCAGGGAACAAAGCTCTCACTGAGATGATCAAGCTTCTTTCATACAAAAACCCCCGTCTGAAGATCCTCGAAGTGGGCGGTGGCACTGGAAGCGCG
Source organism: Cladonia squamosa (assembly GCA_947623385.2). Taxonomy (NCBI): domain Eukaryota; kingdom Fungi; phylum Ascomycota; class Lecanoromycetes; order Lecanorales; family Cladoniaceae; genus Cladonia; species Cladonia squamosa. Next base: position 623,227 of record OX392391.1, on the reverse strand, counting down.
ACGAAAGAAGTTGTGCCTGCTCTGCGCGGCGACACCTTGTACCGTGGATACGAGAGCTATACCTTTACGGACATCACCAGCTCTTTTCTGGCCAAAGCCCATGACAACTTCAAGCAGTATAAGGGCATGAAATATGCAACATTCGACATGCAGACTGCAGCAAACGAGCAGGGGTTTGACGCAGACTTTGACCTAGTTATCGCCTCAAATGCAAGTATTCACCTCACTTTTGAATATTCACCGCCGACTAACGATGTGAACAGGTCATCCATGCTACGACTGATATACAGGAAACACTTGCGAATATACGAACGTTGCTCAAGCCCGGTGGGCACCTCGCACTTTTTGAGATTGTCCAGCGTTTGTGTCCCTTGATCTACTTTGGACAGTACGAAGCTAACCACCTCCAGCGAGATTATCTTGGGTCATGATTCTGGTAAGAAGATAGTTCCGCTCCATTGCAACCATTCCGTGAGCTGACTTAAGAAAAGGGTACCTTTTCTGATTTCTGGAATGGGGATCAAGACGCCAAATTTCGCAGAACCGAAGGGCCCTTCCTCACACACGCCATGTGGAACAACGTTCTTCCACAGTCGGGCTTCAGAGGTGTCGATATCATGCTGGATAGTTTTGCCGAGTACAAGGAAGCAGCAGTGATATTTGCTCGAACAATTGAAGCCCCCGTGCCACGCACTCTGCCCGCTTCTAAGGAGCTCACTCTGGTGAATATTCCCTTGATTCCATTTCAACTGAACGAGATGCTTAGAAGGTACTAGATCTACAGGAACCGGCCTTCGACTTTTGTATCCGAACTTGCACTGTTCCTAACCGCCCGACAGTACTCGATTCAACTTCTGCCACTTGTTGCATTCAGCGACCTGCAGCACAAAAGGGCAATCTTTCTGACTGAAATCGACGAACCGATGTTCACCAATGTCACTGATGAAGAATGGGACTGCCTCAAACAAAAGATACTTACGGCGAGCTCCTCTTTATGGGTGACGAGAGGTAGCTTGGCAGCGGGTAGAAACCCCGAGTACGCGATGATCACTGGCTTGGTCAGCGCACTGAGAACCGAGTCGAAGTCCTTGAAGTTCCTCACAGCAGACATCGAAGACGATGCTACCGTTCCTCTGCTTGAAACATTTGAGGACTTGCTGAAGCTTGAGGAGCTGGCCGATAATCATTCTCCGGAACGAGACGCTGAGTTCAGAGCCGAAGGAGGTCTTATTCATGTTTCTCGCTTAAATACCGATGACGAGCTCAACGAAGCAACACAGGGGATTGAGAAAAGGCTGGCGCAACTCGAGCTTCTTCAGGAAACCGTCTTTCAATTCGCGCTAGAGAAGCCTGCTGCTCTTGAAACCGCCCACCTCGAAGAAGGGCAATGCTTCGTGGAGAATTTGGAAGATGACAGCTGTCAGATCAAGGTTCAGTCACTTCGACTGGGTCAAATGGTGGGTCATTTCTTGGAAAATATGAACATACCACTGATGTAATCATAGCTTGGCGACTCGGTTTCAAACGGTCACTCCCTTCATCCGGCTGGCGGTGAGTTTTTCGGCACTGTCGAAAGTGTCGGAGCAGCTGTCACAACCATCGAGCCGGGTGATCCAGTCTTCGGCATTACATTTGGGAGACTGGGCAATGTTGTACGGGAGAAGGCAGGCTTTGTGCACAAGGTGTCTAGTGGCAGCTTGGTTGAAGTAGGTCTGCTCCTGATTTTCGGTAAGAAGGTGCTAACATCACAGATGGCAACGGCGGGGTTTGCGACGTGTTCAGCAATATACTCGCTTTCTACGATTGGCAGAGTCAAAAAAGGAGAAGTAAATAGACATAATCCATGATTTCCTTAACAAAAGCTTATGCTCTATAGTCTGTTTTAATTCGTTCGGATGCGGGTGAATTTGCATTTGCCGCCTATCAGGTCTCAAAGTTCCACGGAGCCAAGGTACTTTTTACATTTCCTCTTCTCTCCGGATCAGAAATTGATTGGTTGTCAGGTTGCCGCCATCTGTACAGCCGAAGAAAATGCCCGGGTCTTGTCCGATCTGGGTGTCCCATCCACGCATATATTACCCTCAAGGGCCAAAAACTCCACGTCCAAACTCCTGAAACTCACCTCTGGAAAAGGGTTTGACGTTGTCGTCACAGATGGTGCTGAGGACATCAAGGAGCAGTTGGTGGCTTCACTGGGTCGCTTCGTCAGGTTTGGGAAGGGCAGCGCGCCTGGAAATGGTCGCAAGCAGAATATGAGCATCACTTCGATAGACTTCGAGAGCATGGCACACCACAGACCGAGCATCATCGCGGAGTAAGTGCTTGCTTCTGTCAAGCGAAATGTGAATATGCTGACATTGGGCGATAGGTTGATGAGTAAAGCTCAAGTTATGGTTTCCCAAGGAGCGCTCAAATCTTATGTCACCAAAGTCTTCAAACTCACCGACCTACAGGCAGCTTTTAGGACGTTAAGTGGGCCAACACCCTCTACCGCCGTGATAAACCTGGATTCGAAGGATTCGAAGGATTCGAAGGGCAATGTTCCAGTGAGTGCAATGCCCAGTCGTGGACGGGCGTCTATACTAATCAGCATGTCAGTTTCACCGTTCGGTCACGACTGTCTCTTTCGATGCAGATGCTTCGTATCTGTTGATTGGATGCCTGGGTGGCTTGGGTCGGAGCTTCACGAAATGTAAGTAACATCGGGCGGTTTTTGTTTGCTCAATGATTTTCGGGCGCTTGCAGGAAGTGCTGTGGGAGTCCACAAAAGTGACTCGAGAGAGATTCAATTTGGATTTCATATCCTTGAATTTCCTGTTTTTGCCATTTACTGACAGCTCGATCCCGCAGGGATGGTTGGAAGAGGTGGAAGGAAGTTTATATTCCTATCTCGATCTGGTGCTGTGAGTCCAGAGGCGAGACAGTTTTTGGCTTGGCTCGAAGGTATCGGGGTACAGGCGACCGTTGTCAAAGGAGACGTAGCATCAAAGCAAGATGTGGAAAGGGCCGTGAACGGCAGCTGGAGTACGATCAAAGGTGTCATCCAGGCGCCGCTGGAGCTCAATGTGAGTATTGATCTTCGAGAGAAGAACCTATCCACAAATCCGCACGACCTTGTTTAACGGCTCGCAGGATGGTTTCTTCGATGCGATGACATTGGAGGACTTCAACAAGACGATGCGCCCGCGGGTCATTGGTACCATCAACCTGCACGAGGCTCTTCTACGCGCCCCTCTGGACTTCTTCATCATGTGGAGCTCGTGGACTACAATCCTCGGCTCTCTTTCCCAAGGGAACTACATGGCTTCCAACTCCTTTATGGACGCATTTGCCCGCCACAGGCTGCTGGTCGGTCTCCCTGCAACCTCGTTATCCCTCGGCCACATGCTCGATGTCGGCATCGTCAGCTCCAACCTACAGTATCAGGAGCACCTGAACCGTATGGGTCTGTACGGAAACAGCGAACGAGAATTTCTCAAATACTGCGAAACCGCGATATCGGAATCGTCGGCCGCGGTCTCGGCGTTCACGGCAGATAAGTCGTTCAGTAGGGGACACCTACTTGCGGGCCTAGAGCCTAGGGGACTTCTTGCGCATAATCAGCGGTACCCTGTCTCTGAAATGACGTGGTACAGCGACCCGCGCTTCTCGCACCTTCTCTCGGCGTTTCACTATCTGGAATCAGCGACGGACGGTCAGGGGAACGATGCCATCGTTGTCGCTGACGACGATGAGAGCAGCCCTTTGGTTGACCGGATGCACAAGCGCGTGGCGAGATTGCTCTTCGTCTCGACTGACGATATCGAGCGCGTGCAGCCGATCAAGAACTATGGCATCGACAGCATGGTGGCGGCCGAGTTGAGGAACTGGCTCTTCAAAGCGACAGGTGTCAATGTTCCGCTACTGGAACTGTTACATCCTACTATGAGTGTGGAGGCCTTGAGTAGGAAGGTGGAGACAGAGTTGAGCGAGAAGCAGGGGTTGGAGAAAAGTACCTAGGTACTGGATTGTAGACAGCTAGCACACGTGGCTTCACAAGATTGAAAGAGGTAGGTAAGACTGAGAGATCCCCCAGGCCCAGATACTCGGCTGAGATGCATGACAGCTCTCACAGAAAACGATGCCAAGTACATAGATCCTACAGAATACTCGCGGTGGAAGGCAGCTGCAGGTTTAAGGACATGCCTTGCCAAGATCGGATATATCTCAGGTCGGTCCAAGGAAGCAGCAGCTCGTGACTTCAAAACAACGCTGGCTGGTTTCTCAAAACAGGATATCATCATCTACACAGATGAATCCCAAGCCCAAAAGAGAGGCGAGACGACTACTGCTAGCGCAGGCTGGGTTGGATATCAAGTTGAACAACAGATCTTCAGAGGAAACGAACCACTTGGCTCCCAGGTGGAGGCATACGATACCTGAGTTCAAGCTACATCTAGAGGACTAGAGCAAACCCTCTCACTTCCGACCACCAGAATGGCAGACAATATTCATGTACGTCTTGATAACCTCCCTGTTGCCGTCCAACTTGGCTCACGCAGCACCAGTAGCAGCCAAGTTGATACAGAGAAGTGTGTTTACTGTGACAGTATACTTACTGTACTGGCAGCTAGGTGACATAGCCGCCACATCGGTTTGCACCAAAGATACTGTGTATTTTCATGTCGCACTCGATCAAAACAACGTTGTGTATCTGTTGCATTCCACTCATAGATCCTACCATCCATAGATCTAGGCCTTCCATCTATGGAAGGTAGACTTTTCTATAGATAGTAGACACCTCTATAGTATCCTATTATATATCTTATTACCACTAATTTACCACCGACGAGTCTTTTATCTATAGATAATATATATAATTAATTACTACTATTATTACTACTATTATTACTACTATTATTACTAAGTACTCTACTATTAATATCTTACTATTATTAGAAGTATATTTTTTTATTAAATTATTAATATTACTACTATTTATAAAGTCTTTATTATAATAATTATATAGAGAAAATAAAATCTAGTTATTAATAATAATCTTTAAAGTAGTATTTAAAGTTAATTTAAAAAAATAAGTTTAAGAACTATTATTTTTAATATAAGTAGAATATTAATAATAAGATATTAATAATAAAGTATTAATAATAAAATATTTAATAATAATAATAATAATAATAATAATAATAATAATAATAATAATAATAATAATAATAATAATAATAATAATAATAATAATAATAATAATAATAATAATAATAATAATAATAATAATAATAATAATAATAATAATAATAATAATAATAATAATAATAATAATAATAATAATAATAATAATAAATAATATTTATTATTTATTATAGTTCTTAAAAGACTTTTCTTTTAAATCTTTTAAATCTTTTTTATTTTAATTATTTAGTATTTACTTTAAATATCTAGTATTTACTAAGAGTATTTAATATCTTCTTTTCTTCTTCTTTTCTTTTCTTCTTTATATTTATCTTATATATTAGATTTATATTTTAAATAAAAACTTATAAATCCTATTTAAATATTATAATTATAATATTATAAATACTACTTATATAATTTAATATTAATATAATTTTATTATTACTAGATTTTTTAATATCTTTTTTTTAATATTTATTTTAAGAATTCTAGTATTATAAATAAGTTTATTTATTTTATTTTAAGTATTAATTAATCTTAAAGCTTTATTTTAAGACTTATTAATCTAGTTCTTAAATAAATTATTAATAAAGCTTTCAAGATCTTTAATTAGTTAGAAATAAAGAGTTTTTTCTTTAATAAAGAAGATATTATTTATCTTTTTATTATTTAAATATCTATTAATAAAATATTATTATACTTTATATAGAGTATAATTAAATAATAATAAAATAGTAGAATTTAGAGACTTTAAAAACTAATAATTAAGATCTTTAAATAAGATTTTTTATAGTCTTATTACGAATCTAGCGCTAGCGTTCTTAGATAAATCTTATAAACTAGACTTAATTAAGCTTAGTAGCTATAGCTATTTACTATTACGTAGTTATAAGTATAGATAATTTACTCCTATATAGTAGTATTCTATTATACTTATAGCTCTACTACTATTTAAATATCTTATTAAGTTATTAATATAATACTATTATTCTTCTTATAACTAGTAAGCTAGTAAGTTATAGCTTTTTTAGAAATTTTTTTATACTAGCATTCCTACTTATAAAAAATTTAATACTTTTCTTTCTTTTTTAAAAAGATAAAGATAGTATTTCTATATAAAAGCTTAGCTTATAGCTAGTATCCCTATAAAAACTCTAATACTAAATTAGTATTCTTATATAGTAACTCTTAATAATATCCTTAATAAGAATAATCTAATATAATTAACTTAATTAATAGTATTCTTAAAGGCTATCTTAATAATATTCTTATATAAGGTAGAAGTTTAGATATTATTACTATAACTAACCTTATAAGGGAAATTTTACTATTATAGAGTTCTTACTTAGAAATTTTTAATTTAATACTTAATAATATTCTTAAATAGTCGACTTTTATAGTATCTCTATAAAGTTATAATTTATAGAGAGAGAATAAAGCGGAGTATAAACTAGTTAGTAGTAGACTTATATATACTTATTAATAAGCTTCTATAGTAAATAAATTAAAATAGTCTTAATATAATACTCCTAATATTATAATATATATACTACTAAACTAGCGAAGAATAATCTTAACTTTAATAGATAATAAGCTAAGGATTAGGTAATAATATTTAGTTAAAAAAAGTATTCTTTAAAGTATAGTATCTACTAGAATTAACTTAAGATAAATCTTATAAGTAAAGATAAGAGTAATCTAAAAAAGACTTAGAATAATATAATTAGAATAAATATCTAAGATTAAATAAATAATATATATAACTTTAATAAAAACTAAGTAGAAGAAGTCCTAACTAATTTAAAATAAACTCTTAGTAGTTAAATATATCTATTAAAGATTTTTAGTCTATTAAATATATTAAGGTCTAATAAATAGAATAGATAATATATTTTTAAGCTAGATAATAATAATATAATTTACCTAATAAATAGTATAGACTTATATAGAAAGATTATTAAATAAATAGTAAATAAGACTAAGTTTATAGAAGTAGTTAATATAAAATTATATATATAGTAAAATATATTTCTAATAAATATTAATAAAATTATTATAATAAGATAGAAATATACTATACTAAAAAGTCGTCTTATATATAGTAAGAAATAAAAAACTAATATAAATAACCTAGTTAAAGAGCTATAAAAGGAGATTAACTACTTAAGAATATAAAAAAATTATTATTAATAACTAAATAATAAGCTTAATAATAAAGATAATATAATAATAGAGAAGCTAGAGGTACTAAAAAAATAAGTAAATTAATAATAATATTAAGATAATTATAACTCTAATAATAATTATATTTTCTATACCTTCTATAAGTAATTAAGAGATTATAAGTTATTAAATAATTATAGTAAACGCTATACGCCTACTATATTACTTAGATAAAGATTATATATAAAGATTAAAGTTATAAGAGGGAGCTATAGTATTAAATAATAAAAAATCTTATTATTTTATAATAATAAGGACTAGAATAAATATAAGAATTAATATATAATAATTTTAATAAAATTTAGAAATTATTTTTTCTACTTCTTTATAGAGGCTATTAAGCTAGACTTTATTAAAAAATCTTTAAAAAATATAGCCTTTAAAATTATAGAAGTTTAAATTAACTTAAAAAATAATTATTTATATTAAATTTATTAAGAAGCTATTTAAAATCTTAATAACTCTTTTAAAGTTTATAATATATATATTAAAGTAATAAGTAAGTTAAATAGCCTCTTAATATAAATAAGTTATAAAAATCTTAATAAAATATTTAATAAATTTTATATATAGTTTCTAATAATTATTAGCTCTTTAAATTTAAATAATTATATTAAAATAAAGTTTTTAAAAATAAACTTATTAATAAGACTAATAAATTATATAATAAATATAATAGTAATAAACTTATTCTTTAAACATTATATATAAATTCTCTAATTAACTAATATAGATATAAGTATTATAAATATTAAAAAACTATATTAAGATAAGAGATTAAGAAATAAGTTAACTCCTATTAATATATTAGTAGCTTAATAATTTAAATAAGTTAAGATATTAATTATTACTACTAATTTTTAATAAGGATCTAAAATACTTATAAAAATACTTTAATAACTCTAGAAAAAGGGCTAGTATTATAAGTATTTAAAATCTAGTTATATCTCTATAAATATTAATATTTTATATAAGAACTTACTATTCCTAATAGTAAGGGAAATAGAAATATAATTAATAAAAATTAATATCTTTTAAAATAGTTAAGAAATAAGTAATAAATATATAAAAAAAAATTTAATAATAATAAATTTAAAAACTAGAAATCCCTAGTAAAAATACTATTAAAGATATTTTAATATATAGTAAAATTAAATAGTTGGAGGGTATTATAAAATTAATAATAATAATCTACTCCTTTATTTATATTAATATTAAGAGAGTAGACTTAAAGTTAAGATAAAGAAGATAATTAAACTTTTAAATAAAAATATAAATAAAAAAAAGAATATTTAAGTATATATAATAATAGACTTAAATATTATAACTTCTTTATTTATTAATAATATCTTTATAAAATAATATAATCTAATATTAATAGCCTTAATAAAGTCTTATTTATTAAAACTAGTTAATAGAAAATCTATTTTAAATATAATTTATATAGTATAGGTAAACTTTAGGCTAAAAAAATTATATTAAATAATTATTAAAACTAATTATAAACCTTAAAAAATTTAATATTATCTTAGAAATATTATAATTAGAATAATATAATCTAGATATTAACTAGATAGATTATATTATAATAATAAATTTAAAATTTTATATATTTAACTATTTATTATATAGTAAGCTAGTTATTATTATAAGCTACTTTTAACTAAAAAAGTAAAAACTAGTATAGGATTAAAAATATAATATTATTAAAATTAATATTTATATATTTATAAAAATAATAAAAAAGAAAGATAATAAAGTAATTATAATATAGCTCTAGGACTTTAAAAGTCTTAAATATAAAAATAAATCTTATATTTATATTATAACTAATATTATAATAATATTAGTTAAGGATTATAATAAGTTTTTTTATAAACTTTAAAAGAAATATCCCTTTATAGAGACTTTAAAAAAGATAATATTAAAAAATTATTATAATTAGATAGATATATAGAATTTAGTAGAAATAAATAAATTACTATTATATAGATAAATAGATTATATAATTAAATTAAAAGATAAAGCTAAGCTACTAATAAAAAGAGTATATAATATATTATATAATTAAGTTTAGATAATTAAAGAGTATATTTAAAATATATTAAATAAAGATTATATTTAACTAAATAATTTATCTTGTATTATATTTATTTTAATAGTAAAGAAACTAGATAGAGGACTTAGAGTATATATTAATTATAAAGCTCTAAATATATTAATAATTAAAAATTAAAATGTCTCTCTACTTATATATAATATACTAGTAAAGCTTTATACTATAAAGATATATAGTAAGTTTAATATTATTATAGTATTTAATAAGATTTATATAAGAAAGAGCTATAAAAAAAAGATAGTATTCTTTATAAAATATAGCCTTTTTAAATATATAGTAATATCTTTTAACTTATATAATATCCTAGATATCTTCTAAACCTTTATTAATTATATACTATAGGATTATCTTAATATATTTTATATTATTTACTTAGATAATATATTTATTTATAGTATAAATATAGTTAAGTATAAAGAGTATATAAAATAGATATTATAATAACTCTAGAAAATAAAATTATTTCTTAATATTTATAAATATAAGTTTAATATTACTATAGTTAAATATCTAGATATTATTATTACTACTAAGAAATTAAAGATAAATCTTTATAAGGTAAAAGTAATTAAGAAATAAAAGTAACTAAGATATTTTAAAAATATATAAATATTCCTAAGATTTATAAACTTCTATTATAAATTTATTAAAGAGTATTCTTATTAAGCTATATTATTAATTATACTAATTAAAATAAATACTAAAGAGTTTACCTATTTATAGATACTAAATAAACTAAAGGATATAATATTTATTAAATTAAAAAAATATTTTTTAAAGTCCTAATACTAGTCTATTTTAATTTAGAGCTAGAAATATAGATAGAAACTAATATATTAAATTATATTATTATAGTAATCTTATTATAAAAGGATAAATAAGAGGTATTTTATTTAGTAGTTTATCTCTCTAGAAAGATAATACCTTAGGAGTATAATTATAAGATATATAATAAGAAATTACTAATTATTATTAGAGTCTTTATGAAATAGTATTTAAAATTTATAAAGATATTACTTAAAGACCTTATAAGTATACTAACTAATTATAAGAATCTTAAATACTTTATAATAATAAAATAGCTAAATAGAAGATAAGTAAGATAATTAGAATTCTTATTTAAATTTAACTTCTAGATAACTTACTAACTAGGTAAATAAAAAACTAAATTAAATAACTTAATAAAATAATTATAGAATATACTAAATAGTATTAAAGATATAAGAAATTAATTTTAATACTAAGTTCTACTTAAGAAAGAAAGTTTAGATAAGAGTATATATAATATTATTACTATAGCAATATTACTACTTAATAAATTAACTTATAATATTACTTAGTTAGTAATAATAATATATAATATAAATAAATAAAAACTCTTTAATAAGGAGTTTAATAAAAAGTTATTAAGAGATTTAGAATAAGTTATAAGTAGAAAGCTAAATAATAAACTATTTATAATAGACTTAATATTAGAAGCTAATAAATCTAATAAAGATTTAACTAAAGATATATTTATTAGTAATAATAAAGTTATATAACTACTATATAAAATATATATTAATAATAAAATAGTATAGATAATATTAATTATAAAGAAGATAAATAATAGAAAGCTATCTTTATTTTATAAAAGTACTAAAATTAAATTAGAAGACTATAAAATTCTTAATAACTTCTTTTATATAATAAAGTAACTATATATCTTTAATAATTTAGAGTTTTAAATAAAGATTATAAGTAAGCTATATAAGTCTAGACTAAGAAGATATAGAGGAAGAGTAATTATATATATTAAAATTAATAAATATTATTACTAGCTAAGGATAAGATATAATATAATACTTTATTTATAATTATTATATATATAAATAAACTAAAGCTTATTATAATATAAAGTATAAGCTACTAAAGTTATTACTAATACTAAATTAATATTAGTAAGATATTAATATTAACTTTATAATACCCCTATTTATATATTAAAGATTTAGATATAATTACTAGTATATTATAATTATAGTTAATAAACTTTTAAAGAAAAGATATTTTATTAATTTAGATTTATTAAATATTAAAATAATTATTTAAGCCTTTATTAAATAGATCTAGTATAAGAAAGAATACTTTATATTAATTATATTAAATAAAAGAATATAATTTATATTATACTTTTAGAAATAATTTTATAATAGAATAGAAACTAGATCTAAGTTATTAATAATATTTTATTCTAAAATAAATAAATAGATAGAGACTGTAAATATAACTCTAAAATAATATTTATATATATATATAAATTATTAGTAAGATAATTAAATAGATTTCTTACTAATAGCTAAATTTAAATTAAATTTAGTAATAAATATATTTATAGAAATAAAGCTATCCTTAGCTATAAAAGGGTATATATTATAATTAAGACTAGAACTACTAATACTATAATTAAAATAAACTTTAATAAAAAAAATAAGAAATATTAAGATAGCTAATAGTTTTATATATAAAATTAATAATTTTAAAATATATTTAAAAGATAAGCTAGTCTAGACCTAGATAAAATAAAAGGAGTATATAAATTAATATTATAATTTTATATCTAAGTTTAAGATAGAAGATCTAGTTATACTTAATATAAAAAATATTAAAATAAAGTAATTAAATAAGAGATTAGATTAGAAAAACCTAAGATTATTTAAAATAGTATAGATTATTAATAATATAGCTTATAAACTTAAGCTTTTAATTATAATAATATTTATATTTTCTATTTTTTACTTATAACTATTATACTAGATAAATAATAATCTCTTACTAGAATAATATATACTTATACTATTCCTAATTAAAATTAATAAGAAAAATAAAAAGTAGGAGATAAAAAAGATATTAAACTTTAAAATAAATTAAAGAAGACTAGACCCTACTATAGAAAAATATAAATATTTAATATATAGACTAAAATACCTAAGATATAAAAATTAAAATTAGTAAGTATATATTAATATAATAAAATACTCTAAGTTAGTAATTAATTATTATTATAAATACTTAGATAAGCTAGATCTCTATATTATATTTATAATACTTAAAGGATAAAAAGCGCTATTATTAGTATTATTAATTAAATATACTATTAGTTAATTATTAAAGATAGTCTTAAAGAACTAAATTATAGATAGTAAAATTACTAAAAGTATTATTATTACTAGATAATTAAAAAAGCTTCTTAAATAGTTCTAAGATATAAAATTTAAAAAAGGGTTATATTAATAATTAGATATAATAGATACCTATTCTATAAATATAAAAATATATAATAGATTTATATATTATATAATAAATATAAATAGTAGTAAGTTTTATTAATTTATAGATAATAAAAATATTACTATATTAAAGGGGGGGATAATATTATAAATCTAGTACTAATACTCTTAGATAGATTTTATAAACTAGATTTAATTAAACTTAGTAGCTATAGCTATCTACTATTATATAGTTATAAATATAAATAGTTTACTCCTATATAGTAGTATTCTATTATACTTATAGCTCTACTACTATTTAGGTACCTTATTAAGTTATTAATATAAATTAAGCTATATTATTAAAAAGTATAAAAAAAAGAAATATATTTAAGCTAGTTATAATATTTATATTAATATTATTAATCTTATCTCTACTTTTAAAGCTTTTTTTAAATAAGAAAAAGTTTAGTTTTAATATTTAGTTATATATTAAAATATCTCTCTTATATCTAGATTTTAACTTATTTCTTTATAACTAATAAAAAACTACTTTTTAAAAGAATTAATAATTATCTTACTTTTAAATATACTCTTAGATATAAAGATAATAAAATTCTAATAATCTAGCTTTTAAATACTAGTACTACTACTAATCAATTTTTTTAATATAATTTATATAAAAGTTAATTTCTTTCTTTATTTTAATCTTAAAATCTTTTAATAATTAAAAGACTTTAATAGTTAACTAGCTAATATTAATCTTATAACTTAATATACTTAAGCTTAGATTATTTTTTTTAAATATTTTATTATTTTAATAATCTTTTTTCTAACTTATCTACTTAATAAATTTATTATTTTAGGTCTTTCTTAATTTAAAAAGTATTAAGTTATTATCTATCTTTATTTAAAGAGAAATTTAATTATTTTAAAATTACTACTACTACTTAAAATATTCTTCTTTAAGGACTTTAAGTTTATAATAGCTTCTAAGACTTTTAAATTCTTTAAATTATTTTTTATATCTAAGATACTTATTATAAAGCTATTATAGAGCGCTTATATTTTAGTAATTAATATTAAGTTAGATATTAGTTATTTACTTAATTAATCTAGCGTTAGATAGTTAAGCTTATATATTATAACTTTATTCTTTTTATATTATTCTACTACTTATATAAAATAGTATAGATTTATTTTATTTTACTAAATAAGTTTATTTTTAATTTTATATTATAATAATACTCTATTTATCTATTAAGATTTAATTTATTAATATTACTTTCTTTATCCTTATTACTAAATAGCTTAGAGTAGAACTCTTTTTAACTATTATATAAAATATTAAGAAGATCTTAACTTTAAAGAATTATATTAATCTAATAATAATCCTTTCTCTTAAATATTATAATTTTTTAGATATTTTCTTTTAAAGTAAAGCTAATAAGCTATCCTTTTATTATTTAAGTAATTATAAGATTAAGCTCTAGCTAGATAAAAAGTCTAATTATAAATCTCTTTATAATATATCTTAAGATAAGCTTAAGATTCTTAAGAAATTCCTTAATAAAAAATTTATTAAAGAGTTTATTAGATCTAGCTCCTCCCTTATAATTTTATTTATTCTCTTTATTTATAAGCTAAGTAGTAGATTTTATCTTTATATTAATTACTAAACCTTAAATATTATTACTATAAAGAATTATTATCTACTATCTTTAATTTAAAAAACTCTTATCTAGATTTACTATACTAAAATCTATTTTAAAACTTAATATTATTATTATTTTTAATAAGCTATAAATAATAATAAAGAAGAAATAGAAAATAATATTTTAAATTTATTATAATCTTTATAAATCTTTTAAGACTTTTATTATATTATTTAAACTAGTTAATACTTTTTTAATCTTTAAATAATATATTAATAATATACTTTATAAGTATCTTAATAATTTTTATATTATTTATATTAATAATATTTTAATCTATAGTAATTTAAAAGCTAAGTATAAAGAGTATATATAAAAGGTTTTAGAATAGCTCTATAAGATAAATCTTTAAGTAGATATTAATAAATATATCTTTTTAATTACTAAAATTAAATATCTTAGACTAATTATTATTATTAAAGGGATTTAAATAAATTTAAAAAAGTTCTTAGTAATTCTAAATTAAATCTCTTTAAAAAATATTGAAAATATTTATTATTTTCTAAGATTTATTAACTTTTATTGATAATTTATTTAAGAATTTTTAATAATAACTAGTCTATTAATATAGCTTATTAAGAAGAATTATATTTTTAATTAGAATTCTAAATATTAAATTATTTTTAATAGTTTTAAATAAGCTTTTATCTTTACTTCTATCCTATTATATTTTAATCTTAAGAAGAAGATTATTATTAAGATAAATATCTCTAACTATATTATTTAAGTTTTTAAAATCTAGTATTTAAAGTTAAAAGATATTAAAAAACTAATTATAATACTATTAGGCTATAAGAATCTAGAGTATTTTATAACTATAAAGCTTTTAAGTTATTATTAAGTATACTAGTCTAAGTTTCTTTTTTAATATAATTTTAAGATTATTTATTATTTTAAAAAGCTTAATAAATAAGTTAATATTTTAACTTATTAGTTAAAAGATCTCTTTAAGAGAGAGAGAGATAAATATTATAAATATTAATAATAAATTATCTTAAAGCTAGAAAATCTTTTTAATAATTTATTTTAAATTATACTAGCCTTTATAACTATTAAAAAAGCTTTATTAAAAAAGTTCTTTACTTCTATAACTAGCTTAAAGCTTAATAAGATAATCTTTAATATAAATAATACTATTAGCGCGGCTTATATTTAAAATAAATAAACTTAAAAAATTCTTATTATACTTATCTCTAAGAATTATAAGATAAAGGATTTCCTCTTAATTAAATATAAAACTTATAAAAACTATATTTTCTTTTAAAATTAACTTTTTATTTTAAATAGTAATAAGCTATAACTTTATTTAATTTAAAAAGTTTATAATACCCCTAGTACTAGCTACCCTAGATAGATAAAGATATATAAGATTTTAATTTATTATTACTACTAGCTAGACCTTCTTATTAATATAAAATAATTTATATATAACTACTACTTATATTCTTATATAAAGGTCTTTAAAAAATATTATTATAATACTTTAAAACTCTTAGAGATATTAGACTATTACTAATTATATATTTTAATAAATTTTATTATTATCTTATTTAAAAGCTTAAACTATTATAACTAGAAGTATTTTAATATCTTAGTAATTATTAATTATCTTATTAAATAGATTAAGTATATCTTTATAAATATTATTATTATTAAAGATACTATCCTAGCTTATTATATCTTTATTTAAAAAGATTATAAGCTTTCTTTTTTTATTATTATTAACTAAGATATTTAATTTAAGAGCTACTTTTAATATAAGCTTTATTTATAACTAGATATTAAAATAAATCTTTTAATAACTTTCTACTTTTAAATTAATAGCTAAATAGAGAATACTAATACTATTATAAAATAATATCTTTAAATTTTTACTAACTTTTTTTAAAATAATTAGATTAAGTAGTTATCTTTAACTAAATTTATAATTAATAATTACTTTTTAAAGATTATCTAATATACTCTTTTTTTTACTAACTTAGATTAATATTCTTAAATAAACTTTAAATTATAATTCTATTAAACTAACTTAATAAATAGAAAAAAAATTTAAAATTAACTTTAAACTAATCTCTTTATTAAAAAAATAAATTAAATTAATAAAGTTTTATAAAAATAAATAAAGCTTATTTAAGCTAGTTAAAAAAGATTTATTAATAAATATTACTAATCTATACCTAAGTATACTATTAAAGATTTAGTTTAGCTTAATACTTAGAATTTTTAAATATAATAATTAATAAAGAAGCTCTTAAATAAATTTAAAAGTCTTTTCTCTATTATTAAAGTTATTAGCTTTTATATTTATTATTTAAAGCTTCTTAATAGCTAGTTTTATTATAATATCTTTTATACTAGTTTCTTATAACTTATTATAAATAATTCTCTCTTTAAGTAATTATTCTTTATACTATATTTTACTATTAATATCTAGAGATATAAGATCTAGTTTATAATAACTATCCTTAATTTCTAAATTAATTACTTAAGACTATAATTCTATATTCTATAAAAAAGTTTTAATATATTAATATAAAAATCTTTTAAGCTTATCTTAAAAGCTATTATTATTTTAAATATTTATTTTATTAAATACTCTAACTATCTAAGCTACTAGATTTAAACTATTTTTAAAGAAAATCTTAAAAATTTTTAATAATTAAGTAATTTTAAAACTAACTCTATTAATAATAATAATAATTTATTTAAGTTAAAGAAGTAGAAATAATAAAGCTAAATATTTATTTAAGAGTATAAATAGTAGAGAGAGAATATTATTATAGTTCTTAAAAAACTTTTTTTTTAAATCTTTTAAATTCTTTTTACTTTAACTACTTAGAGTATTTAATATCTTCTTTTCTTCTTCTTTTCTTTTCTTCTTTATATTTATTTTATATATTAGATTTATATCTTAAATAAAAACTTATAAATCTTATTTAAATATTATAATTATAATATTATTTATATATAAAATACTTATTAATAATAAATTAATAATAATAAAATATAAAGTAGAAATTATTAAAAATCTTATTATTTATAAATAATAGAGATTTATAAATAAAATATAATATATTATAATTAATTCTATTAAATTTTTAGTATTTTTAATATAAATTATTATATTTTAACATAACTTATTATAATAAATTATTTATCTTTATTTATTATATTATCTTATTAATAATCTTAATAATAGTAATCTTAATAATAGTTACGCCGCGCAACGGGTTTTTCTTAAGATTTTAACTTTTTTACGTTCTTTTCTTAATAACTCTTTTATTTATTAAAATAATTTAGATATTAGGGCACGAACTTAAAGCCCTACTTAAGAGCTATAAGACCCTATATTTTTTACGCTAAACTAATCTAGGTTAGTAGAGTTATTAGTATATAAAAATAGGGACTCAAAATCGGGTCGGGTTAAGAATTTTCTAATAACCCGACCCGACCCGTTCAACCCGACGCTAATAACTCTACTAACTTATATTAGTTTAGCGTGAAAATTATATAGTATTATAGCTCTAATATAGGGCTTTAAATCCATGCCCTAATATCTAAATTATTTTAATAATTAAAAAAGTTATTAAGAAAAGAAGATTTCTAAAAAACACGCTAAAAAAACCCGACCCGACCCGTTGCGCAGCGTAATAATAGTAACTTTATTAAATTATTAACTTAATTAACTTAGTTTAATAAAGTATTATTAATAAATATATTAATTAATTAAATATATTAATTATTAAAAGAAATATAAGAAGAAATATTTAATTAAATAAAAAGAATATTAAAAAATATTAACTCTAGACCTAATAAAATTAGTATAGAGGGTATGTTGCTATATAATAGATAATAGTAGAGTATAGTAATATTATAGTATTCTATTGTAAAGGCACCTGGTGTGCCTTCTTAGCTAGTATCAGTGTAGGATTGGGCTTGGCACCCATATAACTATACACAACGGATAGCTCAGAATCAAAACCCTTTACCATACCAATGAAATACCATCGAACTCCTATGTTGCATGACAAGTGAGTTTAAATGATTTCATACGTATGGTGGTGTCCGGCTCGTTCGGGCATTTCCAGGCATTTCCAGGCAATGACAAAGCAGACACCGAGGCCCGAAAGGCATGCAGCCAGCCTATAGAAGCACCCTCGAAAGACCTTAGAGTCTGGTCCCAGTGTGGTCTTCAATTCTTCAGAGGCACAGCGTAACCCATAGATTGGGATATCTTCAGGAGGATCTGGCGGTGTAAGCCAGTTCATTTGCCCCACACTCCTTGTCAGCACATGAGGTAACTGCCTTGTCTGACCACCATCTACAAATCCCCGCCAATTGAAGTTCAAAAGCTTGTCTCATAATCGTCAAGTTTTGGGGGCGTAATTGAGTATAAAATGATTGGCCAAAAAGACATGATATTCCTTTCGTTCTCTATGTCCTCAAGCAGTGTCTTTCAGCGGCGTCATGCTTCTCTTATGCACCACAAACAGGTTCATAGCTTGAGATATTATATATGAACCTGACACAACCACATAAGCTGATACTAAACTGACACATACCTGATGTTCTTCTCTGACAGCCAAGTAGGGCATAGAAGCTTGTTTCGCTCACAGAACCTCTGTCGTCTACAAGCCGTATTACCAGAAGATGTGAGGAGCACAAGTAGAAATCGAAGCCTTTGTTTTGTCACTCCCATCTTAAGGCTGTCAGGGACGGGAGACGGGCAAGGTCTCAATCTTGTGTTTTATTGAAGCATTATCTATTACCCTGATTAGTTTCAGACAGTTTCGCCGAGGCCTGGTGCACATTAGATATGCCGTAAGCAGTAAGCTGAGCTCACAGCTGGGCTCACCGCTGGCTGGGGGTTGAAATAGCCGAGCGACGGTATGTCATGGAAGGCAGATACTTCGTAGAGGAAGAACAAGCCAAGAAAGCATGAAGCCCTCGCTCGGCTATTTTAACCCCCGGCCAGTTGAAAACAACCCGCAGTAGCCTCAGGGATGCTGTTAGCTGCAGTGCTTACTAATTATTAACTCAAGGACTTCTAGGGACACATAAAGCTCTACAGTGCGGCTGTTATTTGCTAGGAGATGTCAGATAACATTTCACTGCACTAAAAGTGTACTCTTAAAGCAATGCGCGCTAAGATACATACAAGACCCTTGCTTCGAAGAATTCAATATCGATCGTGTGGTGAAGACTCCTACGTCTACTGAGCTAATCAACTAGCTCTTTACCACACGGCTATACATACCTACCTATCAATTTCTGGTATGGCAGAGAAACGAAAGCGGCCGAGGCGTTGGACAGCAAGTGAGGATGCGCTGCTTCGCAAGGCTATAGCTCAGAACGGTACGTAGTGCAATGAGCAAGTATTTCATTCATGCTGGCTACGGGCAAGCTCACTTCAAGTTATTACCACAGAAAGTACAACCATTGACTGGCAGGAGGTGGCGACTCACTTGGAAGGGCGTACTAATAAGGATTGTAGAAAGAGATGGGTGCATGCATTAAGAATTGTGGTCAATAAAGGTCCATGGTTACAGGATGAAGACCAAAGGCTTGAGGCAGGCGTTGAACTGCACGGTTGCAGGTGAAAAAATTACATCGTGATGTATCAACAGCCGATACTGACATCTCTGTTAGGTGGAACAAAGTATCAGAGGTCGTGGGCACACGGCAAGCAGATCGTAAGATTGTGAGATTTCCATCCACAACACAGACTAACTGTGCTTGTTGGCAGAATGCTCAAGAAGATGGCATGAGTGTCTTAATCCCATCATCAATCGCTCGAGATGGTCGCTCTTGGAAGATAGGACTCTGGAGTGTGCAGTGCGGGTTTACGGCCGTAATTGGACGGAAATCGTCGAGAGATTCTTCAATGACCGCACCCCGATCGCTGCGAGAAATCGGTAAGCTTTCTGCCTATTTCCACCTACTTTCATTCTCAGCCTACCACTTTGATACACACAGAGACGAGTTCAAGATACCAATACTACTTGCATGCTTCTCTTCAGAGAACAACCATCCTATTAAAGATGTGCTCATGCCTGAACTAACTGAATCACTCAAGGTATGAGCAACGGTTCAAGAAGGGGGGTGGGGGCAGCAACATCGGCGTTTCACAAAACCAAGATCAGCAGGTGTCTCTCGTGGAAGAGGAAAGTCCCTCACCCGCATCATCCACCTTCGAGGGCAACAATGACAACCAGCCTCTCCCATCATCATATCCTGAGCCGTCGGACGTCTCTGCATACTGTCATCTATCAGCCCCTTACATCCCACTCAAAAACCGGTTCAACGATGGCAATCTCGTGTCTTCCCTCGACAGCTCTGGCATCAGTTTGGGCTTGGCCTCGTTGGAGCCCTTTCCGACGTGTCCTCCGATGGATGTACCAAGCGGCGGCACCTATTCAGAAGCAACAAAGCCTCTTCCAGACACACTCTGTTCCCGCAACGAACCTAAATTCACCACCGGCTCATTGAGCCACATGACTCTTCCGGATATCGAAGAAGCATTCTGTGAGCTCTCCACACCCTTGCAGAGCGGTTTTTGGGCCAACACCAACATCGCTAGCCCCAGAAGCGATTACCACAGCGTCATCAGCTCAACCTCAGGGTTCGCCACGCTGGCAACTACACCACTGCCGCCTTCTTCCACGGCAGCGCCCATGCCGGACTGGTGTCAGCTGCCGAGCTCGCTATCGGTGGATCAG
Organism: Cladonia squamosa; assembly: GCA_947623385.2. Lineage (NCBI taxonomy): Eukaryota > Fungi > Ascomycota > Lecanoromycetes > Lecanorales > Cladoniaceae > Cladonia > Cladonia squamosa. Next base: position 602,034 of record OX392391.1, on the reverse strand, counting down.
ATGACTCAGCAGCTGACTTCGTATCATATGCAAATGGCGGAGGTCCAGGGCAGTGATTTCCCAGCTTCGCAGAGTTGAGAGGAAGGGTTTGTTGCAGAACAGGGTGTTAGGGGTGATATGGCCGGGAAGTGACTTTTTGGGTGGCTGTTGTGAGGAGATACAATAGAACTCGGATACTCGTTGGTTGGACTGCTGGTTACAGCTGGCAATGCCCAAGCGTCTCTCCTTCGACATACTTTAGACGCTCTCACATGAGCACACAGAATATACATCACAAGATGTTTTAAACCTCCAAGCTTCTATTTTTCGGCCTTGCTTTGTGGTGAATACAATCACCATACCCCAAATAGGACCGCAAGTGCCATTCTCATCTCTTCCAAGGTTCGGGCCGTGGTGAAGCTCGATCCTGACTAACAACCCTTCTAGTGTCTAGTTAGGTTCGTATATCCCTCGGCCTTCAGGCATGTCAGCCACTAATCTGAAACAATAGAACTTACAAGACTTGACAGCTGCTACAGAAAGCCCGATATAGACTTCAAGGGGCCACTGTTTGCCGTGTGGACCATTATTCAGGAGTTAAAGGCACAAAGTCCGACGATTAGGCCGAAGCCGAAGGCTGATTTGGTAAGCTTATATTTACTCGGGCGATAAAGAGTGGTTACCCTCACCCACATAAACTGCTTCGATTCCTCTATCTCCTGCTTTGCTTCACCCGCCCACTGCACAGCAACCTTCCATTCCAGCTTCGTCTTCAAGCTACCGCAATCATACATCAAGATGGCGAACGCGATAGAAGAGGATTCCGCCTCGGAGGAGGGTCAAAAGACGTTGGCGGGTGAAATTGATACCGAAGCACCTCCAACCCAGAACACGAAGAAATTCTTGGCTCTCCTGATCCCCACTGCAACAGCAGATGTAGGTCTCGATGCTGAGAGAGGCCCGTCTATTGAAAATGATCCATTCGAAGTACAATGGGATGGAGGAGATGCCGATCTTTTGAATCCGAGGAGCTTGTCGTATGCCAGGAAATGGTTGATACTTCTCGTCGTTAGCCTGAGCGCTCTTTGTGTGTAAGTCTTAGTGATCTTCATTTCATAAACATGTACTGTGTACGCCTCGATGTCTCAAGTACCATTGGAATCACGTGTATGCACAGTGGTAGCATTGAGGGTAAAATCGGTAGAATTGTTAAGGAGTGAAAATTCTATCTACTGGAAGATGCATGTATGGTAGGTTTACCCGAGGTTTAGCCGGAGAAATCACTTAAGGTACTACCATTGAGAATCATCATTCCAACAAGTACATTTTGATGTTGAAAAAGTGTTGCTATTCTGAAGGGTCTTTCACGTGGCTCAAAATGAATCTCTTAACTTTGGTTACACAAGCCCTACATCATGACAGTGGGAACCACCCCAGACTGACAGCCTGCCTGTTAGAACCTTCACCTCTTCGGTGTATACGAGCACATTCGGTCAGATTACACAAGAACTTGGGGTTTCCAACCTCGTTGCAACACTCGGCTTGTCACTCTACATCATGGGACTAGCTCTCGGTCCAATGTTCTTAGGTCCTTTATCGTAAGTCTTTTCTCTCAATCTTTAGACAACCTTTAGACAACCTAGACTCACTCATAAACGCTAGCGAATCATATGGGCGCCGTCCGATCTACTTGGTGTCCTTCACCTTCTTCCTGATATGGCTGGTGCCCGAAGCAGCAGCAAAAAACATCGCAACCATGCTGATCGGAAGATTTCTATGCGGTCTTTCCGGAAGCGCCTTTATGGCCGTTGCAGGAGGCACCGTAGGAGACCTGTTCAACCGCGGACAACTCCAAGCTCCCATGGTGGTGTTCACCGCTACCGGATTTGTCGGCCCTTCGGTTGGTCCCGTGGTCGGTGGGTTCATCAACCAATACACCTCGTGGCGATGGACATTCTACATTTTGATTATCTGGTCCGCTATCGATCTTGCATTGCTCGGTCTGTTGGTCCCGGAGACGTACCACCCCATTCTGCTGCGAAACAAAGCCCGAAA